>CM052268.1:5484861-6011913 GCA_028455795.1 Lasioglossum marginatum
GAAATTCCGGATACCTCCTACGATATCATGTTCTCCTAATACAAAGTCCAGTTTTGGAGATTTTCGAAAATTTTCGTCAATTTTCGACCGTCTGATTTGTCGTTGACTTGTACTACTGAAATTCCGGATACCTCCTTCGAAATCATGTTCTCCTGATACAAAGTTCAATTTCCGAAATTTTCGAAAATTTTAACCAATTTTCGAGCGTCTGACTTATCGTTGACTTGTACTACTGAAATTCCGGATACCTCCTTCGATATCATGTTCTCCTGATACAAAGTTCGATTTTCGGGATTTTCGAAAATTTTCGCCAATTTTCGACTGTCTGACTTGACGTTGACTTGTACTACTGAAATTTCGGATACCTCCTTCGATATCATGTTCTCCTGATACAAAGTTCAATTTTCGGGAAAATTTTTCGAAAATCCCGAAAATCGAACTTTGTATCAGGAGAGCATGATATCGAAGGAGGTATCCGAAATTTCAGTAGTACAAGTCAACGTCAAGTCAGACGCCCGAAAAAATTTCGAAAATTCAGTAGTGCAACTCAACGTCAAGTCAGACGGTCGAAAATTGGCGAAAATTTTCGAAAATCCCGAAAATCGAACTTTGTATCAGGAGAACATGATATCGAAGGAGGTATCCGGAATTTCAGTAGTACAAGTCAACGACAAGTCAGACGCTCGAAAATTGGCGAAAATTTTCGAAAATTTCGGAAATTGAGTTTTGTATTAGGAGAACATGATATCGAAGGAGGTGGCACGAAATTCAGTAGTGCAGCTCAACGATAATCCAGGCGGCACATAAGCATTCGCGGTAAGGAAAGGAAAGGTGTGTAAAGGAAAATAACTTTGTTACTACAAAATAGTGGTTGTACAAAAGTTTATTGCACACTTATATAATTACAATACATCATAAATAACGAAGAAGACATGTTTAAAACTAAAAATAACGAATGTAAAACGTAGTGGGGTTTAATTAATAACGCTTCAATGTATTGGTTATCGGTTTGTATAATAAATAATTGTATCCGTGTCGCACGATCCTCTTCTCGTCGTCTTATATTGCAAAATACGTAGTAGAACACGTCCGACATCCTCGACGGTCGGCGATAGATTAAATTGATGTACGGAAATTAATTAAAAAGTGGGCAATGGACTCGATCGCCATCTGGGGCAAATCGCTCAAGCTGCAACACACTTGGTAAGTTAATTTTGTGTCAGATGGCGTCACCAGACAAGGATGACAGTCGGTAACGTCGTCTACAAGTTTGAGCGTTTTGCCACTACGTGTAATGGCGCTGTACGGCGGCAAAAATATGATTTGCGCCTATCCTAGACAATCGAAAGAGATTTATCCAATAAAAAGGGATATAAAAGGCATATGATAAATGCTGAGATCTCTAATCATGGTTACAAAAAATCAAACAAATGTACACGTACTTAGGGATAATGGAGGAACGAATGAACACACGGCAGAAGTTCATATTTTCAACAATTTACTCCTAGGCTCTTGTTTTGGCCAGATCGGGACCGGCAAATACTTTGCGGCCCCTTCTTGTTATACAATACATAAAAATAATGATATTTACAAATGTAGGATAACGTTAGGCACTCAATGAACAAAACAATGAAACTATAAATGGTTTTCTCTCTATCATACATATTGGAGGTGGTGTGTTTACGACGAATAATAATAAATCATTGAAGAATGCACTCAGAGAGCAGAGTGAGATACAAGTACAAGGATAGTAAAAAAAAAGATAGAAGAAGAGAAAAAGTAAGTTAGCATAGAGCTGATTCGATTGGATGTAGAAAGACGAAAAAAGAAAAGCGACAAAAAAAAAGAAACAAAACATATCATGTTTGAATAATACGAATTTTATTCGTACTCGATTATCGTTTTGCGATTCGATTACGGTTTCGAACGTGTGGAATGTTGGAGGTCGGGTGACAAGCAATGTTTTCTCACGTGGAATGTGCTCGCGCGATCTCTCTCTCTCTCTCTCTCTCGCTCTCACGTTTTTTTGTTTTCATTTCTTTCGCGATTTTTTTTAAATTAAGTCACTTTACCTATACTGTATAAGTACCTCACTGCTGTTATTACATTAATTTTTTTCTCTCGTGTGTATTTCACTGGCCTTTGCGTTCATTGTCGTGAACAGTGGACATCGAAAGGAAGTGTCAGTCGCTGAGCCGACCTCATCGACGAGGTCGGATCAGCCGTGAGTTTTCCCCGTGTTCTACGAATGTCCGTAGACTAGAGTTATCTCTATCTCGAAATATCGTTTAAGTTAAAAATAATCATTCTAGTTCTACAATTTCGTTTCGTTAGTTCTTTTTTCACCCGGTTTCTTTTTGTTTTCTATTCTCGAATTGATCGTGAATCGCAGTACGTTCGAATGATGTGCATCGACACAGAGCTCTCTCTCTCTCTCTTTCTCTCTCTCACTCTCTCGCTCGCATACACCGTCGTTTACGTGGATGCAAAAATGAAAATGAAAAAGAGGTGACAGTCTCTATACGCCGGAGTAACGTTCTCTCTCTCTCTCTCTCGATTATCACTGAAACCGATTTAAATATATTATTCGGTGAATGTCAATCCTTTTTCTTCTCTGCTCATATTTCTTTTTTGTTCTCTGATCGTCCCCTCATTCGTCGCTCGGTTGATATTCAACGATTCCCGATTCGTGTACAAATTACGACAATATCATTGTTCCAAGTTCATCTCACATAAAGTCCACATTACGCAGAATAAAATAAGTTATACGATTTGTCTATTTCTCATTAAAATATTATGATACAAATTACAATTATTTATAGTTCAGGGTCTAAGAGCCGTTAGATCGAACTAGAAAAATCTTTATTACCCACTTCCACGTTAGATAGCCGAGAAGTGCCACGTACAATTGTATATTGTTTTATTTGCAATAGAATTTTTTGTACAAACAATCACTCTTACACGTGTTCGCGTACGGCTGATATGGCTTTCGTTTATTTTTTCCCAAAAAAGGACACAACAAAAGAGGATGACCGGTTATTATGTTCGCATGGTCACCTCCGACGAACTGTTATTTCGAAGTACTGTGTTGTTCTGTGTATGTAGCGTGTATTTATTCTCTCTCTTTCTCTCTCTCTCTCTCTCGTTCTCCCGTGGGACATCTGTTATGCTTGTATATAACAAGTAATATTTATACTTAGTCGCAAAGAATACGAAAGGCTTGGTTGTACATTTGGTCAATAAAACTTCCCTTGCAATCGCGCGCGCGTCTCGCTCGCCCTAAAAATAGAAAGTTTTTATAATCGGTACTGCGTTGTATGCTAACGACCCTTAACCCTTTGATAATATCACAGATGAATGAGTTTCCGTGTTGTGCGTTACGCGTCGCTACCTAAGGTTCCTAACAAGTGCGTTGATCCTTTCGATTTTCTCGCCGAGCACCCGCCTCTCCGAATCGAGGGCAGTTTTCGCGGACAGGAGCTCGTATATCCTTCGTTCCAGCTGGATCGTCTCGGAACGCAAGCTGTTCGACTGCGCTGCCAGCCTTGATGTCTCGCTCGTCAAAACTCTCTTCTCCAGCGTTTTCTCTGAAACAATGCATCGGGACAAATTAGAAAAAAGGGGAACTATCAATTTCAACAAATGTTCGCTAATTTTTCGTACTGCTATGAGCGTTACTTTTTAAATAGGGTATTTATATGGATTTTTCATCACAATTTCTCGATCCGGAACACAGTGCGCCGTCAACATTTTTTTTCTCGGTAACTATTCAAGGCATTCAGGTGAAACAAAGTGGCAAATATAGCTACACATTAGCAGTACCTTCTGCAATTTTTTCGAAATTGCAAACCAGTTATGAAGGACACAAATAATTTATTGAGCTCGGCTCGTTCTCTGCGAACGAAAGTCGTCTGCGGGGTATCCAGAGAGTGAGGCCCGCCGTCAACACTTTTTTTCTCGGTAACTATTTGCGACATTCAGTTGAAACAAAATGGAAAAAATAGTTACAGATTAGCAGTACCTTGTGCAATTTTTTCGAAACTGTGAACCGATTATTATGGAGAAAAATAATTAATTTCATGAGGCTAGGCACACACTCTAGCAACAATTTAGCGAAGAACACCGTTCCCCTTTTCCTGTAGGATTCTCGAACCGTTTCGAGCTGTGTACCTTTGGAATACTCTCTGTAGGCGAGCAGAATGTCCTCGATTCCGTTCCACTTGGGTCTGTCTCGTTTTCCGGCGACGTTCTCGTCGGCGCCGTCGTCGATGATCTTGACGTCGACGATTTTGCAGTGTTGTTTGACGCCGTTCTCGCCGGGCACCGGTAAGACAGGATAGCACATCGGAACTATGTTCGGAACCAAAGGCGGCAGAGGCGGCGGCCGTTCAGGAACGTGCTTCACTTTCACCCGGTCCAACAGTCTCATCTTCTGCGGCGGTTTCGGTAACATTGGCGGGTTCATCGAGTAAGCCTTGGCGATCCTCTCACAGTACACTGTCACGGTGTTCGTGCTCTTCCTCTTCTTGCGATCTTGAAGGACGTACTGCCACGTTACCTCTGCCTCTGAAATGTTTCACATTTAATTGTTAATAAAATAAGAAAATGAATAACGAATAAGAGAAGAGAGTATCAGGATGTTTGCTTACCGTCTCTTCTGCTTGGAGGCATCACATCGAGTCCTATGGTCTTCAGGAAACCAACTTTCGGCTCGAAGTCTGCCGTGTGAAGCAACGCGTCCGGATGGTCGCGAGGTATCGGCAAGACTGACTCGACGAACGGTTCCCCTTCCGAAGGCAGGTCCGGCGGGTCTGGATTCAATTTGTACCTCTTCTCCACCTTGCAGAGCTCCATCTCTGTAAAACGTTTACCAACCAGTCAGAAACCACACCGCGAATTCGAAGACGCCATTCCACGCCAATCTAGGGGGCAGGTCGGTCGTACTCTTAGACCATACATATTTTAAATAACGTTTTATATCAAGTATGTTGTGAGGAAATAAATACAGATTTCATATTATATACAGTTACTTTAACCCTTTGCACTCCGAATTATTTTTCAATTTTATTGCCAACAACTCCCTACTATTTTAAGTGTTTTCCACTCGGTTTCTTAACTGCTAATTTTGTTTACTAATTATTTGTTCTAATTTATATTTGTTCTTAACTAAAGAATAAGAAATTAAATAAATAAAGGAAGAACCAAATACATTGCACCCCCGCAAGAAAAGTGACGCAAGTCAGAAAATGGCAATTTTGAGGTTATGTCATTGAAAAATATGTTATCCACTTGAGTGATAAATTTGCCAGACAGAGATGTAATACTATATAAATTTTATATGTAGTATTCTTTAAGTTGATTTTTCACAAATGCTGCATTTTTGAGTTGTGTCACTTTTCCTACGGGGGTTCGACACATGAAAACCCGTTTCATTTACATTTCTCTTTCTCTGATCTCGACAAAGGAGTGCAAAGGGTTAACATTTAACTTCCTGCAAATGATAATCGACAAGAAACGAGTTAGCCATTTCAAATAATAAAAACCTGTCAAAAACACTGTAAGTCCCTCAACTTTAAACACTTACAACTAGACAGCGGATCTTTATACAAAATGAAAATTTTATACCTGAACTGCAACAAACTGAAGCGAGGTAGAAATTTATTTTCTTCGTTAATACGTTTAATTCTTCTAATGTTTTCACTGTTTTAAATTACACCTTCTAATTTTTGTCATAAATGGATAAAATCCGCGGTCTACTTATAACTTTTGAACGACAAGGAGAAGTTAACCCAGTAACACTATCTGTAGAGAGGAAAGTGACACTATGGGAGGGAAGACTGTAACCATGGAGGCTAACCGTTTCGCGTGCTGAGAGTGGTCAATCCGAACATGGCGAGGAACGCAAGCTTCTGATCGGAGTATTGTAGCTTAGCAGGGGGTCCCTTGGTGATCCATAGATCAACGTCCTTGATCTCTTCCTCGCCCTCGGAGTCGGAGCTACATACTAGACTGGCGTTCCTCTCGCGTTTGCGTTTCCGCCGCCTCTCGGCGAGGTCCAACGAGGACGTGAGCTCCTTCGGCTTCTCAGGTACAAGAAAAGAAGATGACGACGACGTGGACTTGTCGCACGGTTGAACGGCGACGTCCTGTTTGACTAGAGCCTTGCTCAGGTCGGGCACGTTCAGCACTGGTGGCTCGCACTTCACGGAAATCTCAGTCAAATTATTGCACTTGTCGGTGAAACAAAATGCGGCGGCGGTCTTCAGCTCGTTCGAGAAGTTCAACAGCTTCTCCTGGTACTTCGGTATCTGCAGCAGAACGTTCGACACGTTCTGACAGGTTCGTAGAACCTCCTCGGACTTGATGCTCTGCATCAGCTGGCTGGTGTCGATCGGTTTCTGCGCGATCTCGTTCACGCTGAACTTAAAACTCGGTTGAAACGATAATGTGGACAAAACGTTGTTGCTCGATAGATCGGTCGTCGGCGGATTGTTCGCGGCTTGATCGACAACGATCTCGGGCTTGCTCTCTTTCTCAGCTAAAGGGGTAAACACCTCGGGCTGAAAGATAGGGGGGCCCTTCTGGTCGTAGCTCGAATGGGGGACCAAGGATTTCTCGATCGAGTGATTCTTCCCCGAATGATTCTGGCTAGCCGGTTGCGCGGGTTTCTCGATCATCTTCTCGCAGTAGGAGGAGTTCGCCTTGGCGTCGATCTTCGGGGTTGCCTGATGACTATTGTCCCCGTTGCTCTTCTGATGCGAGTGGCTCGAGATCTTGCTCCCAGGAGCCACGCTGTTGCTACCGTTGTAACTCAAACTCCCGGAGACGGTCTTCTCAGCGACGCAGTTCGCGTTCATCACGACATCCGACCTCTGGGAGGACGCCATCGTGGTGGCAGGACTGGATTCGCTGGTGGCATGATGGGAGCTCTGTCTCGCGCAGTTCGAGCTGGTGACGTTCGTCCCGGTGATATTACCTCCGCCGCTGTTACTGCCGTTCGTAGCCAAACTGGGAACGTTGATCTTCCCCTGCGGATGATGTTGCGGATGGGAGGACGCTGAGGGGAAGTGCGGCGGTTTGTACAGTCCGGGAACGTGCGAGACAGGTATATGAGGATGATGGAACTGTTGAGGTGGATAGGGTATAGGCTGCTGGGGCAGGGATGACTGTTGAAGACCGACGATGTTCTTTGCGGTCTCCGGGCTGTCTATCGGCTGGCCGATCGTCTGCGAGACTTGCGTGGTCGTGGACGATTTCACAGACGGCGACTCGGTTTGATGGGACAGCTGGCTGGTGATGCTGTGGTTGTGGCTGTTGACCAGCGGCCTTTGCTGCGGCTTCGACGAGGAACGGAACGAGTCCTCGAACGGCCTGACGAACACCGGCTGCGAGATGGGCGTGGAGCTGGTGCTGCTGGCAGCGATGGTGGTCATCGTCGTGACAGTGGTGGACGCGGTGGCAGTGGTCGGCACCGTTGCCAAAGTGTCTTTGCTCCTTGAAGATGCGTGAACCCCGTGAGACAACGACGGCGACGGTGATTTTCGTGGCGCCAGGTTCACGTGATTCACGTTGCTGGATGGAACGGTGTTAGGGGTGGTCATAGTGTGCGTGGCTAGCGTGGTGATGGTGCCACTTCCGGATAGACAGCTGGTGGTCGCTGCGCCGCTGCGCTGTTGCTGATGGGAGACCGGTAGCAGCGACGGAGGTTGTTGGGTTTGAGGTGGTTGTTGTTGTTGCTGCGGTTGCTGATGGTATATAGAGGTCGTGACGGTAGTGGTCGCGCTGCTCATTATCGTAGCTGTGTGCTGACTAGAATGATTAGTGGTGGAGGGCACGGGAGGCAGGTGTAAGGATGGGATGGAGATGATGGGAGCCATGGGCATGTTCAATGGTGGAGGAGGAGGTGGGGGTCCTATCACTGCTGGGGTTAGAGAGGACATGGAGGCTATGGAGGGTATGGGAGGTGGACCGATAGGTGCGGAGCTTATGGCTGGAGGGGGTCCAAGGTTCAGGGGCGGCATACTCGAGGCTAATGGAGGTGGGGGCATCGCGGCAGAGTTCACGGAACAGATTGAAGCCGTGGACAAGGGAGGAGGTCCGATCGGAGCTGGAGGATTCGGGAATCCTGGCAAACGGGAGTGGTACATCCCTCCTCCCGATCCTGAAGGATCCGTCGTTGCTGTTGGCGGCGCTGACGACGATCCCGAAGAGGCATCTTCCTTTCTAGACTGATGGTGGTTGCTAACCACCGTCGCCACGTTCCCGCCACTGTTCCCATTGCTGCTGTTGTTGCTGGTGACCACGCTGTTGCTCGCCGAATTGCTACCGCTGTTGCCACCCCCTTGACTCGGCCGATCTCTGTTCTCGCGGTCTCGCTCCCGGTCGCTGTGCATCTGAGCCGCTATGGTCGGCTTCCTAGCTGGAACAAATCCCGAACACAATGCTTGGTAATCTTCCTCTGACACCGAATGCTGGTCGCGACTTACGGGGAACATGGTCGGGTCGATATACGCTATCCGACATTGGATAGAACTGCATCAGACATTCCTCAATGTGTTTGAATTAGGCCTGTCATTATCCGGAATGAATACAGACAGAATTAGTAACAGTTCTAGTTTGGACAGAAGTATTTAGTATCGGAAACTAAACTACAGGATTATTGAATTATTATTTATTATACTGTGCCGGATAGTGTAGATCGACCTTTAGACGTGTGCGCGAGAAAATGGCGGCGGTGGGACGGGTCGGCAAGGCATCGGGTCGAGTCGGGCTTATCGAGAATTTTGGGATTATGCTGGAAAGGGGTGCACACCCCTTTGAATAGATAGCAATCGGGGCTTCTATGGAATATCCTTGAGCGTTATAGGACTCGCAGTGACGAAATAAAGGTGCGTCCACACTCCTTTCATTAGATAAAAGAAGAAGGCAGCAACTAGTGACAAGTAAATCCAGTGTGGACGTTCAGTGTAGCTTTATGCTGATGGTGATTATACTTGGGTACGTCAGGGATACTGGTGTGACTGCGGCTTTTGGTATGGTGCAGTAAAAATTGATTGGACTCTAAAAATGTTTACAATAATAACTGTAAAAATTTTATGGAACTTAATCTTGAATTTTCGAAGGCATAAATTCATTCCAGATCAAAATGGTAAATCTAAAATAATTTAAGATTATAATTAATCGACCAGAATTGAAGATCACTAGTTCCAGTACATCGAGGGTTGCTCCACTAGTTTCTACGTTGCCCTAGGTGGCGCCAGCAGCGTCGGGGCAACAAAGCCACGCCTACTCGCGGTGGAGCAAGATGGCAGTCTTCCGGAGCCAATGAGAACTCGAGTACTGGCCATGGACATTGCACCATACCAAATATGACAGAGCAAGCATGTACTTTTTAAACTGGCGTTAGCAAACTTTTGGTAAATAAACTATTTCGTCTTTATTATCGTCATATGTTGCACATTAAATAAATTAGAAGATTCATAAATATGTATACAATATGAAGGACGTTCCAAGGTCAATACACGCTTGCTCCATCGATGTTCTCGACAGATACCTTAAAGAAAAATGATTAAACAAAAGTGGATAATTTCGGTGGCGATCCTGAAGGCATAAAATTCGAATGAAATTCAGTTGGTCTCCGATGGATTCGAGGCTTAGGGTTAATTGGAGGTTCAAGGTCGCGAGCTCCAGGTGTAAGTGGAAGCTGGCGATTTGGTGTCGCGAGGAGAAGCGTTCGGTTATAGGCGATCATTATTTTAACTTAACTCTGATCAGTGAATCTCTTGGTTGGTCTACCTGTCGTCGACTTACCTGACTGGTTCCCCGAATAGCACACGCGCGCGCGTAATCTCGCAGCCTGTCGTTCGTTCGGAGCACAGTAAAACACACGCATTCGCATTCGCAAGTATTGGGGATGATTTGCCTTTTTTTCATTGTTTTCCTCGATAAACCAATCGCGAGAGAAAAATTATCATCTTGCTTCTCGGCGGAGAGCTAGCTCTGTCGGGATTGACGCGCGAGCGATCGATAGATCCCAACGGTTTACAACACGCAGTACGCTACGAGACGATCTCTCTATCTCTCGTTCGACATATAGACGTGCGGCCGCATACTTAATAAAAAAGCAGTAAACTCCGTCGTACGAATCGTCCCCAAAACTGTTTCAGAAAATGTGAATCGAAGGGTCAAAAGTAACTCCAAGTCAAACAGAATTTTGATCACTGTGTTTGTTTTTTTTTGTTGCTTTATTTTTATTTCCTTCCTCTTCCTCTCTCTCTCTCACTCTCTCTCTCTCTCTCTCTCTCTCTCTTCACCATCATCATCATCATAATCATAATAATCATCATCGTCAGCGGCAGCATCAACTTTCTCTCTCTCTCTCTCTCTCGCTCACTCTCTCGCAATGTTTATTTTCAATTATAGTCGTCCAAATATACATGTTTACATAATAAATTATATAAAAAATCGGTGTGTAATTTTGATAAAAGAACATTGTTTGACAAACGTTATATACATCGGTGGATTCAGTCAATAAATTGATCAATTATTATACGATCACTACACAATCCAAAGGAAAAGGAACGAGTCGACTGCGACATTCATCACCATCATCATCGATCAGTTTAGTTTGCAAATTCTCTAAAACAGTTGCGGGAACTAACGCAAGAGTGCACTGCTTCCGGGAAATGGTCTCTCTCTCTCTCACACGCTTACAATCCACAGAATCTCTCCCTTTCGCTCTCTCTCTCTTTCTCTCTCGCGGGGGCGGAGAAAGGAACACCTTATCCTTAAAAAAAAACAAAACAAAAAGACAAAAAAACAATCGGATATAAGCGAGCGACGGAAGAGCATGTTCCCTGACGAGTCATCAGGAACTGACTAACTGACTGACTGACTGGCTGGTTGACAGCCACTGATAGTCCTCTCGAATTGTTTATCGTGTCGCGAAACAATCGTCGTCTTAACACATTACCCGCCAGCGATTTTTATCTTGCAAAATTACGGATTCGTTCGCAAGCCATCCCTAAGAACGTTTCTCAATTCATTCTTCAAGATAACCCATCCCACCCATGTTCGATCAGGATCGCGAATTTGATTGCTTAAAAAATCATTTGAACGAACACGTTGAATTAATTCATTACATATTTTAGCTCTATGTATATCATTTTTAAAGAAATCAACCGGTCAGGTTGTACCGCATTTTCCAAATAATTGGAACAATTTCTTTTTAGAAAATCGAATTATTAGCAAAAATATTGTTTATTAAATTTGAATGCCTGAACATATACAAATAAATTGAGGCAACGTTAAAATAAAAAATTACGTGAAAGAAAAATATTCAAATTATTAACGGAGAAAACACATTTTCATTTAACTTCCGTGTCTTACAGTCGGATAATTTTTATTTTGCAGAAAGATCTGCAGTCTATTCAGGCCGCTTCTTTTTTGTTAATTTCGCTGCGCTCAGAAAAATCCAGGGAACGCAATGGAAATAATTGTAGATGTTCTACAAACTTGAAAGATCAGCCGAGAATTTTTGGAGGTGCTTGGAACCGCGAAAATTGAAGAAAAAAATTGCCTGGACCCGGCGCGCGAACGACGCCAGCGAGAAACGAGGTTGCAGAGGGTTTTCTGGTGGGTAAAGTGTTAAAAGAGATCAATCTGCGAATAAAAAAAAAAAGAAAATACGAATGGCGAAAAACGCGACGCGGAAGGGCGGTTCGGAGGTTCGCAGAGAACAAGAGCACGGTTCGACGATCAGGATCAAGTATTTTCCGTGGTCGTGCACTCTTATGTTCGAGTCTCGCCGTTCGGAACGCGTTACTAGCTACGGAACGATTAACTATATAACAAGGCTTGAAACGGTTCCGAAAATAACTGTTCAAAACTGTTATAACAAAGGCTCTGGTTCGAACGATTACGAAGACATTTTCTCTCTGAACGTTATCCGATACTCCCATTTTTTTACTTTTCTTATAGTATCTCTTTCGTATTCAACCATTTACTTACGGAACCTTCATGAACGTACTCGCGACATTTTTCCGATTAAAACGAGTACCAACACGACATGGTTCGGAGCACATTCGTATTTAGAACTTCTATTATCCGAACCGAGTAAGTTCAATCCATAATTATCCATATAGATTTCACCAAGCAATTCATTAAAGATTTAATCTGGTACAGTATCCAGGTTCAGTTTTCCAAATACTAATTTTCCTCGATCGGTTCGGATAATCGAGGTTCCTCTTAAAAGTGATCGGAACGGTGCCGTGTTTGGGCTCATTTTAATCGGAAAAACGCCAGGAATACGATGGTGCGAGTTTCGTAGAGAAACGATTGAAGTTAGGTTCTTCCTAACAACGATTTAGCCTGAACGTTCTCCGTGACCGTTCTCGATCGATGCTATAACAGTTTCCAAGCCCTGCTAAAAGTAACACGGGGCGTCGTGCGTGTCATCGTACATAAACGGGGTCCGCTGTCGTTACAAAGGAATATCAGTTATCACCTCGTGGCCCGACCTTGAACACAAAACGATAGAGAAAACGGGCGTCTGACGACCGACCGAAGGCCGACTTACATCCGCGATCATGATGGCAGAGGCATCTGCCGATAAGTCTGACTTCGGTCCGCGCTGTCGAACAGTAAACTGTGTTTGCGTGTGTGTGTGTATGTGTATTTATTTCTTACGATTTGGTTAGAAATCTCGAATGACCTGTGTGACCTCTCGGTTGCTTGACTTTCTCTCTCACTCTCTCTCACCCTCTGCGCTACGCAAAAAACGTTTGTGTACATATCTCTCTCTCGCTCTCTCTCACTCTCTCACGTTCTCCCTGGTTTTTCTGTGTACATCATAGAGTGTGTTTTGTCACCGTGTGTTCGTGTAGGTTCGCGCAGACATATTTGTCGTCTTTGTTTTCTCGAAATTCGTCTCGATCGTCGGCGACACCGTGCGCTTGGCTAGAAAATATCGATTCCTACCTCTCCTCCAATAAGAAACGTTCGACTACGTTACGGCTAGAACTTCGATTATAATCTAAGTTAAAATTAGAAGCGTAGTATTGTTCTTTTGTTTGTCGATATCTTCGATTCACAGTCAGATGTGTATACGTGTGTGTCTCTCTCTCTTTCTTTCTTTCTTTCTCTCACTCTATCTCTCTCTCTCTCTCTCTCTCTCTCTCTCTCTCTCTCTCTTTGTGTATGTGTGAGTATAGGGCTGTATGTTTATGTATGTCGAGTGTGGTTTTCTTTCGTATTTTACAAAAACGACTTCTCCTCGCTTGCCTCGCCCGGACCATCCGGAAAAAACCGCGGATGGACCGTCGAACGCAGTACAGGCTTGTCTGACGATTACGTCGTCGACGGATCAACGTCGACGGCTCGACGAAACACATGGGGTGGAACCGATTTTATAGGGGGAAGCTCGGCACGCACGCCGATTCTTATGGGGCTCCCGACAATCGTTCTTGAAGGACGTTCCCATTAGAAGTCGATCACCTTTCATTCTTTCTCTTTCACCACATCTTTTTAAAAAATGAAAACGCTTTAATTCGACTACATTTTTAATTAAAGTAACCCTTGGACGGTAAAAAAATTTCAATTTTGTCAGTGATGAACTCATTCTTTCTCTTTAACCACATTTTTCTTTTTTAATGGAAACGCTTTGATTTAACTAAAAATAGCTTTAATCAAATTAACCCTTGACTGGTAAAAAATTTCAATTTTGTCATTGATGTTCAGACTATGTTTTGAAACATATTTTAATTTTTCTATCCCGAATGTGACAGCTGTTTATTTAATTTGATCTACTTAGATTAAAATGGGTCAAATAGACCCAGCATCAGCCATCGGAGTTGACACTAAACCTTCCACTGACACATGACCGATTTTACATAATTTATTTCATAATTGTTAGATTATGAAGATGTTCCCGTGGGAAATTATTGAAGAAATTTTGTTATTCAATTATAACCTTGGGAACACCAAAATAAATTCAATCTTGACATTCTGTTTAGCTTGAGTTCACTGAATCGTGGCGGCAATAAACAATGATATACCACAGACAAAATATAATATAATTGTCTGATAACGTTGTATTGTCTTGAGAGAATGTTTTGTCTAAATCGACAGCTCCGAATGGGAACGCCCCGTTTAACCGACACCAAAGAATTTTGCGGTATTCGGTCGGGGGTTGTTGCAACCCCTGCGTGTTTTCTCAGGGTCTTCTTCGACAATAATTATATAAAGTCCTCGAGAACTTCAAAGGCAGTTGTGAATGATTTCCGAAAATGCTAGGGAAATTCTTCACGAATCTCACAAATTGTAAAAGCTCAACATGTTGACCGTTGTGAACTATCAATTTTTATAATTTAAGAATATGATTCTCAATAATTATCTTCGTCAATAATATTTTTCACACTGATGTTTGCTCTCGTAAAAGTCGTTCAATTACTTACGTTGTTCGAAATTTTGTTAGATATTCGCAGATCTATGGCACCAACCGAATACAGCAACGTTTCTAGAGTGGCCCGAGATAAACAATTGAGAAGTGTTGCACAGAAATCGGCGTCGATTACTTACCGATCTTCCCTCGTGGTTCGCAAAAATGTTCGCACCCCCTCGATTACAGTGACCGAGCCATATTTTCTGAGGGGAATTGCTATAACGCAAACAATACCTATCTGGTACAACCGAACAGATTTAATAATTACTAGATATCCGCAGGGATATCTATGCGAAAGAACTGGAGCAATATAAAAATTGATTTCTCTCCTCAACACCTTCGTTAAGTTGAAAACAACAACTAAATTCTTTCTTCTAAAACAAGGGCTAGCTCGTAAGGAAAAATCTCTGCTGTACAAAAGGGAGCTCAAAAATCATTTACACAATAATCCAAAACATGACGTTACCGAGGCTGACTTGTTTCACGATTGAAATAGCTACGACTGTGAAAAGATCCCTAGAAAAACCCATGGACTTCCAAAAAAATTGTGAGACAATCGCCACTAAATAATGTGTAAACACTGAGAAATCCGAGGTTGTGCTAAACATCTGAAAAAGGCAATGTACAGTCCCATCTCGATGGAAATCTGTCGCAGTCACTGACAATCGAAAGGTAGCGAGCACTTTCTCAACCCACGCTATAGAGGTCTGTAGTCCGTAGACCGAGAGATTCAACTAAAACGAGACACAAAGGAGGTAAAAACGAGAAACGTTTGTGCCGCGTAGGGAGAAAAAGGAGGAAAGGACGAAGAGGAAGATAAGTGGATGAAGAGGAACGAAGGGAATAAAGGTATTGTCTGAAAAGGATGTGATCAGGTGTGTTGGACGTTTTCTCGCGATACGCAGGCACACGCTCGCAAATATTTGAAACAAGAGAAGAAAGGGGGGTGGGGGGCAGAAGAAAAATGGATAATCGTTTGACGCGCGCGAGAAAAGCGAACCTGCGGGACAGAGTCTCGCGATCGCTCGGGCAAATCGATGCTTTCTTTTTAATGAAAGGCAGTGGGGGGTGGAGCGACTCGCTCACCTGCAGTATCGGCAGATGCAGGTGCGGGCGCGGGTACCGGGGCTGCAGGTGCGGAAGTTCGCGCCGCTCTTCTCCTCTCCTCCTCGTCGCGCAGCGCGGCTTGTTCCCGTGCTTGCCTTAACCGATGCTCCTCCTCCAGTTTCAGCCTGAAAACCGGAAACATCTTGTTCAATACAACGCCGAACATACAGTATACATCGAGGCCAGATCGGTCCCGAAAAATTGGCTGCACTCGTCAAGAAAATTCAATTTGACAACCCCTCGGTCGCCTTTGATCCAATTTTTCTAGCTCTCTTCTTTCCCAAGTTAATCTAAAACTTCGATTCCAAGCTTTTCTTCCTACGTAACAATCATTAAAAATGTTGCAGAGCAATTGTGGGGGACACCGAAGTCAAACAGAAACGTGTCTCCCCTTTTATTAATTTTAATAAGCCTATAATAATGTAATCATTGCACTGTGGGTGCATTTATGACAAAAATGGATAGCTGCAATCTTGAACAGTCTAGTAATAATATTTCAATAATATTTCTTTAACTCTGTATCGTTTGAACATGTATGAACCTCGCGTTCAAACTTAGCTAGACCCCAAACACAGCAATGCTTCGTACATTTTTGAGTCTATTAAGAAAGAAGGAGGCTCCAAAAGATTTTTAACTATTGTATACTATGGAGCAGACTTTCTATAATCGTCGGAGACAGTAATAGCGAGACATTTCCAGAGCACCATTGGTAGCGAGTTGATAGGGTGTCTCCTAATTCCAGGCGAATGCAACCAACATCTCCGCTTCTCCCACTTACCGTTCGTGCATCACGGGAGACATCAGTCCAAGGGACGCGGGCGGTAGCATGTCCGGGCTGTATCTTAACCCGTACAGCGGGTACGAAGGTAGCCCGGGGAACAACGGCGGTCTCAGCATTCCACACCGTTCCAGATACAACTGTTCCTCTAATCTGTGAATTGGTAATAGAAGATACGGTGTTATTCAACTTTGCTCTTGTTCGGAGAATCAGATAAATCACAACATTGATCTTATCAGACGATTATATTGCTTGCAGCGTAATGAAAAATTGAGGGAAGGAATAATAATGCAGTTCCTATTTCTTACAATATTACTGCATTAATGATCCGCAGTCTGATATTAGTAGTTCTGAACATCAATCTATTCGTTCCGAAGTGAATTGAATTGTAGCGTAGATGCAAACTTCTTTACCAAGTAATTAAAAGTGATCGTAACTGAACTTTGATCATTTGTAGGAATGAAATAAGCCAGTCCTGCATGAGGCGTTAACATTAAACCTGACTCGATCAGATGACCGGTTCTCTGTTTCGCAATTATTGCAATTATGAAACCGCTTTCGTAGGAAATGACTGAATTGCCTTCCATATTTAAGTATTAGGTTGGCAACTAAATTCGCGACCTTTTGTTTCATAATTCTTTTATTGTATCATTGTAACCTCATTCAGTGATCATTCCTTTTGAACTGTATATCATTGGGAAGCTTTGAATTTTGTCATTAATTTGATATAAAATACTCGGGCTTAGAAAATATATATAAATGACTTTGTTTGAGGAAATGTGGAGGTCGCGAACTTAGTTGCCAACCTAATAAATACATTTAAGTAAATGTAATCTGCACACTTTTATAAAGGGTTTATATGTTTTGTGCTTGGTAGGATTAATGTTGAAACGTTCAACGCGGAGATCGAATGACGATTTTCCATGGGGAAGGAGGATTTCGAAGTTGACAATTACCTATAAGCGTGTTGGAGGTGTGGCGGTGGGTAGAGACCATGGTGATAGGGACTGTAGGCCGCAGGATCCAGGGCAAAAGCCGGTGGAGCATGGGCCGGATGGTGTTCGGGCCGATACGGTTGGAAACCGGAACGGGCCAGCAAATCGGAAGCTGCGGCTGTCACGCTATGTTTGCTGGTGTCGGCGGGTCTTGCGGTCGTGTACAACGAGGGAATCTCTTCGGGTCTTCTCTCGTGGGTGGATCGCTCCTAAAATCCAAACGACAAACCATGGTTAGTCACAAAACTCTCCGCAAGTTCTACATTCAATCCTGCAGGGTCTCGACGCGATTCCGACAACCTTTTGTTATTAATTTTTGTTCAATTTTACTGACAAAATTACCTCAAATTCTACTGTCAACTTCGTCTTTAGCAATTCACAATAGGTTTACAGGACCATTATTAATAGACAGCGGATTTTATGCATTTGTGACAAAAATGAGTCGGTGTAATTTGAAACAGTAAAAAGATTAGAAGAATTTAAAAGTACTGTTATATTGTTTTCAAGCTATTAAACATATTCAGAAAGAAAATAAATTTCAAATCAGGTAGAAAATGTTTATTTTGTATAATTATTATTTGTTTATTTGTAATTATTAATTATTAATTTACGATTATTGAGAGTATAGAGAATCATCTATGAAAAATTATTCAACAAATTTATTTCTTTCGGAGTAGGTGAATAGTCCTCAACATCGTCAATTATAAAATTGAAAGAATGGGAAAATGTTTATTTTACATAAAGATCCGCTGTCTAATTATTAATTTACGATTATTGAGAGTATAGAGAATCATCTATGAAGAATTATTAAACAAATTTATTTCTTTGGTTATAGTCACGAACATCGTCAATTATAAAATTGTAAGAAAGGTCCTAGGGTTAAACAATTTTATTTTTAAAACATGTAAAGAGTTGAATAAAAAGTGTGTTGATTCGTTGAAGAAGAAATAGCGTGAGTAGGCTGTCGGAAGCGTTCGAGAGGCCCATTCAAGGATTCGATAATTGTAAGAGGGGACAGAGCTCACCTTGGCAGGGGAAGGGCCCCTGACCAGAGGAGGCGGGGCCCGATTCTTGGGACTCGCGCGAGGTTCTTCTTCCTGAGGTGCTGGGCCTGCCTGTTTTGCCAGGTTCCTCAACGCGGCGGCGAAGCTTCTGCTGTTCTGCTGACTGCCCGGACCAGGCCCAGGTGTATGACCCTGAGGTAAAACACCGGAACTGGGCCTGTGGGATTTGCTGATCGCGGTGGGTTGCGCTTTGGTGCTGGCTGGCTGGAGACCTGCAATCAGAATTCAAACACACGTTAAAATCTACTTCATACTTCTTCCACATCTATCGGAAATGGGAGACGAAGTTATTCATTGAGACGTGTGTTCGATGCTTCGAGTAAAATAATTGGATCGCGGATTTTTATACAATATAAAAATTGTCTGCATCGATTGCATCGATCGATTAATGATTCTAATAGAGAAATCGTATATTGACATATTCAATTTTTTAAGTATTTCAACAATTTTGAATTTCATCTAATCAATTTCACTGTAAATACATGAAGATCCGCAATCCAGTAATTATTATTAGACTGCGGATTTTTATGCAATGTAAAAATTGTCTGCATCGATTGCGAGAAATAGATTAAATGTTATTTCTTCCCTTAATGATTTTAATAGAGGAGAAATCGTATATTGACATATTCAATTTTTTAAGTATTTCAGCAATTTTGAATTTCATCTAATCAATTTTACTGTAAATACATGAAGATCCACTAATTGTTATTAGATTGCAGATTTTTATGCAATATAAAAATGGCTTCGATTGCAAGAAATAGAAATCAAGTTATTTCTTCCCTTAATGATTTTAATAGAGGAGAAATTATATATATTGACGTCTTGAATTTTTAAAATATTTCAACAATTTTGAATTTCACCTACTCAATTTTACTATAAATGCATAAAGATCACCAGTCTAATAATAAGTAGTGGACTGCGGATCTTTATGAAAAATAAAAATTGTCCAAGTTATTGCAAGGGGCTGGCAATGATGCAGACAATTTTTGCATAAATATCCGCAGGCTAATAATAATTTATAATAAATATAATAAATATAATTCGTACGTTTGATACAACTACGTCGCGTGTCTCCACGATGTTCGTCGTTGGAAAGACGATCGTGTACTGCAGGAATGTTTATGTTTACAAAATTGTAAGAGCGACGACTTTCTCATAGAAAATCCGTTCCTCGAGCATATGGCGCGCAGCTGTTTATGGCGGTGGCTACCCACGGCTACCAGCGCTAGGTCTGCCATAAAACCACCGACAAAACTCGCCTCGATTGACAAATGAGCCTAATCCGGTAATTAAGCCTAGCCCACCGTGCCGAGGAGAATCCATACCGGTACAATAACTCTTGTGAAAAATGCTCGTATCTTCGGGGGATGATGAAGGGGAGATAAATTCGACGAAGCGATTTCGCAATAAAATAAACATTTTCCAGGGAACCTGTCCATCCGACGGTTCGCGAAGGGTTAAGTAAAAGGTCAGCAGCCACGATCCTTGAGGTTGGCTCTCGCTTCCCACCCTCTTTCCCATCCCACGTTTCCATCGTCCTCCTTTCGGTCTCCGGTGTTGCGCGTCAACGAGCACCCGATAAAACGAGAACGGAGCTGTTATCGAACACGGTAACGACGATCTCCGTCTTATCGAATCGCTTAAAAGCTTGCCTCGGGATTTTATCGGACCAACCCCGCGCTTCCGGTTATATAAAAATCTTTGCGACTCTCCGCAAAAAATTCCTTCCACGCAGGGAATCTTCGAGTTAAAAAACTGGAAAAATTGGAGATTGCAGGCAGCACTGCCGGAAACCTGCTGGAATTTTTTTCGAAATTTTCCGGCCGAGAATAGCGCAGATACAAATCGATTACCACCCCTCCCTGTGCTTGTAACTACTGGTATCGGTAGCAGCAGGCTCGGTGATTTTGATTTTTCACGCAGGGAATTTTCGAGTGAAAAATCTGGAAAAATTGGAGGTTGCAAATCCCAATGTCAGAAACTCGCTGGAATTTTTTCGAAATTTTTGTACTTTTCGATTTTGCAGAAATCGCTTTCCTCTTCAAGGTTGAAATGAATATTTGACTGGTTGGCGTTTCCAGTGTGGTTTCGAACCCCGTTTTTAAGGTGCACCGTTTCTAGAAGACACACCCTGTAGATTCGGAAGGCGAGAATCTCGACGGCGTAATGCGTGCATATTGCTCGGAGAATTTACGACGCTCGGAATTCGGTGAGAACATTCGTACTCCGGAGCAGCAGTGCCGACTTTCTGGAATTTTTTCTGCCACCCCTCGCCTTATAGATTTTTCACGAAGATTCGCTAGCTCCTCCGGTATCGTTTGACACTTCCGATTTTTCGTTTTGCGATCGCTGAGGTGGCTGGAAGATTTTTTCTCACTCGAGGGATGAAATAGATTTTGTGCATTTATGTTTGTTAGACTTAGAACATTTTTATTTTTCATATAGATCCACAGTCTAGTGATTACCGCAAGGAACTGAAAAAATCCAGCAGTATTTTTGGCATTAACGAATCCCGATTTCCCACCCCCGGCGGCAAAATTTCGAACAAACTTCATTTGGCCCGGGGAACCGTGGCCTATATATATATACTCGAAAGTTTGCCACTCGGGGAGGAAACGACGTGGGTGGTCGATGAAATTTTTCCCGAAAAACTCGTCGGGATTTTTTGCCAGCAGACAGTGGACGGGTAGCAAGGTCGACACTCGTTAACCCCCTGTCTAAGCCCCTCCACCGGTGTATAGCGCAATTATTATGTCGTCTTTGTTGATCGAGGCTTGTGGCGTTCTATACATTCGACAATTTTGTTGAAATTTTGCAGAGGGTTGGAGAGGGTTGACAGGCGTTTCTAGACCGATTCAAATTCCCATTTCTGAATTGAATTTTTCAGGATCGAGTCACGACACAATAGCTCGGTGGCTGTAGAGTGCTCCCCTAAGTTCCAAAATTGAAGGGGGCCAGGTGGTTAGCACCCCTTGTTAGTTTCGGACGCGGAATTTAACGGGCGTCCCGTTCTCATCACGCGTTACGAAGCAATCTTCACGCACGGGGTTCACAAAATTCATTCATTCTTCATTCTTCAATTCTTCATTCAACGTCACAAAGCGAGATCATATTCGCAAAATTCCTAAAACAAATATTGGGCTGCGAAAGTACAGTCTTCGAGCTTTAAAATGAGTCCAAGTTTATTGCTATAAGATTGTTATTTATGAAATGACAACAGGTTGAATATCGTCAAACTTGATTCCGAAAAATATTTGAACACTAAATGTCCAGTTTGCGAAAAATATTTAAACATTTACAATTTCCAGAAAAAAAATCTTACGAACATAAACTTGGGCATTTTTTGAAGCCTCTACTTTTACGAACTATCACTAATTTGTTCATAACAAATTTGTATATCTAGTAACAGGTGGGGAGATGAAGAGACTAAATTTCCAATTTTTAGGATATGTTTGACGATGTTTGAATAGTTATAGTTTCGTTAGAAAAAATAGTACAACAATATAATTGGACTCATTTTGAAGCCTGAAGCTTCTACTTTCACCGTGCATCGTTTATTTTTGTCCAAGATATTTTTTCTCGATATAGGGACTGGGGTACTGTCGGCTGAATATTTTCTTTAGCAGAATCATCCCCTAGCTGGGTTCGGGTAGTTTGGGACACCCTGTATACGTAGGACGTATATACAGGAGGACGAGCTCGGTGAAAACACTTTAGTGTAAAAACAGAGTTAGTGGCGTAATCCTTCCCTCTTTAGTCGTGGTTGCCTCGCTCTCCGGTATCGCTCGCTCGGTGGCTTCTCTCCCTCGTTCTTCCACGGGGATGCAGGAGCAGCTATCCACCCCCTATCGCGAGGGGTGGTGGAGGGGGTCACGGGGACTGTGGCGGTCTGGATTCAGGCTCTTCCTATCTTAGTGGTGTGGCGTTACCATGGTAACAGACTGTAAGCCGCTTAACACCACCCCCGGTTGCACCCTTTCCACTCGCCAGTGGAATCCTTGTGCTTCCGACGTCGAGTCAACCCTCCCTTGCTTGGTCGTTCGCGTTGGCGAATGTCGCCATCCCTTCGCCATGCCTTCCACCACATCCCTCGAACACAGCCCTTCGTCGATCACGAAAGAGAAAGAGAGAGAGAGACTCGTCGTCGTCTACGCACTTTCTCGCGCTTGCGACGAGCACGAGGGCTCTCTTCGATTGTTCAACGGGGGACAATCTGTGTTTCAGGAGGAACCTAGGCAACCCTTAACGGGGATGACACGTTGACCACCGACTTTTCGATTCGGCGGAGAAAATCGCTGGGGAGCCGTGGCTCAAGCTACAGAGTCGAATCGGCTCGGTAAGGGTGGGTTCTGCGATTTGTTTGTGATTTCTGAATTGATTTTAGGGCTTGCACAAATTTCTGTGCTAATGAGCACGAGTGAAAATGTCGAACCCACCCCCTCGCGACTTACATAATTGCGTGTGATCGATAGACGGCTGCGGATTTTATGCGTTCGTGGAAGGTCATTAAATGAAGTTAAGAATGTCAATATACCCGTGTGTTCAACTGATCAACCCTCAGTGGTCACTCTGAGGCAAACATTGCTACACCATTAATCAAAATACGTACATTCTTAAATTTTTTCGTGTTCAACAAATTACTAAACATTGAATTTCGAATTCGATTGGTGTTATTCATTGACCGTTCGCGTCGGAGGGGGTACCAGCCGAATAATCGGATCGCGCAAGGGGTGAGAACGCGAGACGAGGTACCGGGAACGCGATTTCCACTGCGGAATTTATTTCGAATCGCGATTGTGTTCCGGCGATACCGTCGCTGGCTCTCCGCCCCTATTTGTTCTTGCCCCGGCGAGGGGGAGGACAGACTGGAGGGTCGGGAAACAAAAAGAGAGGTTATTAAGATGACGGCGGAGAAAGGAGCGCCGGGAATACGGATGAAAAGACATCGGGTGCCGAAGTCGTGCGTTTCGAGAGGGTGGAAACGGTGACGGTGGTTTTCTCTGTCTCCACCTCTGCTCGGAGGGAGGAAGATAGAGGAATGGGGATGACAGAGAGTGGGAGAGAAAGAGAGAGAGAGAGACGCGACACGGAGGGAGGTAATCGCGTGTCGGTCGAGAGGAAGCAAAGGTGTGTGCGCTCCGCTGACGAGGAATTGAATGGAGGGTGAAAACCATCCTCGGAATCACCGAGCCCACTGAGCCATCGGGTATTCTACCCTCTCTCTCTCTCTCCCACGGTTATTTTCTCGTTTCAACCGGAGAGCTGACTCGCACACGCGCAGCACCAGACTCGGATCTTGTCCCAGAGCAGGCATCGGCGTTCCTCGGATAAAGCTGAAGTTGAATAATCATTATTTCGATCATTCTTCCGCCGGGATCTTTGCGCGGAAGGTTCTGGTTTCGTCTGGATAGCGGGAAAAATTCACTGCTACTCTAAAAAGCGATTTTTCAAACTGTGACGTCTATAAACGATTGTTAAAAAAATTCTGCGCTATATTCTAAATAATATCTACTAGTTTGGGGTCAATTTGGGTTCAATCGTAATTAATCACTGCATAAAATAAATCGTAGTGCAGGGGGTTGAAGGAAACGTGCAGAACTAATGAAATTTGCGATCGACGTTCGCGGGGGTGGTAATCCCTAATTCTAGATAATACATTCTAGTTTGGGTTCGATTCCGCCATTTTTTAATATTTTCTTGCGAGACAAATCATAATTAATCACTGCATACAATAAATCGTAGTGCAGGCGGTCAAAGAAAATGTGCAAAACTAATGAAATTTGCGATCGGCGTTCGGGGGGTGGTAAACCCTAATTCTAAATAATACATTCTAGTTTGGGTTCGATTCCGCCGTCTTTTAATATTTCCTTGCGAGACAAATCATAATTAATCACTGCATAAAATAGATCGTAGTGCAGGACGTTGAAAAAGACGTGGGGAACTAATGAAATTTGCGATCGACGTTCGGGGGGTAGTAATCCCTCGTTTGGGAGGAATCTTTGTCGAACCGGGAGACTCGTCGCATAAAGAGCGGGGCACTTATTTCAAATCGAGTTTGCCGATGGCAGACAAAGGATCGCCCGGATGTCGTCACGTCTGTGACGCTTGATTTTCCGAATCGAGGAAACGAGTAGAGGGTAGGTAGCATCAGAAGGAAAGAAAAAGAGGGCGGTGTAAGAGGGTGGCGTAAAATGGGGTTGGTCCGACGTCTTGCCGATAGAGATCGCGTGCTCGAAAGTTCTTCCGAACCGCTTACTCTTTTCATCTGGTTTCTCCCCGCGGAATCCGAGATTCGTATCGAGCTTGGCAAAGAGCTTTCGAAGATCAAAGGGCCGCGTTCTCCTCTTGCCGATCGAGCGAGAAGAGAGGCGCGTGCACTGCACGCGCGTCGTCGAGCCAACGGAATAAGAGAGAGAAAAATAGAGAGGACGTAATCGCGAAGCCGGAGAAGCTCCGAGCGCGAATAATGCAAGCTCTCCCGCTGCAAGCTTGCCGCAGTTTGCTGCAACGACGACGACGAAGCGTCAAGTCGCGCGGGAAGCCGGGAAATATCGGCGCGAGGCAATTTGTAATTAGCCAGACACCGTCCCGGAGTTATTGCCGTATCGTCCCGTTCGCGCCGGATTAAAAACTGCAATTTATATTCCGCCGCGATCGTAGGAAATAATTAATGCCTGTCGGCGAATCGAGCGACACGCCATCATTTTTCTCTTTCTCCCCCCATCTCTCTCTCTCTCTCTTTTTCCGTGGCTATCGACGCCATACCGCGGCAAATTATTCCCTTTCCGGGGAAACAGAGATCAAAGAGGTCGACCGGATGTGAATTTTTCATTAACCCTCATGGGCGGATACTGGACTTTCGAAATTTTTGTGTGGAACTTCCAGTAACTTATTCCTCGCATTTTTCCGATTCGAACGAACCCAAACACGACACCATTCGGAGCACATTTTCGCATTCATGATTTAGTGAGATTAGGCGAACTAATTAGGCGAACGAGCAAAAATGGTCAGAAGTGTGCCGTGTTTGGGCTCGTTTGAATCAGAAAAACGCGGCGAATACGTTCATGCACATCTCATCCACATATCCGGATGTTATTCCAACAAATTTGTTGTTAACAATCGCGACCTCGGTCGAAATGTCGGTGCAACGTGTCGAGGCTTTCTGTCGAACACTGCCCCGGTGGTCACAGGCGGTCACAAAAGCAAGCGAGGTTTGCCAAGGGTTAATCCCCACGGGTTCGCCTAACTGTTCGGGACAGGCGTCGGCTCCACGGGAAGTCGAGTTTCGCGTGAAAAATCAATGCCGGAAGGACCGCCGCCGGCAAATTGGAAAAGGGTCGCGACCCCGACGCCGTCCGCGGGAAATCGAGCCGAATTAAAACGACTATGGTGCACGCCCCCGCGATAATTCATGCGCGCGGCTTACGCGTGTTTGCCCAGCCCGTTGCCCGCTCGCAAAACCGACCTACACATTTTTCTACTGATATTTTATTTACGCCCCCGACCACACCGTTGTCACGCACCGCACGCTCCCGCAACGAGCTCGAACACGATCGATTACGCGAAACCGTACCGAGGAATTGATCATTCGCGCCATTCTCCTTCGCCCTACTGCGGTCCCAAGTACTCTGGCTTTTCTATTCCTATGTGTGTACAAATATGAAACGTATACAATTATGTATACAAATATGTATGAAACGTATACAATCATGTATACAAATATGTATAAAACGTATACAATTATATACATGTACAAATATGTATAAAACATATACAATTATATACATGTACAAATATGTATGAAACATATACAATTATTTATACAAATATGTATAAAACGTATACAATTATATACATGTACAAACATGTATAAAATATACAAATTATATACATGTACAAATATGTATGAAACATATACAATTATGTATACAAATATATATTTGTATATAAAATATATACAATTTTGTATACAAACATGTATGAAACATATATAATTATGTATACAAATATGTATGAAACATATACAATTATATATACAAATATGTATGAAACGTATACAAATATGTATGAAACGTATACAATTATGTATACAAAAATATGTATAAAATGTATACAAATTATATACATGTCCAAATATGTATGAAACATATACGATTATATATACAAATATGTATGGGACATATACAATTATGTATCCAAACATGTATAAAACATATACATATTATATACATAAACATGTATAAAACATGTACAATTATATATAAAATGGTTGTACCAATTTTTCAAATAACAATACCCAAATGAATAAATTCGTTGAACAATTCCTCGTGGATTTTACAATCTCAATAATCGTGGATTATAAATATCATAACTCGTCATTCTGACGGGTCCGTTGAACCTGGTGTTAAATAAAATTCTAGTGGTGACGTATGTGTGACTTTCGGAACGTCGACATATTATATCCAGTTTATTAAAATCGTTGGTGAGAGGAAAAAATTGTTATATGTCTTCTGCTAAAAAAATGAAGGGTGCAATGACATATCCACGGTTCTGCGAAAATCTGGCTGAAGTGTCTGATCATGACAGACCTATTCTACTTGCTGCTAACTAGCGATCTCGTTTCGCAGGAATGAAATCGCAAGGAAAATGGGAGAGTAATATCTAAAACTGAGAACAATATCGGTGGGAAAAGGCTTGGGAAGGGTGAGCCGTTTGTTTGGCTAGCGGGGGTGCGACGGGTTATCGATATAGAGGAGTGGGAACGGTTAGAGTCGAGGTAAACGAGCGAAGCCGATCGGCCGAATCAATTGTTCGACTTCCCAATAGGATTTGACCGCGTCCCGAATAAAAGGACGCGTGTCCCGCCGTTTTATTTGCTTGGACACACGGGGTGACAGCGGCGATCGCTAACAGAGGAACAACCTCGGTTCTACGGTGATACTGTCGTCCGATCCTTTCGGCCTCGATTCCAACGGGACATCCAGCGAATCGATTCGAGAGAGACAGCATCATTTGCAGCTATAGCGGTACTGTTATACACGGCTATAGCAGTGGCCGAGCGTGCGACAGATGTTGATCTAACTGCGTGTGGCAACCCTTTGTAGAGGCTGCAATTTACACGCGCCCACCTCGCGGCAGAAAAATATGGGGGACGGGGTGGCGATGAGTGGTTGTCGACCAGAGGGGATGCAACGGGGAACATGGACAACCGAGCCAACCGTTCAACGGTGATTGTTCGCGACCACACTGTGCACCGCGTCTGCGCTGCCAACGGTGCACACTGCCATTCCACCGATCGCCCGCAAAACCGACCCCGCTTCCGATACCACCCCCACCGCGAACCTCTGCGGCCCGAACCGACCAACAAATTTTCTCCTTAACCACCAAATTCTTATTTTTCAAGTTCTCTTTAACCCTTAGCACTCCAATGGCAGCTCTGAGACGCCACTAAACATTGCTGTAGCATTATTCGAAATATTGTTTAGATTATTAAATGTATTGGCATCTAGTCAATTACTAAACATTTAGGTATTATATCAGGTATTTATATGAATGTTTCATGTACATCAAATTTCAAAAATCATAGGGAATGGAAATATTCTGAATCAAAAGAAATGTTTAATTTTCGAGTTAAGATAGCTTGGAGTGCAAAGGGTTAAAACAGACTTAGTTGGGATCGAGGCTGTTAGTAATTTTTTATAGGCGGATGTGTGAAGGAGATATACGAAGATCAACTCCGTTTTTTAAAACGGAATGGTATGATTTTCTTCTTTAGATTCTGATAGTTTCAAGACGAATGCAATAACCAATAATGGAGGTCATTCAAGGTCAGTTAGGGTCAACTGTTTTTTTTTTTTAATGGAACAGTATGATCTTTTATCTATATTCTGATAGCTACAAGGTGAATACAAAGGTCTATTATGAAGGTCAGTCATGGTCATTCAGGGTGAATTATTTTCTTTTTAATGGAACAGGGTATGGTATTGTATCTACATTTTAATAGTTTCAAGATGAATGCAATGACCAATTATGGAGGTCATTCAATGTCACTCAGGGTGAACTCTGTTTTTTAAAAATGAAATGGTATGGTTTCTTTTTTACTTTCTGATAGGTTCAAGACGAATGCAGTGACCTATTATGGAGTTCATTCAAGGTCAGTCAGGATCAACTCTGATTTTTAAAAATGGAATGGTATGGCTTCCTTTTTACATTCTGATAAATTCAAGATAAATACAACGACCAATTATGGAGGTCATTGAATGTTACTTAGGGTGAACTCAGAACAGTATGGTTTTCTATTTACATTCTAGATAGATTCAAGATAAATACAAAGACCAATTATAAAGGTCATTCAATGTCACTCAGGGTGAACTCTGAATAGTATGGTTTTTCTATTTACATTCTGATAGTTTCAAGGCGAATATAATCATCTATTATAAAGGTCGTTCAAGGTCAATAGAAAATAAATCGTCTCGAAGCACTCTTGGAATCGTTTCTCGGGAAATCGTTCGACGGCGAACATTCGCACCTCGCCGGCGTAAAATTTGCATTTTTCCCTCTTACTATAGTCGGCGGCCGGATTGTTCGGGGATGCCACCGAGGTCGTGATAGTCGCGAGCGTCGGCGAACCGCGGGCAAAACGTTATTAAATCGTGGATTCCCGTCACGTTCCACGATCTAACGAATTAATATGGAAATGCCGAAGCACCTTACGAACGAACCCAGCGTCGAAGCGAAATCCCAGAGGCACCCTTCGATCGCTACCACCGAGGGTGAGCAGATCGAGCCGCATTGGCGTCGCTGTTTCGATTTTCCATCCCTCCCCGTCCTCTATCCACGTATTTCTTATTTATTCGCCGTCGTAACCGGAACGTTGGCTCGCGGATGCGATCCGAATCGTCGGACGTTCTCATACTTTCGGGATTGTCTGACCAAATTTTCCCAATTTTTATTCTTCCAATTTTCGAACTGTAGAGCGCGAATTACGACGTTGTAATTTCAAAGGAAGTCTACGAAAGGATTCATAAAATAATTTGTTTATAAAAAAGGATTTTTACCGAGATTATCGTAGCTGAAATATTTCCACAATTTTTATTCTTCCAATTTTCGAACTGTAGAGCGCAAATTAGGACGTTGTAACTTCAAAGGAAGTCTACAAAAGGATTCATAAAATAATTTGTTTGTGAAAAAAGTATTTTTACCGAGATTATCGTAGTTGAAAAATATTTCCACAATTTTTATTCTTCCAATTTTCGAACTGTAAAGCGCAAATTATGATGTTGTCATATCAAAGGAAGTCTACGAAAGGATTTATAAAATAATTTGTTTACGAAAAGAGTATTTTTACTGAGATTATCGTAGTCGAAATAATTTTTCGGACCCGCCAGTTTTCGAAGCAACAGTTCGGAATAAAACAGAGAAGGAAGGGAGGGCTGTTCTCGAGACCCTTGTTTTCTATTGTTTCGATCGCAGCCCGTTTTATTCGGCGTTTTACGCGATCGGAATCGCCAAGTCCGACAAGTCTCGAACGCTCGCCATGGCCCCCATATACAGGGGCGGAATTTCGACGCCCATGATGACTGTAGAGTGCCACGGCTACGACCGTACTAAAATGAAACGTATATTTGAGGTTGGGGCGGATCAGGCCAGGGGTTGAACTCGCGGGGCCCCCGAGTCGTTTATATGGTGATTCAATGGGGGTGCTTGGCAAAATGTCAAGGGACTCGTAAGGGTGCCACGAGCTTCGCAGAGCTACGGCTCTCTTCTCGACCAGCTCCGATATCCCAACGAAAATTTCTACCGTCCCTTCTGCGAATCCTTCGGAAACCTTCATTTATTATTACTGGCCTGCGGATTTTACACATTTATAATAAAATCAGTGAAATATAACACGGTGGAAGCTCTAAGAATATTTAACCAAGCTGGTAAAATTATTAGAGGGTGAAACGAATTTATTTTCTAATCAATTTTTATCTTGTATAAAAATCCGCAGGCTAATTATTTAATCCGCAGACAGCGGATTTTATGAATTTATGACAACAATGTGAGTAGGTGTATATAAGAATAATTTAAATGTACTGTTATATTATTTCTAACCTATTAAACATATTAAGAAAAAAAAAAACAATTTCTATTTCACGTACAAAATTTTTATGTTGCATGAAGACCCGCTGTCTAATTATCACCGTTCTATTTTTTAATATTTACTCGTCGGGTAGAGCTGGGAACTGTTGAATTTGTCGAAAAACGAATATTGTTTAAACAATTTAATTTTTAATTCGACAGGTATGAATGGAAAGAGTTTACTCGTACCTTTTCTTTCAGTTTCGTGTAGGTTATGAAATAATATAAAGAGAAATAGATTTCTCGTGGGTTGATATCAACCCCCACAGTGTATTCAAGACATCAATCAATAAAAAGAAGAAATAGAACAAATTTTGGCCCGAACGAATTCAAATAAAAATTGACTGGAGCCCAGTCCGCCTGCTCAAACAAGCACACGGAGGGTAGTCTATTCGCCTGTAGGGGTGGAGATGGGAACGTCGAGCCGATTCCAGGAGAAGGATGTCGGGACATCTCGGATCGAACGGTGTCGGTTGGCGTCGCTGTTGCGTGGACCACTTCGTCCTCGTTTCTTTTTAGTAGTACCACTGTAGGGGTATCAAAAGCAGCAACAGCGGAGCAGTAACAGCAACAGCAGAATAGCAGGAGCGACGAGGTTGCCGGTCGGTCGTCGCCGAATAAATTCCCCGGGGTAAATAGTAAAATGAAATCTGCACCGGCACTCGGCCGCCGTGAAAACACGGCCCCTCATTAATTCCGACCGCCGCTATAAAACCCCGGAACAGCGGAACACATCGAGAGTGTAGCCCAGTCCCCAACCCTCTCTCTCTCTCTCTCTCTCTCTCTCTCTCTCTCTCTCTCTCTCTCTCTCTCATCCCTTCTTCCTCTCCTCCCTTTCTCTAGCTCCGCTCCCATCAACACCTAGCTTTCTCGTCTCCTTCGTCGACCCCTCTCCCACCCCCCTAAACCCCTGCTGTCCCCATTCTTCGTCGGGCAGAGAGAACCGGTGGCGTACACCACCCTCGGTCACGTATAAAAGCCGCGTATTCAATTACCCGGCATCGACCGGTCGAATAACGAATGTGCACGCCATGGAAAATATCCCCGACAACCCGCCGTCGATGCTTTTGTACCGACAACCCCCTGCACGCCGTGCAATCGCGAACCTGCGCGCTTAAACCTTCGCGGCCGCACGCACCGCCCGAAAAATAAATGGAACGAGCGCGCGGGTACCGATTCGACTATCGTGACGATGGCACAGAGGAACAAGCTATCTTCCCCCTACCACCATATTGCCGTACAAATTTGTTGGCCCGATTCGTCCCACGAAGAAAACAAACGAACCTATCGAGGGTGATTGCGACAGGAACTGCCCCAGGATCTGCAATCCCTGCCAAATCAACGCGTCAAACGCGGAGCCATTTTGTCTCCTTCTCCATTTCACTTTTCGAGGTTAAATACAAGAATTGAATATTAATCAAAAAGATTCAATACAGAAATAAGCCTATATATCGTGTTTAGTGAAAACTGGTGATAGGAGCATTGTACTGCATTCTGCACGGAGAAATATCGTGTAGGGACACTATTGTTTTTACCACGTTTTACTTAACTCGCTTTCTTGTCTGTTTGTTTGTCTGTTCGGTACAAATTTTGCAATTGATGTTAGTATGACTGAGTCTACCGCGCCGACCGCGTCGAAAGTACAAAGGAAGCCGAACGTAGAAAAGGACAGCGTGTAAACACGAATCGTGCTGTTCTTCCTCGCGCCCGAAACTTCCATCGTCAATTAAACCACTAAATACAGTTGACATTATATCGTGTTCAGTGTCATTTTAATCGGAAAAATGCCGCAAATAAGTTGGTGCAAGTCCCATAAAAAAATAATGAAAATTAAAGAAGTTTTGTAATTGCTACATAATTACTACAATGGAGGAGAGATATTTTTTTGCATTCAACGTGTAAAACCTTTTTGCGACTACAAAAGAATTACTGTATATTTGTTTATTTATGTTAAATGGAAGCCTGTACGATCTCCCCATCCATCCCCACTACCCAGATTACCTGTTGGAGACGCCGCTTGCCGTTACGGATCGGCGTGCGTCTCGATCGATCGATCGATCCGCCGGAAGTCCGCGGATTTATCCGACGCTGCAATGCGATCAAGGGATTAGCCGGGGATTAACCGGCGATTAGCCGTTCGAATGCGCGAAAGCGGTCGCGAGCGGGTACAGTGCACGCCGGATTACCGGCACCATGGACGACGGGTACATACGTATCAACCGCGATCCGCGTTTACCGATCGGGCAAGCGGTAACCGGGCCACCCTTCAACGCGGTCCACACCCCCGACCACGGGGGTTGGTAACGAAGAACAATGAGGGTTTCACTTTTTTAACACGAAAAATCGAGCAAAAATGTATTTAGAACTGAACTATGTAAGTTCCGAAAATTGACGATGTTTAACCCGTTATAATTTTGTAAAAAAAGAAAGTACAGCGATGAACTTGGACTCATTTTGAAGCTTGAACATTCTACTTTCGCATACCTCCGTTGATATTTTCCCCAGGATATTTGTGCATGATGTAGAAAGTGAATATTGAGGACACGTTTTTGGTCGAAAATGTTGCAAATTGAAACCACCGTAGAGACATTGAAAAATTTTTGTCGGCAACGAATCTTCCACAGATTTGAAGACCGATGACTCCTCTTTATACTGAGACCTTGAACATTGATCTACGATTTTTCTCAACAAAATTACTATAGTTCAAACATCATCAAATATTTTTCTAAAAATTGCCAATTTAGCGTCTTCATGTCCCCAGCTGTTACAACATTGCAACAATTTTTTATGGACAAATTAATGATAGTTCGGAAAAGTAGAAGCTTCAAGCTTTAAAATAAGCCCAAGTATATGTCCATACGATTATTTTTACGAAATTATGGCTGTTCAAACATCCATCAAATATTTTTCGCAAACAGTACTCGAATATTTCCTGGAATCATCAAGTTTGACGATATTTGACCTGTCGTCATTTCGTGAAAAAAAGTCGCACGACAATAAACTTGGGCTCATTTTAAAGCTTGAGGATTCTTCTACTTTCGCACGTAATTATTCATTTCCCTGTAAGACAATTTTTAAAGGATGTAGCGGACGAGAAGCTGGGGTCCTATTTTACCTCAAAAAATGCTATGCATTGAAACCTGTGTAAAAGCATTGAAAAATTTTTGTGTCGAACAAATTTTCCACAGATTTGAAGATTAAAATCTTATCAAAATCTTAAAAAACGCTGTACGATTTTCTGCGGTTGTTTTACAGGACAAAAATGAGGACCAAGTCGCGTCACATTTGATTCGGAGAAGACCACGGGAATATCGTGACGAATTTCTAGGCGAGAGGAAGCGACGGGTTCGCGAGCTTTCGAGGAGGTTTTAGACAGTTTCGAGTCGCGTCTGCGTGCACCGGCGATGCACTCCTGCACTCCGGTGCATGCGGTTGCCGCGAACACATATTGCCTTCCGTCGGTGAAGCGGCCACGTGAAAACGAACACGCACGCATCCTCTCTCCCCGCACAGGCCACTAGCCTAAACCCTGGCCAACGCGTTCGCATGGAGCTGGGAATTGCAACGGCGCAGCATAAACCATTCGGCGGGATCGCAATCAACTCGCTCGTGCATTTTCAATTGAAATGGTGCGCAACTCTCGGGTGCGTCTTGCGGGGACCTCGGAAATGGCGGCGGCTTTCCATGGGGTCCCATACACAATGTACGAAGTAAATGTTGCCTTGTAAATCCAGAATGGGGAATTTGTGCTATTTTTATTATTTTATTTTTAATTATTTTTCATGATTTTTAATAAAATAAGTCCATTTTTAATTTTGAATACTTTCATTACTTTCATTAATTTTAATAAAATACTTTTATCACTTTTAAGAAAATACTTTCATTTTTAATAAAGTACTTTCATTTTTAATTAAATCCTTTCGTTACTTCTAATTACTTTAACTCATTACTTTTAAATAAGCTCATTTTTAATAAAATACGTTTATTAATTTCAAGACAATACTTTCATTTTTAACGAAATGCTTTCATTAGATTTAATAAAATACTTTCATTTGTAATAAAATACTTTTATTACTTCTAATAAAATACTTTCATTTATATTAAAATACTTTTATTACATTTATTATGAAATACTTTTACTACTGTTAATAAAATACTATTGTTTCTAATAAAATACAAAATTTAAAACCGGTCATTTGACCAGCGATGAACTACTCTATTTGAAAATATTTTTCGTCTTCCGTTGAGGATAAAGACTTCCTCTATCGTCTCAAGAAAATTCGTCTTCGAGATTGTTTGCCCCGGACCGCAAAATGTCGAATTTCGTGAGGCCTCGGACGAGTCCCGAGAGCGCGTTGCCGCGGAATGATTTCACAATCTAATAGCGGTCGCAGGGGTGCAGACACCGTCGGGGAACAGGTGCAATTAAGCGATGCGGCACAATTACGGCGGAAGGAGCGGTGCGCGCCGACGCGGAAATTTTCCGCGAAGGTGTTCGGTGCCCGCGTTTCTCGGGGAATTAAATAAAAACCCGCGGAAAGGGGAGGGTTTTTCTGGCGACGTTGTACGGTCGGATCTAGTCCTGGTTCGCGGAACGAAATGAAATAACGAGTAGGTGGTCGCGCGAAATGGAATGAAAATTCACGCGGTAACGGCCGAGTGGGAACGCGAGAAATTAAAGTCTCTCCTTCCTCTTTCCACTCTTCTTCTTCCTTCCTCTCTTCCCGAGCTTCCGGATCTCCTTTTCAGCGGAGCTTTTTGTCCACGGCTCTCTATCTCGTCGACGAGACGAGAAAAAGGAGGAGAACGGATCCGCAGACTGATTGCGATTGAAATCAAAACGCTACGAGGGGGATGGAAAACGATCTGCTCGATGAGAATCTCTCTCTCTCTTTCCCTTTTTGTTTTGCACTCCTCGCGCCGAATCGAGCGTCCATCGACCGCCGTATTTATGACGGCCGACGGGTCGAGAGTTAATTTCCACCTCCCCGAGATCTACCGGATCGCGGGAAATATTGCCAAACGTAGGTCCGATTTAACAGTGGAAATGATAAACAGCCGGGAACGATTCTTTCGGAGCTTCGCGGTTATTGGAAAGGCGAGGGCGGTTTATTTTTTAACTTTTAAAGCATCGTGGTTGCTCAAAAAAAATTGGATACATTCTTCGAATGCTACTTAAAAACTGTACCAAGTTTGCAATAGGAACACCCAGTACCTTGCTTTCGAAAAATTCCCGAAGATGACCTTACGAGCGTCGGAGTAAAACCGCCCCTAAAACGCGTCTTCTATCTATCACTGTAACTCCGAAGAGAATGATTGTTCTAACTTGAAAAAATTTGTGCATGTACTTCGAATTCTACTTAAAAAGTATACAAAGTATGAAATTATTGCAATCGGCATTATTCCTTTAAAAAATTCCCGAAGATGGCCTCACGAGTGTCAAAGTAAAATAGCCCCTAAAACGCATCTTCTATCCATCATTGTAACTCCGAAGAGATTGATTATACTAACTTGGAAAAATTTGAGCAAGTACTTCGAATTCTACTTAAAAACTATACAAAGTATGAAATTATTGCAATCGGCATTATTCCTTTAAAAAATTCCCGAAGATGGCCTTACAAGTATCAAAGTAAAACAACCCCTAAAACGCGTCTTCTATCCATCACTGTAATTCCGAAGAGAATGATCGTTCCAACTTGAAAAAATTTGTGCAAGTACTTCGAATTCTACTTAAAAACTATACAAAGTATGAAATTATTGCAATAGGCATTATTCCTTTAAAAAATTCCCGAAGATGGCCTTGCGAGCGTCAGAGTAAAACAATCCCTAAAATGCGTCCTCTATCCATCGCTGTAACTCTGGAGAGAATTTTTATTCTAACTTGAAAAAATTTGAGCAGGTACTTCGAATTCTAATTAAAAACTATACCAAATATGAAATTATAGTATTCGCCACTGTCCCGTTAAAAAATTCCCGAAGATCGCCCGACGCTCGGAGCGAAAAGCAGAAACATCCAGCGCTACAACTTCGAAGAAAATGGCTACTGTTGTCTGACAAAATTTGAGTATGTGCTTCAACTGTTGGGCAATTAGTGTACCAAATTTGTAACTGCGGGACCCGGTACGTTCCAATGAAAAAATTTCCGAAAATTCCGATCGGAGTGAAAAACTCGTACGATTTTCCTCTCTCTCTCCTCTCCGGGTGTTTTATGAATTTAGAAGTACCTCCGGACCGTGAAGATCGGCCGGATGGGATAATCCGTCTCATCTTCTCTATCCTGCGGTCGTTATCGAGAAACTCCCGTCGGGGGACAGGGAGACCGGGTCGATTTATCCATTCGACCCTGGCGGCACTCTCCGGCTCGTTAATATTAATTAACGGCAGTGACATCACGCTCTCCTAAATATTTGATTACCTCGTATACCGTCGGAGCGAGATAGAAAGAGAGACAGAGGCCACGGTGGCTCGGTTTTCCGCGTCGTTAGGCGCCGCTAATCATCCTTTAAATTCGTTCCCAACCCCTGGAAATTGAACGACTTCTAGGTCGCTTCCGCGCTCCCGGCGAAAAATGATTACCTGGAAGCTAGCTCGCCGAAGCTCCAGAAAACTCTCCTCCCGCTTTCCTGTTTCGACCCGGTTCGAATTACTCCGTTCTTCAAGCCGGACTCGCCGAAAAACCTCTTCCGAAGACACTCGTCAAGTTCTTCCCAAAAATAATTTCTCTGTGTAACTCTTCGTCATTGTATTCGCGACATTCTGCCGATTAAAACGAGTCCAAACACGACCCAATTCGGAACGCATTTGCTCTTTTAGTACACGATAAAGTGTAGCCTCGATTATCCGAACTGATCGATGGAATCCGAGTATTCGACGATCCAGCTACACTAGATCTACACTTGAATCTTTACTGAATCGCTCGGTGAATTGTGCACGGATCGTTATAGCCTGAACTAGCCCTATTCGGATAATAGAGGGTCCACAAACGTGCTCCGAATGGCGTCATGTGGGGGCTCGTTTCAATCGGCAGGATCTCACGAGTGCGTCGGTGAAGGTTTCACGGAAGAAATCGTTAAAAACAAAAGGAATGCAATATAAGTAAACAGTGAAAAATCGTTCCGAGCCATCTGTTCGGGACGAATTAGCGCGTTTAGGGTAATAATTTCGGTAATAATTTCGGAGAAGCGCGAGAGGGATCGGGGTGGCGACGGTAATAAGGCGGAACGAGCCCTCCTTCCGGGAGGTCGCCGGGCGTTCCTTTTCATCTCGTCGGAACAGGTTCCCGGAGAGCGAGCCGGTCTTTGAATGGCTTTCGGGTGTGCGGGAGGTTGGTGCAACCCTCGACAAATGCAGCGGGTAAACAGTCCGCGTCGCATTCATTAGGAAAGTTTAGGTGGAGAGAGTTGCCGGAGGGGGTGGTTGGTGTGTCGCGCAGCCTGTTGGCGTAAGTTCGTGGCCAAAGGATTGCGGAGACCAAAGAGGCCAAACGAGAGCAAGAGAGAGAGAGAGAGAGAGAGAGAGAGAGAGAGAGAGAGAGAGAGATACGAAGCAGAGATCGGGTAACGTCGGCCCAGCTCTTTCAATTTCCGCGGAACCGTCGGGCGTATTGGTTCGACGCTTTTCCGATACGGGGCGGGCAGAATGGCCCGACGGAGCCCGAGCCGCTATCTACCGGAGCAAGCTCTCCGCCAGAGTCCTTTCGCTCCGAGGGTTTAAGCGTTCTCTCCTCCATCCACGCCATCCACCCCCTCGCGCCACCTTCGCCCTCTGAACCACCATCCGGCACACCCTCCGACCCTTTATTCGCCAAAGAGGGCTGCAGCAGCGGGGGCAGCAATTGCGAAACTAGTTGCCTGGCTTTAAACTCGCCTGCCATCCCTCCCTCTCCAGCAGAGAGGAAGAGAGAGATGTAGCCCGCTCTCTCCGTGCCAGCCAACCAAGTGGTTGGAGAGGATTGAGAGGGCAATATGTTCCTGAGAAGCCTCCAATTTCCTCCGTACAAGGCCACCGCGGACCCCTACAGGGGCTGGCAACCGCCATGGGAACCATGGCGCCCGCACTCCACCGGCAATCCACTCCTACCAGACGCAACATCGATTCCTACGGTCCCTTCTTCCTACCGACCATCCCTACGCACCGCAGGGACTTCTTCGGCGTCGACGAGCTGCTCCCTACGGATTTGCTAGCCAGATTCGTGCGCGGGGTTCACCTGGTACCGGCTCGCAGAGCCTTGTTCGCGGATGGGTTCATTTTGACCCTGGTCTACGCACTGTGTTACTCGCTTCGTCGGGTTTTTTTTTTATTCGGGAAATCTCAAGATTTATTAGAACCTTATATTTTACAAATAAACAATTTAATGATATCGGCGCTACAGGTCCGTTCAATTGTTACTCACAAAGCAATTTTGCAATTTAAATTGTTCTCAACGTTTCAATCCCAATGTGGATCATTTCCAAGAGAAATTTTTGCGTCTGTAAAAAACTGTAAGTTATAATATTCGTTCAACATTATATTTTACAACAGTATTATGATTTCAGCACACTGGTTCGATCAATTGCTATTTAAAACACTATTTGCAAATTATCACAATAATTTTTTCCGACGTTCCGATCTTATTTTAGATCATTTTCAAGAAAAATAGAAGAATTGCGTTTGCTTAGTGCAAAAGAAAATTTTAGCTTTGTAGAAACACGTGTTGATGTCAGGTCGGTATACAAGATAATGATCATTATCAGTTTCTATAAAGCTAAAATTTTCTTTTGCACTAAGCAAACGCAATTCTTCTATTTTTCTTGAAAATAATCTAAAATAAGATCGGAACGTCGGAAAAAATTATTGTGATAATTTGCAAATAGTGTTTTAAATAGCAATTGATCGAACCAGTGCGTTGAAATCATAATAATACTGTTAGCAACAATCTACGATCGACATAAGGAAACATTTATTATATTTTATAGGTAAAACCAAAGTATACAGTAATCTCTACGAAAAAACGAGGGTGCAACGAACTGGATCGTGTTTGGGCTCATTCTAATCGGAAATATGCCACCGATATTTTGGTATAGTGTCCATTTAACAATTGATTAATTTTGAAAATCGAAAATAAAATTTTCGAACCTATGTCGAAGACATTGGTCAGAAACATAGAAATGTCCAGTGACATTGTGAAAAAATATCGTACAGCGATGAGCTTGGACCCATTTTGAAGCTTGAACATTCTACTTTCGTATACCATCGTTCATTTTTCCCCTGGGATATTTGTGCATGATGTAGAAAGTGAATATTGAGGACACGTTTTTGGTAAAAAATGTGATAAATTGAAACCTCTGTAGAAACATTGAAAAATTTTTGTCGGCAACGAATCTGCCACAGATTTGAATACCGAAGCCTCCCCTTTGCAACGAGATCTTGAACATTGATGTACGATTTTTTTTAACAAAATTACAACAGTTCAAACATCATCAAACATTTTTCTAAAAATTGTGAATTTGGTGTGTTCATTTCCCCACCTGTTACAAAGTGGAAAAATTTTTTAGGCACAAATTACCGATCGTTTGTAAAAGTAGAGGCTTCAAGCTTTAAAATAAGCCCAAATATATGTCCATACGATTTTTTTTTACGAAATTATGGCTGTTCAAACATCATCAAACATTTTTCTAAAAATTGCGAATTTAGTGTGTTCATTTCCCCACGTGTTACAACATTGCAATAATTTTTTATGGACAAATTAATGCTAGTTTGTAAAAGTAGAAGCTTCAAGCTTTAGAATAAGACGTTCATGGTAACCACGTTCATGGTCGTACGATTTTTTTTCTGGAAATTATAACTGTTATAACTGAAACGTCGATGATACTCTCTTCTGATTAACAAGGAGGTCCCATCTAATGTCACCCATGTAGGGAATTATTTTAGAGAAAACTACCAGGCCCGACGATTTCAAATTTTGCGTTCTCGTTAATGAGCATTCTAGGATGACGTAGGAATTTTTTCACCCCGAAAACGCGAGTGGGTCGCGACCTGGAACAGCATAGGCTTCGCCAGAGGCGTCGTGATGAAAGTCACGAGGCTTCGACCCGGCGAAGGGTGTCAAGGGCGCTTCTCTGCCGGAGTATCTCGACGAACCTGTTCGATCAAGGCTCATCTGTAGGAGAGATCATCTCGAGGAAAAAGCGCAGCGTTAGCGCGCGGCGCTTATCTCGCTGCGACGCAGCTCGGAAGAAAGAAATACGGGGCCGACCGATAACAAAGTCAAGGAGGAATAAAGAATTGTTCGAGGAGGGTTGACTCGAGTGAGAGAAAGCCGGAGAGAGAGCAATCGATATCGTCTCTGCCCCTGCGAGAAGCCAGTGTAATCCACTCCGCTATCCCACTCGCGAACCCTCTTCCTCTCTCCTCTCTCTCTTCTTCTCTTAATTCGCAGACTTCCTCCGGCAAATCGTTTCCAGGTCTCCGGTCGTTCGAGACGGTTTTTCCCGCGGTTCGAGCGTACAAATTTCACGGGATCGCCGCCGCCACCAGGCTTTACAACCTGGCTCGGTATCCGCGGCAGTCAACTTTTTCCTGCCTGCTCTTATTATTTATTCGGTAGCGGCGGCGACGAGCCTACAGGTCGCCGCAGGAACGGTGGTCCTGGGTATAATTGCAGATAAAGTTGATTTTAATCAGCTAGATGTGAACTGGCGCCCTATTAGGCAGATTCGAGGAGCTGTGGTTGGAGGAAATTGTCCTAAAAATGGTCATACAAATAGTCCTGCAAATGGTCCTAAACATAGTCCTAAAAATGATCCTAAAAATAGCTCTCGAAGTGGTCCTAGGAATGGTCCGATTTTAACTTGAAAATGCATGCCTGTTTAAATTATTTTTACTCCAACTGTCATAATAAAGAGATCTAGACTAATTTAACCAGTTCCTAATTTTTCTCAATTTTTTGTATCCAGTTAATTCGCCATGTGCAAATCGTTATAAAACACAGTAAGTAAGTAATTAATAAATTTGGTTCTAGAAATTGTCCTACAAATGGTCCTAGACATGGACCTGAAAATACTCCTACAAGTGGTCCTAAAAATGTTCCTACAAATAGTCTTAAAAAAGCTCCCAAAAAATGGTCCTTCCTGCATCTATATTATATTATTTTTACTCCAAGTGTCATAATAAAGAGATTTTCAAACTTTCGCACCCAGTTAACTCGTAATGCATATCGTTATAAAACACAGTAAATAATTAATTAAATAGCTTGTTCAATCGCTGGGCTAAAGGTCAGGTTTTTATCAAACGCTTGTTTGCCTGAACCACAGTTTCTGAACACAGTAAATCATTAATTAAAAAGCTTGTTCAATTGCTGGGCTGAAGGCCATGTTTTCATCGAAGTCTTGTTTGTCTGAACAGTTTCTGAATACAGTAAATAATTCATTAAAAAGCTTGTTCAATTGCTGGGCTAAATGCCATGTTTTTATCGAACTCTTGTTTGCCAGAACAGTTTCAGAAAATATTGCTTTCGAGCCCAGTCCTCCAGTTTTGCGGCGTCCTGTACTCCTCTATCTACCCTTCAGCTTCCGGCGTTTCCTCGACGAAAACTTGGTGCGAGGGTCTACGTAACGCACGATAAACTTCAAGAGGGTGAAGATTAACGGGCACGGGAACTTTTCACGCCAAGTACACGGCAAGCAGAGGCTCCACCGCCTGTGGGATTCGCCTGGATAAAAGCGGAAAAGTTTCTCGTTGCCTCCGCAGTATCACCCTTTCCCGGATTCCGGCGGGTCCTTGGAGATCGATTTATCGATTCGAATATTCTCGAATTCATTCTGCTCCAACATATTCGTCACGTTTTTCTGATTAAAACGAGTCCAAACACGATACTGTTCCGATCGTAACTACTCGTTTAATCGCACAACGATGATTCAGTTCGCAATAACAGTACAACGATGATTCAGTTCGCATAATCGAGGTTGTACTAATTCGAGGATGGATCGAGCAAGGATGCAGCGAAATGGGTCGTGTTTGGGCTCGTTCTAATCGGAAAAATGCCAGCAATATTTTGGTATATTGTTCGTTAAAAAATTGAGTGATTTTGAAAATCGAAAGTAACATTTTTGGATCAATGTCGGGACTTTGACTTTCCTATTACTTTCTATATAGAAACAGATATAAATCTGCACGAAACCAGCGGGGAAGAGGAGTCTTTCTGTCGGTGCGGGACGATTATGGCACGCTCTAGTAACGTCTGTTACTTCGCTCAAAAAACGGCCAACACAGAGGGTCCCGCCGTGCCATTTCGCTAGATTAATTTCTCGAGACGAAGACTTCCTTCCCGAGGCACGTCTATTCCACTTTTCCGAGATATTTGTGATAAAAGACTCTCTCTTTCTCTCTTTGGAAAATAAAATCGTTTTCTATGAAGCTTCAGAGGGTAGAAATTATGAAGTTCAAGCGAGACCGGCGGTCCCGGAGTTCTCCTTGTCCAACGGCGGAACAAAGGGCTCCATTTTGCAGTTTTGTGCTCGCCAGCTCGACATATTTCAATTATTTAATTATGTCTTTTCTGCGAAAGGATTTTTAGAAAGACGATCGACGAGAGGATTTTCAGAAAGACGCTCGATGAGTGTTTACTGCAATCCAGTTAAATTTTTGTAGTGAACTCATGTGCTTATAAAACGTGTGGATCGAAAAATAGAAATTGAATAATTTAAAAATGCTGTGATATCATTTTCATCTCATTATGATTATTAGAAATAAGAAATAACGAATATGTAGATTTCGTGTAGTACATTAAAATTTTTATTTTGCATAAAAATCCGCATTTTATAGTTTCAATAATTGTGAGAAAAATTTGAGACTGATTGAATGATTTGTGAATTAATACTTTGCAATCAAATTTTTATTTTCATACAAATCGGCACTTTATGATTTCAATAATCGTGAAACAAAAATTTGAAACAATGATTGAAGGTTTTATGAATTAATACTTTGCAATCAAATTTTTATTTTGCATAGAAATCCGCATTTTATAGTTTTAATAATTGTGAGAAAAAAAATTTGAGACAATGATCGAGTGATTTGTGAATTAATACTTTGCATAAAAATCGGCACTTTATAGTTTCAATAATTGTGAGATAAAAAATTTGAAACAGTGATTGAATGTTTTGTGAATTAGTACCTTGCAATAAAATTTTTATTTTGCATAAAAATCCGCATTTTATAGTTTTAATAATTATAAAACAAAAATTCGAGATAATGATTGAAAGATTTGTGAATTAATACTTTGCAATAAAATTTTTATTTTGCATAAAAATCGGCACTTTATAGTTTCAATAATTGTGAGATAAAAAATTTGAAACCGTGATTGAATGTTTTGTGAATTAGTACCTTGCAATAAAATTTTTATTTTGCACAAAAATCCGCACTTTATAGTTTCAATAATTGTGAGAAAAAAAATTGAGATAATGATTGAGTGATTTGTGAATTATTACTTTGCAATAAAATTTTTATTTCGCATAAAAATCGTATACTTTATGATTTCAATAATTGTGAAAAAAAATTTGAAACGGTGATTGAATATTTTATAAATTAATTGCAATAAAATTTTTACCTCGCATCAAAATCTGCACTTTATGATATCAATTACTGTGAAACAAAAATTTGAGAGAATGATTGAATGATTAGTAAATTATCGATCAGTATCCAGTAAAAAAGGGAGGAGAGAAAAATTGTTTGGAAAATGCCAGAGAAGAGCATATCAATTTTGCGATGATTGCGAACCGAAAATTCGGAAGAATTTCGAAAAGATCGCGTTTCGATTTTCATATTTCGAAACGGATGTTATCCATTTCGAGGACGAAATACTGGGTTCCCGGTGGCTGTTCCCGTTGGTTTCCGGCGGGAGCGACGCGGATCGAGATTTAAAAGCTGCATTTTCCGCGGAAAAAGAATGGGCCCGGTTGGTTAAAGCGAGGAAAAGGACGTTTGCGATCCTTTTCAAGCGCAAAGATAGAAACGCTCCGCTGCTTTGCTGACAGCGGGGAAAAAAGAGAGAAGGGAACAACCGAGAAGAGAAAGGGAGAGAGAGAGAGAGAGAACGAAGAGAATCTGCGGCAGAGAGGAGAGAATGGGAGAGCGCGCGAAAGAGGGAACGCTTTAATCACTCGTCGCTCGGAAAACACATTTATCTGGAAATCCTTGGCACCGAAAAGAAATCCCGGCATTTATCCGCGGATTGCGTTTCACAGGCTGCGCGCTCTGCTCTGTTCGAATTCTTTCGAAACGCTGCCGAGACAACGCCGCGAATGGAAGCGTGCAATCTACACGGGATGATTCACGTTCGACGAAATCCTGATTGTTCATACTTTATTCTCGTATTCGAACGTCCTGCGAAATTAAACTCTGGAACCTAAATTCAATTTTATCAGAAATTGCCCACGTTCAAAGTGCTGTAACTTCCTGAAAAAATCTCGTAGGATATTCGTTCTGGTCTCATTTTGAAGCTTGGACCTTCCACTATCAAACCCCAATGTTCGTTTCTCCCAACAAAATTTTTCCACAGAAGGCAACCGGGTAGAAAGTGGACATTTTGTTCCGAATGTTCCGGAAATTCAAACATTCATGGGGGGGTCAAAAATTTTTTCTGACGAATGAAACCAACGTGGATTTGAAGATTAGAGTCTTGCCTTTAAAATGAGCTCTGTATGGTCGTAGTACGATTTTTTTTCGCCGAGCTATTGAACATTGGAGAAGAGGTACTTAGCGCGCGTTTCCCCGATTTCCCGGGCCGTATTTTCGTCCGGGGTCCTCCATTTTTCTCCTGTCTACTTTCGGATCTTTGGCATTCCTTTTCGGCGAGAACGCCGCATTAAAAGACCCGGCGAATCCTCTTCGGAGGAGAAGAAGCGGGTCTCTCGCGACGGAAAGCCGAGCGACGGATTTTCCGACCGATGGAAAACCGAGGAGGGTTTTTCCGGCGGAAGCGATGACAATCGCTCGGCGGATCCGGCGAACCGGAAGGGAACAGGAGCCGGAATAATCGCGGCCGATGCTTGGCAAGCAATCGGCAGCCTCGTTACCAGCTGCCGGCTCGTTAATTAACCGCGATTACGAGGGCGGCAGTGCATGCGAGAGAGCAGCCCAGCTCTCTTCTCCGCCCACTCTCAGCCCCCACCCACCCAGTTTCCCCCACCACCGAGAGGAAACCACCCACCGCCCGTGCACACATGCCTCGCCCCTCGTTACACTCGCCACTTCCCAGCGCGACAAGCTTGCATCCGAATAACCGTTCGTCCGTGAAATCGTTACGACTCCGCACACTCTCCGGGCTCTCTCGTATCGGGCGCAAATCCCCTTTGCGAGTTTTCAACGCCGCCGACCGTTTCCCAGCCGTCGCCGAGGAAATCGGTTGTTTCTAACGACCGGGCTCGCGCAACAATGCCCGGAGGGAACCCACTCTCCACACCGTCCCGGGTAAATGTATCCGATACGCTCGCGATACTTTTTCCTGAACCCCTCTCCTACTCGTGAAATTATACCAGACTCCTGCCAGCGGGATTTTTATTTGCACTCGATCGAGCATCTCTTCGATCGTGGAAGATTCAATTTATCTGAAAATCTTGAAACGACATCGAACCGTCTTCCCAGCGTTCTGCTCCGCAACTGGAAGCCACGGTATCGCGGCAACGATCGTATACCGTTAGATATGCCAGCGGGAGAGCTCTTTCTAGACCGTTTGTTTTTGCACCGGTCCGTCGACGGGACTGCGAGACGGTCTGATTCGCCCGAGCCCGATCACCTGAACGCCCGTGCCCAGTTTCATTCACCCGCAGAGCTGTGCTCCGGTTTATTTTCTGATCACCAGAGCAGGCGTGGTCGTGTATCGACGCAATGTGCGAGATACACCGTGTATTCTGTGTGATTTCTAGGGGATTCAGCCGGGATTACGCCTACCGGGGCTACGGGAACAGCAGGCCACGCCTACTGGGGCCCCGAGAGCAATAGACCTATTCGGCACGTAAGAGAATAAATACTTTACTCTATTTGAAACGCCGAGTATTCGATACCAAAATTGGATACAATCGAATCCTGACAAAGCTGTCCCCACTCTTTCATTTTGCTACCAATTGTATATAATTGTATATGCGGTCCAATAATCTGGGTTTTCAGAAAAGAGTTCGAGCCACGCCTATTGGGTCGCGGGAGTAACAGACCACGCCCACGCAGAGCTCCGGCAGCGACTTGTCACGCCCATTCAATGTCCCGGGAGCAACAAGTCACGCCCACCCGAGATTCTTTGCACACGAGGCGCAGGAACTGAACGCTTTATCATTTGTTTTCTCAAAACCTACGGACTCTAGTGCCACAAGCACTGATACAACGAATATAAACAGAATAAAAATTCGACGAGCAAACAGATCCCGAAGAGATCATTCACCATCGACGTTGGAATGCTAGCGCCGGCGTGGGCAGACGGATTTTTCTATTTCGAGGAGACGGCGACACTCGAATCACGGTTTAATTTATGAGGATCAACGCGCGAACAATGAAGACGTCGTCACCCATTTATATGCGACGAGGCGCGCGAAAGCGTGCCATGATCGACGACAGACGGTCAAGTCAAATAGCTTATTCTCTAGTCGCGACGCTCCGCCTCTTTCGTCGTTCTCTTTTCACCAGGATCTGTCTGTCGCGACGACTTACGAGTCGGTCTTGCATCGAACACACCTCGGACAAGTTTATCTGCTTACCTGAAACAGAAAAGAAACGACGATGGTTAGAAGAAGTAGCTCTTTGGAGGCCACAGGGCCACGCCTATTAAGGCAAGTCCATGCCTACTCAGACGAAGCCGCGCCTACTCAGGCGAAACCACGCCCACTTAAGTAGTTCTAAAGATCAACTTCTATGGAATATTATTTTTCTATTCGCTCCAAGTGATCCTCAAAGCCAGACTATTGGGGATAATCTTGTACACTAAGCTAGATATGAATTTAAAAAGGTGCGGCGTTTATTCGCACGCCTAATATACAAATGTAACGCAGATGGAGCGAACGGTATACAGTCCAGAAGCGTCTCTGGCGGATCAGGGGACAATTGAACCGTCCCGATAACCAGTGGCATCGGATTGTCGCCGGCCGGATGCGTCGATATTAATTTGACACGGTAAACGTGGCGGTGGAACGTGGCGGTGGAACGTGCCGGTTGGCCGCGTCGGGCCAAATATAGCTCGGCGCGGATACGCGTGTCAGTCGTCGTCAGCTCGGCCGTTTTCGCATCGCGAATCATCAAGCGATCCGATCCGATTCGTCTTCGTCCCGGAGAGAGAGGCTATTTCCTTTTTCCTTCGCACATGCGGACGCGCCGCACCCGTTTATCCGTTCTGATGTTCGACTACCAGAGTAACTCGAACTGCACAATTTTAACCGTTTCTCGATGCAAAAATTCCTGAGCATTGCTGGAAGATGGACTAGATTGCCCGCAAAGGTAGAAAACAAGAGGACCCCAATTTCAAAATAAAAAACATAGTACAAGGACCACTGCTGAATCGTTGTGTCCAGTAGTTGACTTTATGACGTTCAAACGTTTACTGCAAGCTCAATTTTATTTGTTTCTCGATACAAAAATTCCTGAACATTGCTGGAGGATATGGTAGACTACTCGCAAAGGTAGGAATCGAAACGGCTCCCAGTTAGAAAATAAAAAATCCAGCAGGGGACCATTGTGTGTCTTTGTCGAGTAACTGGGACTGTGACATTCAAACGTTGACTGCAAGCTCAATTTTGACTTTTTCACGATGTAAAAATTTGTGAACATCGGTGAATCACCTACGAAAATGTCTACCAACGTATAGGGTAAAAGGCCTGCTAATTCCGCGGCGAAAAAATGGCGAAGTCAGGTGTCTTAGGTATGTTGCGATGCTGCGTGGATCGACGATCCGCTTTATCGATAAGATCGGAGAAAATGGGGAAGGAGCAGGGCAGCTGAGAGTCCATTTTTCTCGTCACTATGTACCTTCGAGCCTCGCCAGCTCGACGAGCCACTCGTAAATACGTCTCGGACGTAATTCGTATCACGCGGATCGTCCGAGCCTGGGGTTAACCGGTGTCACGGAGCCACTTGACCCGCGATCAATGAAACCTCGGAATTCTCGGATGAAAAATTCTTCGCGGGTTGCCTCCGGCGTCAAAGGCGAGGGCCGGGGTTCACGCTCGAGCGCGAAACAACGCGCGCTCCGCGCTGCAAAACGTTACCTTTGTGCACGTGTAATTACTTTTCGAGAGCGAGTTAATTAACCGGCCCGCGCTGCGGTGCGGTGTGCGCCCGAGCGCGCGCGTCCAGAATTTCAGAACGTTTATCGAATAAACGCGGCTCCATCGGCCACACGGCCATAAAATTCCCAAGCCCCCGGACGCGCCGACGACTTTCCGAAATTGCTATCGGAAATTTTCGACGCGCCCGCGCCGTTCTGCGCTTCCAGCGATTACTCTGTCGCGCGATGATAGAGCGCCCGAAAACGATCAAACAATGCGGTCCCCGCCGAGTTTCGATTAAAAATCAGGTTCGGATCTCTCGATCGACAGTGTTTCACCACACGTCTACCATAGAATTATCCTGCAATTTTTAAATATTTTCACAGACCTTTTATCTTTCAGCATTTTCAAGAGACCCTGTCTTTGATTTTTCACCTGCTGAGTCGTGGAACAATTTCCTGAGGAGAAACGAACAACGGGTCGCGAAAGTCGAGGCTTCCATCTTTAAAATCAGTTCAGGTTGAATGTTGTACCATTTTTTGTTGCGAAATTATCGCATTTATAAATGATCGTTTCTAGAATACTTCCTGCATCCAACCGTATGTACCGAAGGCGGGCACTTTGGCTCCGCCCACCGGGGTGTGACCTCCGTTGTCCTTCAAGCTTTAAAATCAATCCTGGCTCAACGTTGTACATATTTTTGTTACAAAGTTATATCGCATTTATAAATGATTATTTCTGGAATACTTTCTGAATCTAACTGTAAACTAACTGCTTACAGCGAGACGGGGGCCTTCGCCCCGCCCACCGGAGCGCGATCTCTGTTGTCCCCGCCCACGAGCGGTCTCGTGGCACCGCGTCACCCTTAGCTATCTCTTATCGATGATCGACTGGCAGTCGATGTATCGATAATCGAGTTTGCGCGGAACGTTGTCCGTATCGGCGCGACTCCGTCCGGCATGCTGGCTGGCGTCGCTTTGCCGTCGGTAATTGATTTATATACGGTGCCTTTGATGTCAGTCCGGCGTTTCGACGCCGACGCCAACGTTCGCGTTGAAAGCGTACAGGCAGCCAGGCAACGCGACGCTTCGCTCGATCCTCTTATCGGAGACACATAATCGATTTCGAGCCTCGTCGTCGTCGTCCAGATTTCGTTCCATCGATCCGGTCAACGGATCGATTCGCCGCGGATCCCTCCCCGACGATGTTGGCTTTCAGCCTTCTCGCTGCACGCCAAAGAGATAGAGACGCCGCACGGTCATTTATTATGAACCAGCTACGAAGGAAAGCTCAAAACTCAGCTTAGCCACCCTGTGTGGCTGCTCGAAAATTATTCCGTAGTGGTCCGGTGGATTTTTTTATTTTGGAACTGGCAGCCCCTGTGTTTTGTACTTTTGGGGGCAGTTTTGTACATCTTTCAGTGATGTTCACATGTTTTGTGTAGAGGAGAAATCGAAATTGAGCACACAGTAAGCATTTGAACGCTGCAGGGACAACGATTCGACAGTGGCCACTATAATATTTTTTTATTTTGGAACTAAGGGCTCCTGTGTTTTCTACCTTTGCGAGCAGTCCAGTACACCTTTCAGCAATGTTCAGGAATTTTTGTATCGAAGAGTAGTCAAAATTGAGCTTGCAGTAGACGTTCGAATGTTACGGAGCTAGTCACTCGACAAAAATTCTACTGTGGTACCCTGTTGGATTTTTTTATTTTCCAACTGGAAGTGCTTGTGTTTTCTACCTTTGCGAGTAGTTTCGCTCTTCTCCCAGCAACGTCCAGGAATTTTTGTATCGAGGAACAGTGAAAATTGAGCTCGCAGTGAACGTTTGAAAGCCGATTGCAGCGATCGCGTCGCTCCGATTTCCGTTTCGCTCGGGCAGAAGCATCGGCCCCGAAAATCTCCACTCCGCTAGGATTTCGCATAATCGAGAGACGATGGTAAGGCGATTGGGCGTGCTGGTAGGCGGAACACCGCGGCGAATCGAATTCGGTGATCCTCTGGTTGGACGCGTACAGCTGTTTCTCGGCCGCAAAACAAACACGCGCGCCCCGTTTCCCGCTTGTTCAGCCTTTCTGCCCGTAATTGATCGTAAACCCGCGGCAGTCCCGCGGTTTTACGAGCGGGCTCGGTTTAGAAACGCTTTTCCCGGGAACTATCCGGCTCCCGTGTCCCTGTTTCATTGAATTTCTCGGTATCACGTTCCGCGCGAGAGTGTGCCTCCTGTCTGTTTACCCGTTCCACGCTATTTCTCCTCTTCCTCCGTGCTGCTTCATAATAGATGACTGTCTCTCCGTCTTCCTTCGATCGTGCCGGAAACGACGTTGGAAAAAGCCAACGTCGATAGACCGAAATCCGAATCGACTCGGGTAAAAGCACGCCCTAATTTCACTTTCTACAGATGTAAAAATTTGTGCGCGTTGTCGAAAGACGGACTAAAGCACTCGCAAAATGATGGGCCTCTTGATTCTGAAGCAGACAAACATTCTACAGCGGATTACTGCTAGGTCTGGGTTAATTTCTCTGCGGTGCAAAAATTTGTGAACATTGCTGGAACATGGACTAGACCACTCGCAAAAGTAGAATACACAAGGACTCCGAGTTGGGAAATAAAAAAATTCGTCAGGGGACCACGTCACAATTTTTGTCGATGGCTTTGTAATTTTCAAACGAGTACTGCAAGCTCAATTTTGACTGTTCTTGGATACAAAAATTCCTGAACCTTGCTGAAACATGGAATTGACCACTCGCAAAAGTAGAATACGCAAGGACTCCCAGTTGGAATATAAAAAAATTCAACAGAGAACCCCTGCACAATTTTTGTCGGGTGACTAACTCTGTAACTTTCAAACGAGTACTGCAAGCTCAATTTTGACTGTTCTTGGATCCAAAAATTCCTGAACATTGCTGGAAGATGAAATAGACGATCCGCAAAATTATAAAACACAAGCATTCCCAGTTAGAAAATAAAAAAATCCAACAGGGGACCACTGCAGAATTGTAGTCTATGGGCGGGTATAGTGAGCAGAGTATAGTCGGCGCGAACCCGTCGGAGAAATCTATGCGGGGCCATCTAGGCGGTCCGCTAATTAAAGCTCGCGGCACGACGGAAGCCGTAAAACGCGGGAGAAAGCGAGCAGGCGTTTGAGATTTCGCGAGAGGAAATACCAGCGTGTAGTCACGAACGCGCCTTAAACTTCGTGGCCCGAATCAATTTAGCGGATTCGCGGTGGAAGCTGTAGGCTCACGCATGTCTTCGCAGAGGAGAGAAGAGAGAGGAGAAGAGGAGGATTGGATCCGCTCGCTGGCACGTGAACGCGTGCGGGAACACGCTCCGGCGAGTATGTGGAAGAAAGTGTGTTCGTGCGTGGCGCGCGCTTCTGCAGAAGCGCTGCGATCCGAGAGGAGAGGACTCTACACGTTGCTGGCACGTGTGTCCGTGAGCGTGTGCACGTCTGTGGGTTTGGAAAAAGAGAAGAGAGGGAGAGGAGGAGGGGAGAGTGAGGGTCGGTGAGAGGCGAGAGCGCGGCTGCCGGATGATTACGGAGGGCGATGAGGCCAGGGAGCAAGTTTAACGGGCTGGTAAGCCGATGACTCGGAGTCATGACAACGCGTACAGTGGGGTCAACGAGTGCCAATTGGGGCCAACGGTGTCAAACGACGCCAATAGCCTGTTGGGAAACAAACGTGGCTGCCCCCGTCTGCCATGCTCGATTCTCGGGATCGTTCGTCACACCACGAAAACGTCAACGATCTCTCGCGACGACCGCAGGAAAACCGACGGGCGTTCGTTGATCCGCGAATCGCCTCGATGTTCCACCATTTCGCCGGGAAAATACTGGTGATCGGCTCCGCGGGGCCACGAAGCCACGCCCACTCGGGGTATTTCATATAGAGCCATCTAAAAGGGTTTTCGGAGCACGATTTTGTCGAACACGATAGTCGCTGCCGAAAGACAGGGCTTTAATATTGGCGATTGTCTCTACGGGGCCATGAAGCCACGCCCACATCTGATATATGAGATATCTGAAAGGGTTCTCGGAGCACGATTTTGTCGAACACGGTTCCGTAATCGCTGCTGAAAACTGGGATTTGGTATCGGCGATCGCCTCCGCGGAGCCACGAAGCCACGCCCACCGAGGCCATTTCATACAGAGACTTCTGGAAGTGTCTGCAGAGCACGATTTTAAGAGGATACAAAGTTTCAGCGCATTCTAGGCGAAGACAACAGTGTAGCGCACTGTCGTTGTTCAAAGTAGGCTACGCCCACTCCTACGCCGGCCCTATAAAAATCGGATATCAACGAACATGAATATCCTGATTATATCCAGCAGAATCTTGCGAGTTTAGACAACGCAAAAATATCGAACGTAAAAATTCATGTAAAGATTTTCGATGGAATAGCAATGGATTTGGCGAGCTGGTCTGTGGCCCGTCGGGATCAACAAATCCCCGACAAACGATTTCACAGCGAGGATTCGGAGGTATCTCCGAATCGGATCGAACGGCAGCCGCTCTCGGCGTATCCCGTCTACGGTTTCGCGTGTCGCGCGCGTATCCGGTGCTCGCGAGGCAATCGAATTCCGCCTTTGGCGAGCTCGAGAGGTCGCGGGAGAACGTGTACGGGGCGGAATGCGGCGCGAGAGAGCGCGAAAAATGCCGGAAATTCAACGTCGTTGACGCCGCGCGCTCTCCGGCCGAGAAACGAGAGAAATGGAGGAAACGCGATCGCTGCCGCGGAGACCGGAGAAAAGCTGTTCCGACAGGGGCCGGGGGGAGACGTGGGAGTGGGGAACTTCGGTTTCTAAAGTCTCCGGAGTCGAGATTGGGGAGAGCACCGCGAGAAGCCTTTGAGCGCCGCGATGCAACTTCCGCTTTTGTCCGATCCACCCCCCGCGGGGAGGGGAACGTCTCCGGCGACGTTCGGTTCGTTGAAACCGGCCCGGAATATCGATTGCCGGAAGTTAACAGCGGGGATGACAAAAAACAGCGACTCCGTTGGCGGTGCGGTTTGCCGGAAAGATTGGTTTTCATGGGAAATTTCGCTCGAGACTGCAGAGAGTATACCGCGCAGCAGCTGCGTTCGTTTAGCTTCATCTTTTTGGCTCTAATACTTTTCAAGAAGAGCCGCAAGTTATGCCTGTTAAGTATTAACTACGCCTGTTAAGTATTAACTACGCCTGTTAAGTATTAACTATGCCTGTTCAAGATAAGCCACGCCTACTTCGAGGAAACCACGCCTGTTAAGGATTAACTACGCCTACTTGGGACAAACCTCGCCTATTAAGGATTAACTATGCCCACTTGGGGCAAACCACGCCTATATTTCGGACAAACCACTGGGGACTCACCACGCCCACTCAGCTCACTGAAGATCAAAATATTTTATCTTTCAACATCGAATTCATTGTTTGCTCTGGGAAACTGCTCCAGAGAACTGCACAGCTCGATCCCCGGGGCCAACAGGCCCATACAGAGTCCAATAACATTCTCCGCAGACAAGGCATCGACGCGAAACGAGTTAAGACAACGCCCAAGTCTTGGAGTTCTTAAATCCGGACAGGTCGCCCGAATATTGAGCGATATCCTCGAAATGCATTAGCGATTCCCGGCACGGGACACCGTGACACGGCAGACTGTGACCGGACACGAGAGGAGGCAATCGCCTCGAAGAAGCCTCGAATACACGGGACTCTCGTCCTTGGAAACGCGTCACACCGAAACGCGACCGAACAGAATAACAAATAGGGGGTACGGGGGCTGTTCCGTAAGAGGACCCCGGATAAAATCGGCGAGGTCGAGCCGCCTAATCGAACTGTCGGTGCCAGATAACCGGGCGATAATTACTTTTCGAAGCGACTCGATTAATACTATGATCAGCAGCCGTTGCCGCCAACGCCGCTTGGCCCCCTCTCCGCTCTTCTATGGCCTCTACTAATCACCTTCTTCCTATCCACCGAGTTTTCCTCTCCGCCACCGGTGGGCGGAGCACGACGGTCTCTTTTTACTCGGGCGACACGTCCACAGTGTCTCTCGTCGTTTCACCGGGCTGCCGCTACTCCTTTCGTCCCATTAACACCGATTTCTTTTTGCACGCGTGCCAACTTTCTTCCGGACCCGTCCACCCAGACACTGGCCCCCGCGATCCTTGCTTTCGGGACACCCGTTCGATCGTGTGGACGGTTTCTGTGGCCGGGAATGCGAATTTTTCTGGGGCTCTATTACTGGATACACTGTTTTGAATGTTAAATATTGTAGAACTAGAACTAAAATTATAAAAATTAAAAATTTGACTTTTCTGTACTGTGAATAATTAACCCTTTGCATCCGAGTGGCGACTCTGAGGCGTCTATATATAGTACTGGATACACTGTTTTGAATGTTAAATATTATAGGATTTTAGAACTAAAATTATAAAAATTAAATTTGACTTTTCTGTACTGTGAATAATTAACCCTTTGCACCCGAGTGGCGACTCTGAGGCGACGCCAAAAATTGTTGTACCATTATTCAAACTATTTTGTACATTATCAAATTTACACTCAACAAGTTCCTAACCATTTCAGTATTGTACGTGTGTAAATCGGATCAGTTTCATACCCATAGAATTTAAAAAATCCTATAAAATGGAAGTATTCTGGGTGGGAAGAAAAATTTGGCTCTAGAATGGAAACAACTCCTAGTGCAAAGGGTTAACGGGGGTGGGCGGGTACCCGAAAATTTATAATATTCAGTCACCCAAATAGATTTTCGGGTACGCACTATCACTTAACCGGAGAATGTGGTCAGGCTATATGGGAAATCGTGAACGCCGAGGGAGCTCTATCAAATTCGACACAAAATGGTGGAAGTAGTGTTACTGGGGATCAGCGAAAAATCGTTCGAGCTTCTCGCCGGCGAGTTTGATGCGCAGCTATAGTTGATGCATTTCGGAGGGTATGAAAAAGAGCTGCAGGTGTGTCGCGGACCCGTGCGCACCGGAAAAAGAGAGAAATAGTCGGGCCACAGGTTGCCGGTGCGGTGGACGAAAATTTCGCGAACGAGCCCGCAAACCATCGCGGACGTTTCAGCGCGTTGACAGCGCGCTCTCTCGGCTCGTTATCGTCGCGGGATCCACGGGGTCTCGAAATCGCTGGAGCCGATCGAAAACATTTTCTCGTTAACGCGCGCCACAGCTTTCTCTGCGGGTGGCTCTAGCGGGAGAGAGAGAGTGGGGACAAGTGCGGTTCAGAGCGGACAGAAGCGGAGGGTTATTAATTTCGTCGACTGGCCGGGTAATCGATCGACCGCGTCGCTATAGTGGCCCGCTCATTAAAATAATCATGGGTACGCGCGCCCCTGCCGTGTTGGAAACCGAACAGAGAGGAAGGAGGGCTTAACATGCACGGGACCGCGCATTATTATTAATTAATCCGTTTAGGATTTATAGGACATATCGCTGCCGATGTCCTGCACAAAGCTCGCCCCGATTCTGTCCCTCCTTCCACCGATAATCGATCATAGACCGTGGAGAAGGAAAAAATTAAACGATCAATAGCAATTTTTGGATCTCCACTGGAAATTTGAGTATGCGCTTCGAATGCTGAAAATATTTACAGCGGAAATATCGAGGTAAAACGTAGAAGAAGTAATATAATATTACACTGTACATTAATATCATTAGTAATTACTGTAAATATTAAATTACTGGTGGATTGCTCGTAACCTATTAAAATTATTATGAGAAGATATCAAGTTCGTGACTTCTGGGAAAAATATGAAGGCGTGAAACGCGAAATAGAAAAAATATAATATTACTGTAAATTACTATAATTAGCAATTACTCTATAAATATAAAATTACTGGTAGATTGCTTGTAACCTGTAATTAAAATTATTATGAGAAGATATCAAGTTGTGACTTCTGGGAAAAATATGAAGGGGTGAAACGCAAAATAGAAAAAAAAATGACTCTCTATAAATATAAAATTACTGGTGGATTGCTTGTAGCCTGTTAAAATTGTCAAGAAGAGAAATCAAGTAGTAACTCCTTGAAATTAGTGCAGGAAATTTTTATTTCGCAGGAAGCTCTGTAATTAGTGTGTTAAGATTCTTTTAAAAAATTTTGGTAGATTTCCCAACGCTCGATTTTCGAGATTTGCGGTAGGAAATATTTCGAGCCAGGCAGCGATCGAGAAGCGGTGATCTCGAAGGACGGCGATTTCTGGTTGCGCTCCCTAATTGCGGATACGAACATTTGTATCCTGGTTTTATTGGTTCGTAAAACGGAGCCATTCGACGTTTGTTCTCCGCGAAGGAGAACAAGAACTCGACAGAGAGAGAGGGAGAGAAGAGGAGCATCGACCGAGACAGTAGGTTATTCGAGTAACGCGAGGAACAGGCGGCCGGATTCTCGGCTTCGCTCGCCTCGAATCCTCTTAAAGTTCTCCTAGTCGAACACCGTGTTCGTTTCTTCGGTGCGCCAACCCTCTCTCTCTCTCTTGCACGAGTGTGCACTTGCACTCTTTCGTCCGCCTTCGTCGAATGGTCTGTACAAGAACGAATTCCACCAGAAACCTGTTTCCGGCTTCCCGACACACAGCGATTCGTGCACAGGTACTCGAATCCTCTCTCGTTTAGAAGCTCCGTTGCCGGTTTCGATCGACTCTTACCGACAAACGTGATCTCGTCAAGGTATGCCAGTCTCCTTACCTTGAGAGCACCTTTTTTCGTTCTCTCCATCTTTTTCCCCCCCGTCCGACCAGAGTATAGTTCGACCTGGTTCGCGTTACCTCTCGCGATTACGCTTGTTCGTTTAACACGTCCCGCGACGCCGATACGGTTTTATCGATCGGATTCTCGAAATTTCTCGCGTCCCGATCGTTTCGCTCAGAGGTCGGCGTACCTCGAACGAGTATGATGCTCCTTGTGGCCCTAATCGAGCAACTAATTTCGCGGGAATATTATTTTTAGACCTTTTGTTCTCTGATCAAAATAAACATTTTCCAAGTGCTAGTACGAATGCACTTTTTCTTATAATCATTCAAATGAGTCGGAGGAATACTGTACCAACATTATTCGATTCTTCTACTGGCTACTAGTGTTCCACTTATTTTTGGGCGACAAATGCATAAAATCTGCTGATCGCTGGTTTCGGAATTTTTCGAATTTTTATTACTAGACTGTGGAGTGTATACGTCCATGGTAAAAATTATGCGATTTGGAAGAGAATAATTATTTTGTAGCATTTGAAGTTATTAAAGCAGGAAAGAAATTTCAACTTGACTCGAATTTCTCGCAATTGTTGTATACAATTTTTATTTTCCACCCACAGTCTAGTTAGAACTGTACATTTTCGAATATGAAATTTCGAGGCTTGCCGGAGATCAAGATAAAATTTTAGAGCTGTGAGGATCGATATCAAGATCACTTCGATTTTCAAAAATATTAATCTTCATTCTTATCCGAGGATGTAGTTGAGATTAAGACAAATCCAATAATTTATTCCGGTTTATTTCGGGCCAAAAGTCTCACCGTGGACCTTCGAAAAGAAAATTTGAGAAACATGCTGAACCTGCTCTCCAATCCTACGTTCAAATTTCTCACGGGATGAGGGTTGAAATTATTTTCCGGCTAATACACAGCTCCCGCAAATCGACTGCAGTCGCGAAGACAGGAAGGAAGGAAGGAAGGAAGGAAGGAAAGAGGAAGGAAGGGAGGAGGAAGGAAGGAGGAAGGAAGGGAGGAGGAAGGAAGGAAGGAAAGAGGAAGCCGCACAGGAAGAGGACGATCCCTCTCCCGAATTACGCGCTCGAATAACGCATAGTCGCCGGAGAAGTCTTTCTCGATCGTCTTTTACAGTGTCTAATAAACCGGGAGCCCGATATCGACCATCCTGAATTTCCGGGGTGGGGAATTACGGATCTCCCGCGCGATCGTCCACGGGAAATTTGTCCCTCCCGTGGACACCGATCCGGAGTGGCCAGATTAAGACTTGTCCCCCACTACCTTTCCCCTTCTACACGATTTCTCAATGTCACGTGACTGATCCGGTACTGGCAGAGAGGGGACAACTGTATTCCCCACCGTTCAAGTCAATTCCCCTGATTAAGGCTTGTCTCCCCACTTTACCGTTCCCCTTCCACACAATCTCTCAATGTCACGTGACTGATTCGGTACAGCAGAGAGGGGGTAACTAACTTCCCCACCGTCCGAGTCAGTTGCCCTAATCATAACTCTGTGGTTGTCAGGAAGAACGATGCATGTCACATACCTTCAGTTTCGAGATATTGCCGCTTTTTGATAACTAATGCTTTGACATAGATCACCGATTAAATTGTATTATGTTTTGGAGCGTTTCGAATTTGTTTTCATGAATTTCGTCATCATAAAGCTCAATATTAATTAATACAGTGATACATGTAAAAATACAAATAATACAGTAATACATGATATTTGGTCCCCTCAGGGTTTCAAATCTATTTACCACTCTCCCCTCTTCCACTCTCACTAACGCCTAATTTCAGCGGGACCTACTGTTTATTACGGTGAGTTCCGAACCACCTTAAGCTCAATATTAATGAATAAACTAAAATTGATTGAAATTGTGATATGCGGAGTTTTTCCTTGCAACCACAGAACTACGCGTTAGAGTTGCCATATTGTGACTTGTCTCCCCACTCCATCCTTCTGCGTCACTGTTCCCCCACACTTCCGTCGCGGCCCTGGCAGAGTGGGGATAACTTTTTCCCCTGATCTGACGACGCTGATCTACGCGTTACCGCGCCCTCGTTTACGCTCCCATCTCGAATCGGCGGATCCGAATGCCTCTCTGGAGAGTACGGGATCGAACCAACCGAGAGAAATAGAGAGAGAGAACAAGAGAGAGAGAGACCGTAGCGGGGAGAAATTTTAACGATTCTCTCGTTGCACAGCAGAGTTGCGGCGATCCGCTCTCGGCTTAAGCAAATTGCCGAGGGAATTGCCCGCATCAGCCACTTTCCTTCTACTCGGTTATTCCGATAATTTGCTCGCCGGCGACATCGCGGGAGAAACAGACAGAGGTGTTCAACTCGCGCCTCGACACCGTGGCCCCCTTAATCGGAATTTACGCGATGGACGCCGGCGTAAAATCCACGAAAGAAGCGATACCGTCGAAGTCTCGTAAAGGGGAACAGCTTTTATGGCTCCGTATATTTCATCGGGATACTTACGCGATTTTTTTCGCGGGAAAGCTTTCGACGCAACCGCGATAAAAGCTCGACGTCCACACGCCGACTCAGAGCCGCGGTCGCAACAGTTTCTACGGGAGCGAGAGAGCTTTCTCTATTTTTTATTTTTGATTTTCCAACTCGGTCGCCACAGAGAGAGCTTGTTCTCGTTCGCGAACGCGACGAAACTTTCATAGCGAGACACGCGGCCCATGAAAAATGGCTTTATCGCGCGGACCGGCTCGGTTTTCCGGCCACCGCTCCGACCCCGCTTTGCATAAATGTTTATACATTCGCCCGCTTCCTCCCGGAGAGACGAGCACGTCGATCCTAGCCCCACAAGCAAAGAGCGCCGATTTTTCATAGTTTCCTCTCGGCATCTCCTTCTAATGTTGGTTTAGAAGTGTGGAACATTTTCAGGATCTCCTTCTGATGTTAGGTAACAAGTGTGTGAAATTTTGAGTTGCAGCGTTCAATACTTCCGCTTCAAAAAATTTGAGAAAATCGTCTCCCTGGGACAGGCGTCAATCTATCTAACCCCTTTCACGAGTTCGAAAATTTTTTTTCAAGACTGAATCCAACGCGATCTAACAGAGGGAATTTTCTCCTTTACACCGACAGCTCGAAAGTCGATCTACGATTTTTTATTGCAAAGTTATTGCAATTTTTGTTACAATACAGAGTCATGGTTGTTTCTCCGATTCTTTGGAACTTGTACAATTTTAAATGACTCTGTGGAGTTCGAAAAATTTTTTTCGGGATTGAATCCAAGGCGATCTAACAGAGAGAAGTTTCTCCTTTACAACGATAGCTCAAAAGTCTATCTACGATTTTTTATTGCAAAGTTATTACAATTTTTGTTGTAATATGGAGCGAGAAACTGAAATTGCGATTTTTCCTGAGATTCTTTGGAAATTATGCAACTTCAAATGACTCTGTGGAGTTTGAAAAATTTTTTTTAGGATTGAATTTACCGCGATCTTACAGAAGGAAGTATCTCCTTTACAACGCAAGCTCGAAAGTCGATCTACGATTGCGATGTTATAGTAATTTTCGTTGCAATGCCGACGTATTGACCTCTTTGGGGATTGTGTAGATTCCAACGATTCCACATCGTTCAAAGAATTTTTTCCAGGTCCGTATCGACGTGAGGTAATAGAGGAAAGCTTTCGGTTCGCAACGACGCCACGGAAGTCGGTCCACGATTTTTCCTGGGGATTTTATTGCAGCTGACAGGATGGTCGTGTGAAAATGTACCTTGTTACGCTGTCCGTTCGCAGGTCCGGTCCGAGATCGGAAAGGATTCGCGGACGATAAAACGGCATCGATCGGGTGTAGATTGAACGCGAGTAAACGTACGAGTGACCCGAAGTCGGGTCGCCGGTATCAAGTTGACCCGAAAAATTCTGGAATCGTCGAGAGACCGCCGTGGAATTGCGGAATTGCTCGCCCGGCGTATGAAACGTCGTGGTTGTTGTCGTCCGTGTGCACAGTTCTCGTTGTCGGCATGATATCGCGAAGAGGAATGCCTGTCGCGTACACACCGTCAGTCCGAGAGTCGGATATCCCTCGGGAACGCGTTTTCGTGTCTTTGAGATATCAATTTCCGACCTGGGCTGGATGTGCGCGCGCGTACACGCTAATTGAAATTTATATTACCGTCGCGTTGCACGCCACTCGACTCTCCTCGGCCTCCTATCCTTTCGCGTATTTATTAATGGAGCCAGCTCCATTCTATCCCGTGGAACTTATTCCGTTACAATAACCCGATACGCCCGGCGACACGCGATACCGTATCCTAAGCCCGAAGCGCTGCGCTAAGCGTGGGCCGTGATTTTTCCCAGTAGATCGTTCGACTCATTTTTATTCAAGCTCTGCTTGGCCGCTTCTCGCGTTATAGACGTTCAATATTTTTAGAAAGTCGAATCGTATAATTGTTTCTTGTAATTTCGCAATGGTATCATTGAAATTATTACACGGCTGTGTTCGTGACATTTTTCTGATTAAAACGAGTCCAAACACGACCCACTTCGGAGCACATCTACTCGTTTAATCCAGGATTCAGTAAAATCTCGATTATGCGAACACTCATGTTCCGATGCCATTTTGCGGATTACGGGAGCAGTTGTGATCCGAATGGTGTCGTGTTTGGGCTCGTTTGAATCGGGAAAGTGTCACGAATACTCTCCTGCAGGTTTCACTGAAAAATTACAACATTTGTTTATTCTGTTAAACAATTAACTGGGTCACGTTCAAGCCGTAACACTGGAATGGCGAGTTTAGGAATATCGTCGACATTAATAATTAATTGAAAATGGCTCGCGCCGACGATTCTCGCGTGTTCGGCGGATCGCTGGATCATCGTCGATCGAGGCGATCCTCCTGCCGTTTATTGGTGAATCGCGGGACGGGAGGAGCAAAAAGTCGGCGCGAGGGTCAAGTGGCCGATACGAGAGCGTGCACTGCAAGCCGAAGCGGAGCGGCGAGCGCGTTTCAACCTGTAATGAAAATTGATGGGCTGGCTAACCGCGTTTCACGACAGTTGCAGCTGCGGCAGCAGTCTGCGGACCTTCTGGCAACTTCCTCGCCTATATCCCGTCCCGGCGAGCAACTGGTCCGTGCATTTCCAAGGCTGGTTGCGAACGCGACACTCTCGTAACGATCTCGAACTCTTTCTCTGTGCTCGGCTCAGCTTATGGAGCCTTGTGCAACTGGAAATTTTTCTCCCGAGAAACTATTAAAGATCGCTCCTGGCCAGATCAGGGGAATTGACTCGAATTGAGGGGAATATCCCCTCTCCGCCGGTACAGGAGAGTCACGTGACGCTGTGACTCATACAGAGGCGGAGCGCGTCACGTGACCCGGCTGGGACGGGAGCGTGGGGGAACAGCGTCGTGGAAGGGGAAGGTGGTGTGGGGGAAAAAGTTTTAATCTGACGACTCTGTGTTCTCTCTGCTATAGCTCGGTTAGTTCGATGAATTTTTGAATGGAGTTTCTGGGGGAACGTAGTTTCAGAGCATTCCTGCACGATACTGCACTGTAAGCGAGTTTCGCGGTCGCGTTTCCCGGGGAACGGAAAAAAGGCGGTCAGGAGGCGTGGCTCTCGGCCGATCTTCGACCAGTCAACTTTACGACCGATTACGCGATAAATTCCCTCAGTCGTGTAGAACGACAGGCGTGACCGACAAATTGCTCCTCGACCGTGTTCGTTCTCGCAAGGATTCGTTCTGCGGCACGGCGCAGCTTTTACGATTTTCACCGGGCGCCGATAATCAGGCTCGCGAGCTTCTCGACGAACGTCGCTCTGTTTTCTTGATCGTATAGTTTGTTATAGATCCTTGTAAATATATACGAGATTATTATTACAGTTATTATTATAGTTCCAATTTTCTATGAATTTTACAGTCTCGATCGACAGAACCTAATACGCTCGCTGAAACCCGCAGTTCGTCGATCATAGTCGAATGGAAGTTCCGAATCCCGTGAAGCTCTGCGATCCCGCGGTTTAAGCGGTGGAAAAGTTTTCGCGAGACTAAACGATCGGTAGCCTCGCGTGGCGTGTAACACGAAACTGAAATAGCCCTCTCTCCTCCCTCCGATATCCTCGAGCTTGTTGCGTCACGCGTCGTTGTTTCAGTATTGTATCCGAGACCGGCCGAGATAATAATATTTCCCTAGATAAGTAAGGCTGCCGGCATAATCGTAAATTCCTGTTCCCGACGTAACGAAGCCGTGCTCTCTCTCTCTCTCTCTCTCTCTCCCTCTCTTCCACAGCATAAATTCCATTTTATACACCGAGGCGAGGCAAGGCGAGGCAAGGCGTCGGTAATCTTCGACGCGGCACGTTGTTTCGCTGCGCGATACTTTCGATATAATCTTCCGGCAAACCGGTCGCCATAATTTGACATTCGCGAGATACGGCGAGAAAAGAGAGAAAGATCGTGGAAATAATTGCGAGAAGGCCGGCTCGGTGCCGATTTATGCGAGCACGAGAGCGAATCGTCCGACAAAGGAGACAGTGCTAGCTCGAGGAAGCGAAAAACCGTTGAAAAAGCCAGACGGAAACGTAATGGCCTGTTAGCCGAACTTCGAAGGTAACGAACTGGCACAATAGTCGCGTTAATTACCGACACTTTGAAGTCCGCACGCTTCTCCGGCGTCCTTCTCTCAATCCCACCCTCCCTCTTTCTCTCTCTCTTTTTTTTTTGGTTTCTCTCTGTTTCGTGGTCCACGACGGCAACAGTTAACTCGCGCTTCGTTGGAACATCGCCAAGATGGAAAGCGAGCTACGTAGCCATCGGTGATTAATCATCCGCAGAGTGGAAAAGGCACGGGAAAGAGAAAGGCCGAACCTCTACACTCTATACGGTTAGGCGCGCGCGGTGCAAGCTGTTTCCGATCACTGGAATACGGATTTTATGCATTTATGACGGAAATCTAGAAATTTCCTAGACACTCTAGGACGTTATCCAGACTGTATAGAACATTTCCCAGGAACTCTAGAATTTTCCTAGAACCCTCTACAATTTTTCTGGAGCCCTCTAAAATTTTTCTCGGGCCTCCAGAATTCTCCTGGAACCTCTAGATTTTTCCCAGGCCTTCTACAATTATCCTTAGAGCCTTCAGAATTTTCTCAGGCTCTCTAGAATTTTCCTGGTCTCTCTACAAATTTTCTAGGACTCTCTAGAATTTTCCTGGTCTCTCTACAAATTTTCTAGGACTCTCTACAATTTTCCAGAGACAATTTTCTAGAATTTTCCTGGGACTTCTAGAATTTTCCTGGGACTTCTAGAATTTTCCTGGGACCTCTAGAATTTTCCTGGTCCCTCCTCAATTTTTCTAGGGCCCTCTGCAATTTTCCAGGGATCCTCTAGAATTTGCCTGGGGACCTCTAGAATTTCCGCGGGCACTCTAAAATTTTCCTAGGACCTCTACAATTTTCCTGGGGACCTCTAGAATTTTCGCGGGCACTCTAAAATTTTCCCAGGATCTCTACAATTTTTCTAGGGCCCTCTGCAATTTTCCAGGGATCCTCGAGAATTTTTCCTGGTACCTCTAGAATTTTTCCTGGTACCTCTAGAATTTTTCCTAGATCCTCTAGAATTTTCCCAGAGCAACGGAAAACGAGAAAGTTCTCGGTGACAGGCCGAGGAACATCGCCTGTACGCGAAAGTGACATTTTAGTCCAGTGGATTTCCCACCGTGTTGTCCCGGGGTTCAACAGCTACGATTTTCTAGGGGTGAAACGCCGGGCACCGAATCACCGTGCAATCTGGGGGCGGTGGCAATTAGGGTCGTTGGGAAGCATCCGCGAGCACGCGTCTGCACCGCGTAAACCTTGTTACGATACGATCGAGCGATTCCGGGTGCTCGCGTGGGCGGCTGGGCAAAGTGTTTAACCGGAAAATCAAATAGGCATCAAGCAAAAAGGCAAATAAAAATTAGCCGTGCGGTAGCTTTAAAACCGATACCCGTTCGCGGACCCTTCGATTGCCAGAGACTGCCCCTGGTAATTTCATTGCAATGATTTCGCTGGCCATTTTTCCGATCCATTTCTCGTCGGGGACGATCTCCACCCCTCTCTCTCCCTCTCTCTTGTCTCTCTCGTCCCGTTCGCGAAGCGCAGGCGCGATTGAATCGTAAATTCGCGTGGTAATTGAAACGCAAACGCCGTTCGCCAGTTACGTTAATCCAATGAAATACAGTGCTGGTTCCAGAGAGACAGAGAGAGAAAGAGAGCCCACCTCCGTAACCACCATCGACACCGTGTACCCACACCCCACTCCCTCTCTCTCTCATCCTCTCGGCCTGCATCCCTCGAAACACCGTCGCTCACGGTTATCAACTCGCCAGCGAGAAGTCAACATGCGAACCGACCCGTCCCCATAACGGCTCGCGTGACTCTAATGATTACGAATTAGCCATAAATTGTGCGATCATGTAAAGCGGCCGTAATTTATAACGGCGGCGGTGCAGGCTACCACCGGCTTCCAACCCCTCTATCACTGTCGAAAAAATAAATTCGACTACGGTGCTTTAGGGCTAGATGATTCGCTACGACCATCGGTCGTGATACGGATATTCGTGGAAAATAAAAATTGTAATTTTTCTATTTAATATCAGTAACAATAAAGGAGACTATACTCAAAATTCATCTGAATAAAATTCTTTACGAATATAAAGATTCACTGTATTAATACTGATACTCTATTAAATTTAATTTTTATACAAAATAAAAATTGTTTGAATAATAATATATAATCCGTATAATAATACTGATAACTCTATTAAATTTAATTTTTATACAAAATAAAAGTTGTTTGTCTCAATTGGAAGAAACGCGAATCATACAGACATTTTCTATTAATTTTGATAGTATAAAAAATTCATTACACTTAAAATTCATTACTAATATAAAAATTGATAATTGTCTAACAATACTGACCATCTATTAAATTTAATTTTTATACAAATTAACTATATTTAAACATTTCTACCCGACATGTGGATTTTCATGCGAAATAAAAATTGTTATTAATACAGCAGCTACGTAGACATTAATTTCACTTCCTAATGTTTTTCAAGGGGTGAAAATGGTGTAATAGCATTTATGAATGGCATATACAAATTTTTATTACAAATTCATAAAATCCACAGTCTAATTATTTAAATTGCACCCACTCATTTCACAAATGTATAAAATCCGCGACTTAAATCAGAAAATCCAAAAAATCATCTGATCGCCCGTCCGGAGAACAATCGGGCACGAACAAAAGAATCGTTAAGCCGAGTTTTGAACAGCAGATTCGCTGCGCGTGGACGATTGTCCGCGCAAACGTCTCTATTTCATCTTGGTCGCGGCAGGAATTCCCCATTGAACCTGTCGGTCGATCGATGCGGCTGCGATGAAACGGAGCACTTTGCGCGCGCGAGTGCCACACACGGGTCGAAAAACCTCCCCGAAAAAAAAGAGACCGACCATTTTGCATCCGGCAGAAACGAGCCGGATTGAACGAGGCGGAAGGTTGATCGCGTGCCCGTTCGTTTTCCGGGGAAAGCTGCCCTTAGACCTCGGCGGAGAGAAAAGAGCAAAGTACAAGGAGGAGGAGAAATCTCTCGGGCGATTCTGAGTCAAAGTTTATGGAATTGGACAATCTGTAAGGGACGTCGAAGCGTCGGTAAATTAATTCGAAAGCGACGTCGAGCGTGCCACTCGTTTGTCAAGGACTGTCTGCTGATTTATATTCGGCTGTCGGCCTTTGACTGGCGCGGAGAGAAAGGTCGAGAGGGAGAGACAGAGAGGGGTGTATCTCTTCCGAAGGGACGAAAGAAGAAACCAATGTGTGTGTGTCTCTGTGTGTGTGCAGACCGTCATCCCCTTCTACTGGCACCTACGCCACCGGAGAGTATTGATCGAAATCGAAGGGGAGAGTTTCCGATGTGGGTTGGGTCATACCTAATTCATAGTCCTCGGGTTCTTCCAACCCTCTTCTCGGTGATTATTTCAGGGTGGATGGGGCAGCTTGAACGCACCGCTTACGGAACACGACGGGACCGCTGTACACACCGGAAACCGACCGTCACACAGGACTAACGGAGCTCGCAACTGCCTGCACGAAACTATACTACCCAGCAAAATCAGCCGCACGAATTCTCGATCTTCCCTGCGAAAATTCTGGATCGTTACGCAGTGGAACACCACAGTTACCATTTTTCTTCCGATTTTTTCAAGATTCTGTTTAAACAACTCTGTGGTTCAGAGAATATTTTTTTTAGACTGAATCCAACGCGATCTTACAGAGGAAAGTTTCTTCTTTACAACGACAGCTCGAAAGTCGATCTACGATTTTTTATTGCAAAGTTATTACAATTTTTGTTGTAATATGGAGCGAGAAACTGAAATTGCGATTTTTCCTCAGATTGAAAATAGTGCAACTTCAAATGACTGTGGAGTTTGAAAAATTTTTTTTAGGATTGAATTTACCGCGATCTTACAGAAGGTAGTTTTTCCTTTACAACGCAAGCTCGAAAGTCGATCTACGATTTTTTATTGCAAAGATATTACAATTTTTGTTGTAATATAGAGCGATAAACTGAAATTGTGATTATTCTAATTTTTTAGGAATTATGCAACTTCAAAGGACTCTGTGGGGTTCAAAAAATTTTTTTAGGATTGAATCCACCGCGATCTTACAGAGGGAAGTTCCCTCTTCACAACGACACTGAAAATCGATTTTTTTACGACTCTATTATATTATACTTCAACTGGGAAATGCGAGGTTAACGTTACAACTACTCGCAGCGCCAGGAGTAGTGTCCATTCGAGATACGATGAAACCGTGGGAAAAAATCGTAGATCGACTTTCGAGGTGTCGTTGTAAAGCGGAAGCTTCCCTCTATAAGATACTGTTTGAATCAATCTTCAAAAAATTTTTTTTCCACACACAATTTTTAAAGAACTGAAAAATCGCAATTTCAGTTTCCCTTTCAATATTACAACAAAAATTGCAATAACATCGCAATAAAAAATCGTAGATCAACTTTTATGGTGGCGTTGGAAAGCGGAAACATCCCCCTATAAGATCCCGTTGGAATGATCGTTGAAAAAAATTTTTCGATCGGAGGGTAGTCGTTTATTTAACGACGGAATGGGATTTTCAAGAGAATCATAACCCGGTGGATAAAACCGCAAGATTTTTCCGCGGAAGGGCGTGCGATTTCCGCAAGGGATCGCGAGAGAGGTAACGTGTAAAAAACGCGTCGGGGACGTTGATAATCGCGGGGGCGGCAGAAGTTTTACGACGGGTGAGAAAGTGGACGCCATAAGGCGCGCGTTTCCTCCATAAAACACAACCCTTCCCCGAGTTTCGCTCACCCTCGACCTCGCCACCCGTCATCCGCTATCCGCCATCCGCCATCCGCCATCCGCCTACAAGCCGCCGTTACTCGAGGAAGGCAGTACGTGAGTTATACAACAGGAAATACTCGTGTCGGGACGCCGGCATGCATTTTACATGCGCGCGTCCGCGTTAACGCGAGCCCTGCTCACCTATCAACCTTCGAAACCCGCGAACGAGACCCCTATCCGCCAAGATGAGGCTCCAATTAATCCTTTCCCTTCTCGCTATTTATCCCAATCCCACGCATCGCGATCTCCGTCTCAACCCCTTACCTTGCGATTTCATTTCCCCCTCTAATCAACTACGATGCCCTTAAAAAAAATCAGAAAAAACTAAGAACAATGTGAGATTTTCCACTCTCCTTTTAACATATTAAACATATTAAACGGACGCAATAATATCAACGCAGTGATCCGAAAACTTCAATATAAAATCAGGAATTTTGAGTTTCTAAAATTTTTTAAGAATCGATTTCATGTTCGAAAATTCGAAAAAAATTCACAGTGGTGTTAGGTATAACGTTTATCTATTTTTCCGTAATTTTTTGTTAAGCAGAATGGGAGATATAATTCTTTAAGTAGGGGTGCCGACTTGAAGCTTGCGGGTGCAAAATAAATGCAAAATAAAAATCGTTCATATTAATTGCAATAAACGGAAGTGGCATGAAAGTGCATTTCCTTTTCCAATAATGCGAAGTCAACAATGCTGTAACATCACGTTCAGTATTTTTGCGGAGGCCATTTTTCTAGCATAGTTTCCCGAGGGTAGTTTTCACCACCGATCGAGGAATAGTGGCCGCCACGGACTGGACTTTCCCAGAAAAATCCACGGAGATGGGGGTAGAGGAAATGAAGATCGACAAGATCCAGAGACCGGGGGGTTGGTAAATACGCTGAACGTCGCGAAGCAAAGGGTCGTAGGGACAGAGTAAGGGTAAGGGTCGAAGAGTGGGCAGAAGGCTGGAGAAAGGAGAGAGGGACTGAAAGGGCATCGTGTGCGTCGCCGTGAAGGGGTTCGCCATGCTCGAGAGGAAGATAGACGTTGGGAAAGGGGGTTGGATAGAAACACAAAGGGTTATTTTAACAACTCTTTGTGCCCGGCGTGGCGGAACAGGAAGGAGAGGAACGTAACGCCGCTGCCTTGCAATTATTCAGTGGACGGCGGGGGAAGGGCGAGACATCGGGGAACGAAGAAAGGGAACGCGACGATTAGTGGGGGCGGGAACAGTGAGACACAGACAAAGAGACTGTGAGTGATCGTCCCGAAGGGTGGAAAAGTCGAAGTCCGAAAGACGATAGGTAATCGACTCTATCGGACCGATGGGTGGTCGACCTTCCGCCTTTTTTCTTCTTCGGATTCTTGCACCGGTCAAACAACCCTCATCCCCGTGGACCCTACCCTAGTTTTTCATTTGCAAACAAATTTCTGCGTTTTCTCTAAGCGTTATATAATACGTTTGCGAAAGGATTTGCTTGAATTGAAGAAATGGCAAAGAAGCCACGCCCACTCCGTGTACTTGGAGGCAGTAAGGATTTTTTGACCTCGAGTTACACCGGAGAAAGAATCCGAGATTAACACGAGCAGGGGTCTTTAAAAATCTACGGTGAGTAGGCGTGGTTATACTGGCGGGAGCAACGGAGCCACGCCCCTTCGATGTATTTTAAATGGGGCTGTCATTAGAATATTTAGAAATTCATTTTTAGGTGGGAATCGAGAAGTTCAGATTAATCGACGAGACTTCTCAAGCCACGCCTACTTTATGCAGCGGGCAACGAAGCCCCGCCCATATCAAACATTTCGCGTGGACTTTCAGACACGAGCTTCTGGAAAATATCAGATTAAAACTCGAGGTAGGATTCGATCGTCTTTTGGAAAATGGATAGTGATATAGTCACGCCTCCAACGACAAGACCAGACCGGGCACGCCTACTAGCGAAGCGAAAATGGACATTTGCGAACATATTTGGCCGACAAGATAGTTCGACCGCGCTGTACTCGGCCTAGTTGGGGTACCGGTTGTCGCACAGGCAGATGCGCGCAGATGCCGCGACGAGGTTAGGGGAATTAGCCAAGTTAGACGCTGTTAGCCGACCACCCGGATCGGGGATCCCGTAATGGAACTGGATTTAACCCCGAGGGCCGCCGGTGGGGCTTCGCCGTCGTTACAGAGGCTCCCGCAGCCCGAAGCTCCCACTGACGTTGCCAACATGACAACGCGTCGCCGTAGGTATCGATATCTCGCCGGGGGATAGGCAATCTCCCACAATCACCTCGGGCGCCTTGCAGAAATCAACAGCGCCGACGTTTTCCTTACAGCAGGTTGCACAGAATTCAATTAACACTGAACCTACCGAGCACTAAAAACGATGAAAATGTTTCAGCTTATAAAAATGACATAACTATATTTATTTAGATTTTTTGCCACTTTTATTACAACACGTGCTTGGATAAAGAAATCGATCGAAACAATAATTGTGAAATCAAAAATATAAAATCTGACCGGCAGTGGTAGGTTTAGTATTAAGACTTCAATTAAAACACTTCGAAACATATTTTTTTGTTTATAAATAAATGGTTAAAAAAATGAAGCGAATTGATTTGCACACCTAACTATCAGCCTTCGGTTTTTCGTACCGCTGCACATTATTATCGGGCCTGAGGTCGCGGGAAACTTTGTCCGCGCGCGATAAGGGCTATCTCTAATGACGTACAATTGCTAACAATCGTTCGCGCGACGATAACGTAACGTCAGAGGCTAGCGAAGCTAACGGGCTGCGACATTTCGGTGTGTCGACGGAATCTCTCTCTCTCTCTCTCTCTTTCCGCTTCGAAATTTCCTCGAGCACGCCACCCGATTATCGATCGTCCGACAGCGAGACAGAGAGACCGTGTCGTCTCTATACCTCGTACAGATTTCGAGCCGAGAAATCTCTTTTGTTTACGCGCGTGAAACGGTGCGGAAAACCGAGAGAAATGTACCGTTCGCCAGTGGGAAGGTGGAGGGAGAAAGGAAGAGAGAGAGAGACAGAGACGAGTTCCGTTCCTGGATATCGGAAGAACGATTTACGCCGGTGACAAACCGTTCGAGGAGCACCGAGAGACTACCACCGCGGTTGTTTTGTCTCCACGAGCTTCGACGAAACGATTACTCGCTGTTCCGGGGATGAACGATCGCTCGGAGGAGAATAGCTTCGACGATCATTCGACACCCGCTCCGCCACGCGATCTTTCCTCTCGCGATTGTTCGATCGAGGGTCGTTATTAAAATTCTAAAAGCCGAAAGTGTCAGTCATCGAGCTGCACTCTTCGACTATCGATTGCCAGGGACCAAAGTCGAATCGTTGTAACCCTTAAACGGTTGCCAGTTTGTCCAACTTCTTCGTCGCGAGCCACACAGTCCTCGTCATCAATCAGTTCCCCCACTACTGCGGCTGCGACCGCCCACCGCGTCGGATAGTGGGGGAACGTCACCGCCCACCCTCAGTGAAACGGAGGAGTGGGAGGAGAGTTACATCTACAGATTTTACAGAAATTTACTAGTAATTATTTAAATTTTTTATAGGAACACGCGATAATCTCTGATCGATAATGAATAGATTGCGAATTTTATGCATTCGCGGCGATAATAAATGGGTGAAACACAGAATAGAGAAAGAAATAGATGAATTTATTATTCGTGCTTTTTAAACAACCTTTTAAAATTATTAAGGGAAGAAAGAAATCTTGGCGTGACTTTCCTTTCTTGCAATTGATGCAGACTATTTTTATTTTGCAGAATTATCCCCACCCCGGTAATCAATTTTGAAATACTCCTATGAATTAGAACAATTTTTCTTTTGCAGAGTGATTCACCTCCCAGTAATCAGTTTTTAAATATTTCTAAAAACAAGGGTTCCTGTTTCCTGCGATGGAGACAATTTTGCCTAATTAGAACAGACAATTGTTCTTTCGCATAAAATTCCGCAGTGTAATAATCGCATTCGTTCGACTAAACCCGAAGTCTTAATTACGAGTCCGCCTCGGAGTTACAAAGAAACGGATTAAATCGGTGATTCGGAGGCAGGCATCGGCAACTTTAAATATGAATTAACGTCGACGTTCCTGCGCAGAGAAACGCGACGGGGGGAGGGGGATGATTTCAGCAGAATCGAGCGGGATTTAACTCGAGAGCTCGATTGCGAGCGAGTGTCCAGCGAAGGGCGCCGGGCTCGGCCATTTATCCGCGAGCGAAACCTAATTAAGCGAGGCATCGGAGATTCTGGTTTTCGCTGGCGCAACAGGCGGAACAACTGGAGTCCTTAATCGGATATACTCTTATCCGGAGGTGGGGGAGGGGTGTGTGTCAAACACGGAAAGAGTACGAGGATTGTCTGAAAAGTTTTGAGCCTCGACATGAAGATGACGTTTAATGAAAATCATTTTGGTACTACAATGTAATATGCTTTGAAAGATGCCTGTGAAAATTTCAGGCATTTTGGACGCTCAATTGTTGTTTGACAATCGTTTGTGTCAAGCAATGTCAGTGTTTCTGTAAAGAAAGTGCTGTTCCATCAGGACAACATACCTGCTCACACTTGTGCGGTCGCTATGACCAAAATTCTATGTTCTACACGGAGAAATATCGTGTAGGGACACTATTTTTGACCGAGTCGACCGCGCGGAAAGTGCAAAGGAAGCCGAACGTGGAAAAGGACAGCATGTAAACACGGATCGCGCTGTCCTTGCGCCCGAAACTTTCATCGTCAATTAAACCATTAAATACAGTTGAAATTATGTCGTGTTTAGTGTCGTTTTAATCAGGAAAATGCCACAAATAAGTTGGTGCAAGTCCCATAAAAAAATAAAGAAGTTTTGTAATTGGATTAGAGAAATAACGCGACGTTGCTGTACTATTTGGAAAGGTTAAGAAGGTTAGAACATCGCTGGGGAAAGTGGATCGACTTAAAAGGAGTCTATGTTGAAAAATAAAACTGCATTTGACCGAAAAAATACTTCCATGTTGGACTCGAAACTTTTCAGACAACCCTCGTATACACAAACGTGTCCGAGCCGAATTTCTCCGCGAAATTCGGAACGGGAAAATAGCTGGCCGATTTTCGCATTCGAGCCGCACGGACGGGATTAAAAGGAAAAAATGATATCTGCTCTCCGGATCGCTCTCGTCACCGACAGATAATTAATTTCTCTCTCCGGGCAAAAAACGGCGACAACGAGAGATGGAAGAGAGGCGAGGTGGATATACCCCCGTCGCGGAGGGAATATCGTGGAGAACCGGCTCTCGGAGCTTCGTGCACGATCGCCCGACACGATACCCGACATCCGACATCCGACAGACGACGTCCGATGCACTGAGCGCGCGCAGGAATCAACCGGCAACTCTTCTGCGACAACTTCGAAAAATCAATCTCCTTGCCGATACGGTTCGACGCGAAATCGGCCCGAACACCGGAAGGTAAGAAACGAAGTGGTGGCCGAAGACTTGGGAAAAATGGGGATGGAAAAAATGCTCGGTGGTGCTCTCAGAATCTTCTCACTCTCCAAGTGAGGAATTATTCTTGTATGCCTAATCGTTTCGTCGAGAAAAATTCGTAAAGGTCGAAATTAGAAAATATGCCTGAAAAATTTTGAGATTGTAAACGAAAGGGTTGATACAAGATCCTGAATTATCACACGAATGAGACCGAAAATGAGGTTGAGAAAAATGTTCTGGTATAATTGAAGAACGTTTTTTCACTATCCAAGAGGAATTATTCTTGTATGCCTAATTTCGTCGAGAAAAATTTGTGAAGATCGATATTTGAGAATATGTTCGAAAAATTCTGAAATTGGAAACGAAAGGGTTAACACAGGATCCTGAATTATCATGCGAATAAGACCGAAGATGAGGTTGAAAAAAATGTTCTGATATACTTGAAGAATGCCTTTTCACTCTCCAACAAGAATTATTGTTGTATCGCTAATCGTTCTCTCGAGAGAAATTCGCGAAGACCGAAATCCTTCGAAAAATGCTATAATTGCAAACTTTGGGGTTGACAAGAATTGTCAATCAAACGAGGCCGAAAATGAAGTTGAAAAAAATATCCTGTTGTATTTTAAGAACGCCTCTTCAGCCTCCAACAAGAATCATTCTCGTACCGCCAATCGTTCTCTCGAAAAAAATTCATGAAGATCGATATCACTCGAAAAATAAAATTGGAAACGGCAGAATTCGCGAGACCCTAAATTATCATGCGAACGGGGATGAAAACAAAGTTAAGAAAAATGTTCTGTTGTATTCCAAGAATGCCTCCTCGCATTGAAATCCGGTTTACCTGTATATCATCGATAACACGCTCGAGAAAAATTGCGAAAGATAAAAAAACGCGATCGTTTCAGCTCCGTCACGTTAGGAATAATCGCGGTAGGTTGCAGAGGGGGCAGCGAGGGTGGAACACGGGGGTGGCATAGATCGAGCTGTCGCCGAGAACTCGATCAAGAAGCCGGAAAGCCGGAGAAGTACCGGGAAAAGAAAGCAGAAAGGAAGTGGTACGAACGAACAGAAAAGAGAGATAGAAAATCTCCACGCGCGGGAGAACCGTCAGAGAGACTACGTCAATGTTTCAATATTTACCGTGGTTCGATAGCCGATTAATGAAAAAAAGATCCATAATTAATCCAGGATCCGCTTTCACGAGAGCCGGATTAACCCATTACTAACTGTTGTCCCATTTTAAAGTAACATAAAAAAATCAATTGCAAAATTTGTACGGGGCGTGGTCATAAACAAACAAACAAACAAACAAACAAACCGACAGACAGACAGACAAGAAAGCGAGCTAATAAAAACGTGGTAAAATACTGGAAATGTGTAAACCCGTGTTACAAGTAGTGCTACTATTTGAATTTGGTCTAAATAAATGGTGCATGCCACCACTTGCTAAAAATTAGGTTAGACCGTGCCTCATGTGGTAAAAAAAACCAAGAGGATTTGTAGCAGACGCGAAGTACCACTGCATGACATTTGTTTCGCACCGTTCCACACAAAATGAGTTTATCTAATATTATAGATAGTTATTGTGAAATAATGCGTTATTTTCGCGAATGAAGTTTCATTTTTATTACATGTTCAATTTTTCCGAAATTTCTCACTTCAAGCCAATGTCCCAAAAATGGGACATGCTTTATTTTGGTAAGTATGAATATCTTTAATATTTTAATATTAATTTTTTTAATATATTTAATATTTTTTTAGTACGAAGATAGCACATATTGAATGAGAAAATGGCCGAATTCGCTTCCACCGAATTGTGTTGCTAGTAATGGGTTAACATCGTCGGTCGGATAGTTGTTGCTGGAGTAATTGTTTTTGTTTTTAACTAGAAGGCCTGCTGGTGAAAAAAAAGCTGCGAGATATTTTCAGCTTGAAACGCATCGATGTTCTACGGTTCTCGGAGCAACACCGGCGGTGGCGATAACTTAAATTATACGCGCGGCGATCAACCGGAGGCGAAGTGCGCCGAGGTAGTTAAGAAAATTGCCAGTACTCCTGGTGAACGCCTCTCTCTCCACCTTCTCTTTGCGGCGAAACTACTTATTCTTTCCTATCCTTCTTTTTTTAATCCCTTTCTTTCTCGTCGGCCTCGTAAGCGACGACGCACGAGGCACCGTCGTCGATCGCTGGAAACTTCGATGAAAGCCAAGAAATTGAACGACCGAAGTTCCTGCGCGGATCCGACCCCCTGCATCTCGACAATTCTTTCACTGTTACCCCTAGAAAATTATTATATCGATAGTAGTTGACATTTTCTGAATCCTATCTTAACACGACGATATTCTAAATTCTTGTATGTGCTATATGATACCACTTCGGCTAACAATTTCTCACATAATTACGAAAATAGTGAAGATTATACAGAAGCACCGAAAATTAAAAAAATACTGAAAATTACAGAAGTACTAAAAAATTACAAAAATACTGAATCCAAATTAACGCATCGTGAAATCGGTAGACTCGCAAAGATCGACACTCTTTTCAACAGAAAGGTACTGAAGTAAAATTACAATGCGTAAAATCGGTTCTACATCAATAAAAAAAGATCGATTCGATCGCAAAGATCGGTAGCGTGTTCAACGGAAAAGGTACCGGTCCGAGCTTAATGCATCGTAAAATCGGTTCGACCACAAAGAACGTTACTCTACTCAATAAAAAAGCTACCAAAAAAAATCACAGGCAATAAAATCGGATCGCACAGATCGTCAGTATTTTCAACGAGGAAGGTATCAAAACAAGGTCCATGCACCGTGAGATCGCTTGGACCACAGAGGTTATCACTGTTTTCGACAAAAGAGGTACTAAAGAAAAATGACACCGCATAAAATCGGTTCTATCGCGAAGATCGTCACTCTTCTCAACGGAAAAGCTACTAAAATTTATTTGCAACGAATAAAATTGGTTCTATCACAAAGATCGTTAACCTTTTCAATGAAAAAGGTGCCAAAAAAAATCTCCACGTATAAAATCGGTTTCATTACAAAGATCGTTACTCTTTCCAACGAGAAAGGTATCAAAACAAGGTCAATGAACCGTGAGATCGGTTGGACCACAGAGGTCATCATTGTTTTCGACAAAAGAGGAACAAAAGAAAATTGACACCGCATAAAATCGGTTCTATCGCAAATATCATTATCCTGTTCAACGGAAAAGCTACCAAAAGAAGATCACAACGTACGAAATCGGTTCGATCGCGAAAATCGTTACTCTTTTCAGCGGAAAAGCTAATGAAGTAACTTTGCAACGCATAAAATCGGTTCTATCCCAAATATCGTTATCCTGTTCAATGAAAAAGGTACCAAAAGAAGATGGTAACGTACAAAATCGGTTCGATCGCGAAAATCGTTATTCCTTTCAACAGGAAAATTACTTAACCAAGATAAACGCACCGTAAAAATCGGTTCGATCGCGAAAATCGGTTCGATCGCGAAAACCGTTACTCCTTTCAACAGGAAAGTTCCTTAACCAAGATAAATGCACCGTAAAAATCAGTTCGACCTGAAAAGTCGCTGCTGAACGAAAAAGTTCCCAAGAATAGCAGAAAACCACATAAAATCGGTTCAGCTCGAGAGTACCTGGATAGTAGTACGGATGTCCAGCGTGCGAGGGATGCACGAGTGGATGCGGCGCCCGGAAGTCCATTTCGGAAGGCGTTGATGGGGTCGTAGAGCTAGTGCAGTCTCCGTCGGCTAGACTCTCTCTCTATCCGGATGCACAGAGAAACCGTGTGCACCGGCTCTCTACCACAACGACGCACTAAATCTTTCGCGAGGGAGAGAGCCTACGGAGCTCGTTTCCGTTTTCTCTCCTCCGGCTGATCAGCGGATCGATCGCGCAGCATTTTCCGATCGCGAGAATTCACACAAAACCACCACACTTCGAGGACTCAGCTTAAACCTTCGATATCTCACTGTGCGGAATAATCCTGTCGGCTCCCGCAGGACTCGGAAATAAATCACAGAGCCGGTAACAAGCCGGACGATCTCCGCGGGTACGTTCTCAGCGGGGATCGGTGGAAAACCGTGCGGCCGTTGTTGTCAGAGTCATTGTTTTCCTGGACCGGGGGTTCGGAGCGCGGTCCCGTCATCATTCATCGCGCATACTCGCCGGCGCGCGTTCCCGTCGACGCGTGATTTACAGCCTGGAGCACCGCGGATCGAGAATTCCGCGAGAAAAAAACGGGAAAAACCACCAAGAGAGACATACACTGCGCGCACTTCTCGGAAAGCCGAGCGCCGACAAAAGTTTTCCGTGTGGGTGTAGCGCGTCGCTCCGACGAGAAAGAAACACCGGAGGAGGAGAGTCGTTCCGCACAGGGTCGGGAGTGGACACATACGCGTTGCTCGCACACCGTCCGCTCGTACACTGTCGGAGCGCAGCACGAAGCCAGAGGCGAACTCTCGGAGGACGGAGGGAACACGCACACGCAGAACCGCGCACGCACTCGCTTGCTCTCGTTCGCTCGCGCGAGAGAGAGAGAGAGAGAGAGAGGGGTATGTACGCGCGGAGCGACGGCAGAGTTCCGCTCCGCGCACTAATCACCACTTAATTGGCCGAGACCGACGCGGCAGGTCGTGCCATTACGGCTAATTGACTGAATGCTTCGGCGCTACCGCCGGACGGCCAGGATATATTTTCACGCGCGCCGTATCTCTCTCCCTCTCTCTCTCTGGGATAGAGTGGGGGAGGGGATACAGAGTCACGGGGTTGCGTGAACCCGACAGAGAAAGGGAGACAGAGGGTGGGGGGAAGGATCGAGAGAGTATAGACGCTTTTAAAGCGCGTCGGTATCGGTGTCCTTTGTCCGCGGACGCAGCGCTGCGCGCGTGCGCTAACCAGACGCTTTTCCGACGAGCGTCGCGACGGCGGTGACGACGACGCCGGCTACGCAACCCGCCAGAGAAAATCCATCGTTAACGAGCGCCTCTCTCGACTTCGTCCTTTTTTTTTCTCTCTCTTGCTGTCGTCTGTGGCTTTCTCTCTCTCTCTCGTCCTCGGTCGCTCGCGCGCGCGTCGCGTGCCGATCACGACAACACGCATGCGACACCACCCCTCGGATCTCGCGACGCGAACCCAACGATGCCTGCTGCTCGACTGAGGACGCGCGGTCGACGCGCTTCGTTCGTCTTCGGCCTTACCCCCCACTATAGCAACGCCACTCTCCCTTCGGTTGGTGTAGAAGTGGGGAGAGAGATCGTTTTGCAGTGTGCGTGGAGCGGACGATTGCCGCGCTTCGCCGAGATCCACCGATCCGCTCGGAAACGCTCGGCGAGCCTCCACCAGCGTGCGACCAACCGTGAAACGCGAGAACTCCACGATTTCCCCCCGCCGATCGTGGGATCGATCTTCAATTCGATTTTTAATATTAAACCTTCCAAGCTCGAAGTGCGATTTACACGTTTCGGTTTATACAAGTGACGAGGCAATATGTGCTCGCATGATAACATTTATCCTATCAATTTCTGGGCATGCAACTTCATAATTTCAATAATTGTGAAATGGTAATGTGTGTATTATGATTTATGGTTACGATGACTTTCTTTTGGAATTCGATATTACTAGACTGCGGATTCTGATGTATTTGTGACAGAAATGAGTAGGTGTGATTTAAAATAGCAGAAATATTTGGAAAATTGAAACATACTATTGTATTATTTTCAACTGAACATTACTGAAGATAATAGGGATGAAAATCCAATTTCTATTTCACTCTGGTTTGCTGCGATTTAGGTAAGAAATTTTTATTTTGCATAAAGATCCATTGTATTAGTCTTTCTTTTGTTTCGTTGAATTTAGTTTCTTATCAGTAGACAGCAGATTTTATGCATTTATGACAAAAATGAGTAGGTGCAGTTTAAAATAGTAAAAGTATTAGAAGAGTTTAATGAGACTGTTATATTATTTTCAACCTATCAAACATATTAAGAAAGAAGATAAATTTCTATTTCACTCTGGATTGTTGCCAGAAACTGAGGAATTAAATGACAATTTTTACAACCGGGTCGATAAAGACCCGACTAAATTGTAGAAATTATAGTGCTTCCAAGAAGGAATATATATGTAGAAAAGTATATGAACATCTTTTTTATTAGTCTAAAACAAAACAATGGAGTACCATTTTAGATCCGCGATCTAGTTATTGCCTGCAGGACAAAGAAAGTTTATATCTACTATTGTCAAGTGGGTTCATATTGTGACAACGAAATAGAATTTTATCATTTTAAACTTGTACCACGAGTCTGACTCGATGGAGGGGTGAAACACTTTACTCTTGAAGCTATTCGATCTCGAAAATTAGACATTAAAATTCTGCAGGAATTTTCCACTGGGCACACAAAATTGATTCGATTGATAAAATATTCACTCCGGACCATACTGAAATGTTCGGTAATTTATTAGTAGACAGTGGATCTTTGTGCAAAATGAAATCTTTTCACGCGAATTACAACAAATTGGAGTGAAGACATTTATTTCCTTTCTTAGTATGTTTAACAGGTTGAAAGTAATACAACAGTACCTTTAAATGTTTCTAATTCTTTCACTGTTTTAAATTGCAGCTACTAATTTTTAGCATAAATTAATAAAATCCTGTCGATTTATTAGACACGTTTTTACATGAATTCGAACAAATTCGAGTAAAGACATTCATGCATAAAATCCTGAAGATTTATTAGACACGTTTTTACATGAATTCGAACAAATTCGAGTAAAGACATTCATGCATAAAATCCTGAAGATTCATTAGACACGTTTTTACATGAATTCCAACAAATTGGAGTAAAGACATTCATGCATAAAATCCTGTCGATTTTATTAGGCACGTTTTTATACGAATTACAACAAATTGGAGTGAAGACATTGATTCCCTTTCTCAGTATGTTAAACAGGTTGAAAATTAATATAACACTACCCTCAAATGTTTTAAATTGCAACTCCTCATGTTTGCCATAAATGCATAAAATCCAGTCTATTTATTCGACACGTTTTTCCATGAATTCCAACAAATTGGAGCAAAGCCATTCATGCATAAAATCCTGTCTATTCGTTAGACCCGTTTTTATACGAATTACAACAAATCGGAGTGAAGCCATTCATGCATAAAATCCGTTGTCTATTGGACACGAATCTAGCAATGTGAAGAATAGTTGACTTCTCGCGTTCGGGGTTGCACAGGTTGATAAGGCAATGGAAAGCCACAGGGGATGCAATGTTGGGGGGGGGGGGGGGGCGCGAATTTAATGAAATCTCGGAGAAAGGCGAAAAACGGCGCGCCGTTCGAGAATGTTGGCTGAGTTCCGGTTTCTTTATTCGCGCAGCCCTCTTGCGTAACCGTGCTCGCCCCCGGGTAATAAGTGAGAAGGGGGCAGCAGCAGAGGCACCGCACGTATATGCGAAGAACACGATATCCCGGAGATTCCCCTATCTCCGTCCGACTTTCTCTTTACCTTCTCGCTCCGTGCTTCGAAAGCCATCTGGCACTGAAGCGGCACGCGCTGTGAAACCAGCGGCAACCCCCTCTAGCCACCCCCTTAACCGCCCTTGCCCCTCGCGACACCCCTATACATCGGCCAGTCGACGATCCACCCTCTCGCTTCGTGTGTGCTGCTTCCTTCCCTCCACCGAACCGCCCCGTTCAAATCTAGCTACTTCGTCGAGTCCGACCGTACCAGCAACACACACATTCCTGCTGATATGCACACACACACACATCTTTAGAGTGCAAGCAACCCCCTTCGGCCGACCTGTAACGTGCAACTCGCGCGTTAGCCGAGCTACGGAACTTTGTACACGCGGCAGAGGTGCGAACAAAGGACGATTAACGGAAGCGGCCGCCGGAAGGAGTATCGCGCGAGTATCGCCGTCATCGTCCGGTCATTCTGTCCCGTTTCGTCGAAACCGTAGAAGTCAACCGAAAAATCGTTTCTTTCGGTCGCCACTCTATACCCTATGCCATTAGGGTTGCATTAAGTATTGCGTCCAGATTTTATGTGGACTTGTTTGCGGATTTTATGTACAGAAACGAATAAATGAAACTCCGAACGGTAATATCAGGCGGTAGACTCATTTACAGGATTGCAAGGTTGCGGGATTCGCGTTCACATTTCTCGATAATATAAAAATGGAGTTTGTGAGTAGTCAAAAACGCTGGATACAGGATCGATCTAGAGCGCTATCGCCATCAAAAGTCCTATTTTTTCGTTTACGAGGCGTAATTTGCATTATTCGACAGTGTGTAGCTATGAAAATAGCTAGGAAGCAGTCGTATGCTTCCGAATAATGCAAATTACGCCTCGTAGACGAAAAAAATAAATTTTTAGAAATACCACGTTTTTAAGATGGTAAAAAAGTATAAAATAATTTTTCCTAGCTCCATTCACATTCCTAACCCCATTCAGATAGTCCTGAAAATTTGTGGTTGTGAATTTTTAATAGCTATGAAAATACTTGTAAGATTTAAAACGAAAAAATTAAATCTTACAAGTGTTTTCATAGCTATTAAAAATTCACAATCACAAATTTTCAGAACGTGGTATTTTTTTTTTTTAAATTTATTTTTATTTAGATAATTATTCCCTGCTTTTTAGTCTTGTGTGTGTGCGAAATTTTTCAGTCGATTTTAAACATTTTGATGAGATTATAACAGAAACATGTATTGATGGCTTTTATCTAGCGTTTTTGACTACTGAAAAACCCCATTTTTGTATTATCGAGAAATGAGAACGCGAATCCCGCACCCTTGCAATTTTGGAGAGAGAAAAAGGAGTCTACTCCCTTAAGGATATGATTATATTATTTGTAACTCTCTTGTTAATATTATTCAGAGAAAAAATAATTGTCTATCCTGCTTCTTTTTTTTGTAATCAATAACATTTTTAGTTTGCATAAATATTCGCAGCCTCCTCGGGTCAGAGTAACTGGAATATCGCAATTTAATGATTTTGTTAACAAATAGTGAGACTATTGTAGATTTTCGTGTTCGTTCGATTTATATATTTGAGGCATACAAATATGAATAAGAATATCGTAGAAAATTTTAGTCATTGACACGAGCGAATTTTTTAATATTTTTCCTGTGTTGAATATCTCGATCTTAATTTACGTAAATTGAATTCAATTTCTTTCCAGAATTTCTCTAATATTTTTGTTAACAAATGACTATTGTACATTTACTACTGTACATTTGACGCATAAAAATATGAATAGGAATATCGTAGGAAATTTTTTGAATATTTCTGCTGTCTTGAATATCTCGACCTTAATTTACGTAAATTGAATTCAATTTCTTTCCAGAACTTCTGTAACGTTTTTGTTAACAAATGGTAAGACTATTGTATGAACTTTTAATTTACATTTGACGCATAAAAATATGAATAATATCCTAGGAAATTTCTCTTTGAATGTTTATGCAGTTTTTTTATCTACTCAATTTTGTGTAAATTATTCGTTTGGGAATCGAGGAGCTACACAGAGTCTTCGTGACAAGAATATGTCGAAACGCGTGCTGAATTCGTTTCGAAATGTAGTCTACTAGACGTTACCGAAGGCCTGCGGTTCGTAAGCCGGCCACCGTGTAACGCAACAACGAGTTAATTATTCAAGACGTTGAAAATTTCAGCCTTGGATGCACTTATCGCTCATCGCCGCTGTTAATGGACGAGATACCTTTGCAAATTTCACGACACGACGCATGGGCGAGCGATTTACGTAACGCCGCGACAATGTTCAAACCCGATATTCAAATGTGTTTACATAAAAATTTCGAAAATACTGTAAACGTTTCTATGAGCAGTTGTGGCTTCTGAACATTTTCAAGAAACAGTGGAATAGAAAATTCCACAGAATTTAGTTCGATTTTCATTTATTACGAAGGCTGGTACCAATGCAAATAGGATTTTAACTGGCATAAATTTCAAATTTCAAATTTGTCTACAAAAATTGAAAATTACATAAACTGCAGTCGATTCACGTCTGATAACGTTTTTAACTCTAAATTTACCGCTGCCGGTCATATGTGACCGATCTTACATTTTTAATTTTGTAATTATTGAAATGATGACGTTGCTTACATGGAAATTGATTCGACAAATTTCTTTATTTAAACAGATATTGCAATAATCGCACGAATTTTAAATAAATAGAGCCTTGTTAGTTCCATCGGCTAATATATTTTAATCGTTTTCAGTGCTCGGTAATTATAGTGTTAATAATAGTAAAAAAATTTGAGTATCTTCAAACAATTGAGATTATTATATATAATAAAAAAGAACGATTTTTATATATTTTTTATCTACAATATCTATTGCCTATGAAAGTAGGATCCTATTTACCACTTTCTGTAAATTTATCTATAAAAATTGAAAAATTCCGTAAACATCCATCTATTCACGTCTGACGATATTTTTCATAACAATTCACTCTCTAAAAAAGATGATGACTTTTCTAATATTGTTCTATACGATTTGAACTTTTTTTGGAACCTAGAGCAATTAGTTTACTAAAAGATGTGAAAAGAAATTTTTTCAAAAATTGCAATAGATCGGAATTGTAGAAAAAATACTAAAAGCTGCACTTCACAATTTTTTTATGCGGCCTATATTGAAAATTTAAAAAATACGTTTCGTAGATCTGTGTAAATTAAACATATTCTAAAAATTTCGTCAAAATCGGTCGACGTTGCAATGAGCTACAAACGTTCAAAGCTGTTAAAAATTGCAGATTTTCACGAGTTTCGGCCTCCAACTGCAATAACTCTAAGGATTCTTACATCTTTCAATGCCTGTCGTTTTTTCCCGCACCAACCGATTACGACGAAACCTTCACGGTGCATATAATTGACACAAAAGGTATTTTTTAAATTTTCAATATATGCCCACAAAGTTGTAAAATGCAACTTTAGTATTTTTTCTACAATTTCAATCTATTGCAATTTTTGAAAAAATTTCTTTCCACATCCAGTGGACTTTCCACACCAACTAATTGCTCCAGCTCCCAAAAAAGCTCAAATCGTATAGTACAATATTAAAAAAGTTATCGTGTTTTTTAGACTGTCCGAACATTAAATCCGGTCTTAACTTACCTTGGAATTTCTCATAAACAATTGTAACAATTTCTAGAGACTCTAGTGTAACCAGTTTCCATATTTTATACCTTAATTGTTAGCACTGTTTTTTTACTATTAGATGTTATTTCTTTCTCGCAGTTATTTGGAATTTCCTACTATATATTCAAACATTTTAAATTCTGACAATCTAAAGATTTTATACAGTCGACCGAAAATGTGGATTGTTACGTGCAGCATTAAAAATTACAAAAAAAGCCACAGACCAAATGAGCATGCATTAACGGCGACACGATTCCGTCAAAGGATCAGCGTAAGAATCAGTATATCCGCCTGGTAATTAGTGGATACGTAACGCGTGCGTCGAAACCGGAAGCGCTCTCTCCCTTTCTCCGCGCGGCAGCTATCGAAACCGGCGCGGTCCAATAAACTGATACGGCTATTAGCCGTTATCGTTGACTCGATATAACCGCGAGGCATGCTCTTTTGAACCGGGTTCGGCGGATTAAAGCGCGTGCACACGTCGCCGGAGATTGTTTCGCGGACGCGGCGCGGCGCGCGCGAATCAATATTTTCGTTCCGGCGAGATCAACCGACGCGACAGCAACAAGTTTCGCCGCGGCGACGAGATAAGGCTGCAATTTTCCGCGAGAGCAAGGATAGAGCAGGGTCCGTCGACGTTTCTCCGCCGGTGGCGAAAAAGAAAAATTCTTCAAAAGAGAGTGAGAGAGAGGAAGAATAGCCGGAGAAGCTCGAGGGAGGAAAATCGAGGGAAAGAGAGCGTGCTAGCGAGCGAACAGTTAGGTTCCCGGAGTCGGAGAACCCAACAGGCGGCTGTCTGTCGAGCAAAATCAATGCGTGCCAGCGACAGGGAACCTACCCCCTCTCGCCCTTCTTTCGTTCCGACGGTGAACGACTATCCTCCTCCAGCTAGACCGTGACCAACCCTCTTCTTCTCTCTCTCTCTCAAGGCCCGCAACCCCCCAGCTCCCTGTCTTTCTCTTCTCTTTTCACCTAGCTTGCTCGCTTACTCCCGTTCCCCACTCGTTCGTTCCCTCGTTCGTGTGTTCCCTCCTGCCGAACCTCCGAGGCACAAACGCGTCCGCCAGTCCGTGCTCACCCTCGTTTCATCCCAACCCCCTCTTCAAAGTCCCCGCACCCTCAACACCCCCGCTCAAGCCCAAAGACACAGCCAACCTCCCCAACCCCCAGGGACTAATAAGCCGTATTATTTTTATCACGGTCGGGCGAGACCGATTCTGCGACCCGTCTTCGCGATACCCAACCCCTTCCGGTCAATCTGCGATTCGCTGCCGGATTTTCCAAATTTTTCATCTCCACTTTAATCCTTTCCGGTCCTATTCGTTTATCCATCAATAATTATTTTAGTAATAGCACTACTCCGCTTTGGATAGCAAGGTTAAGGGAATATAGTTAAATAATAGTTGAAGCAAGTTCTAAAATAAAACTCTCAATTTTCCCGTCGATTTGTCCGGGAGCTCCTCGATACCATCTGGACATTAATCCTTTCTTATTAATGTATGCACCAATAATTTTATTAATTATTATTCCATATAGGCCGGCAAGCTACGGAATATAGTTAAATAATAGTTGAAACCAGTTCTAAAATAAAACTCTCAATTTTCTCGTCGAATTGTCCGAGAGCTCCTCGATATCATCTAAACATTAATCCTTTCCTATTAATTTATGCACCAATAATTATTTTATTAATACAACTGTTCCCGCTTAGGCTAGCAAAGCTACGAGAGTATAGTTAAATAATAGTTGAAGCCAGTTCTAAAGTAAAACTCTCAAATTTCTAGTCGAAATGCCTCGGTTCGGATAATCGAGGCTTCACTGAAACGTGAATTAAACGAACAAATACAGTCCAAACTGTATCGTGTTTGGACTAGTTTTAACCGTAAAAATGTCGCGAATATGTTGCTGTACAAGTTTTACCGCGTTGCTGTACAAATTGTTCCATCGTCGAAATAAATTTCCCTGTCGAATTTCCTGGTGGATCGGCAGGAAATCGGCGCGAGCGACAGACACGGTCGGCGAGCGTTGCGTTAGCCGGATCGGTAGGCAGAAGAGAGAGCGTAACAGGAATGTTACTCGAAACGAAACGAGCCGTGGAGTTGGCCGCGAGTGCTCCTCGCGAAAGCTACTCGGCGCGGCGGTTAATTATTAACGCGAGCCAACACAGAGAGAAACCGCCGCCGCACGTTGCTCGTGCACGCTCTCGCTCTAAGAGGGTTGCACGCGCGCGTGTTTCCGCCGGCGCGGCATTAACCCGCTAGCCATCAAAATGTAAATATCGCCCCGGGTATCTGATTAAAGCTCCTCTGTGTTCCTGACGAGTTCGGATTAAAGCGCGCCCCGCTCGCTGTCGACGAGTCGATAGACCAAACGATGTTTCGATCTTCCTCTCGATCGCCAGGGATCTACCCTATTTCCCACCCGACTCACACTGCCCTGGAAACACGGTTTTCGTTAGGAAAATTCAATTTTGAAAGCTTCCTCATTTCCCGAAAACATTTTTCTGCTGTTCATAAAATTTATAAAATTTGTTATCTGAATAAAAATTGAGTCCATTCCTTAAAATTATGTAAGAAGCGGTAAGAACAAAGAAATTCAATTTTGAAAGCTTCCTCATTTCCAGAAAACATTTTTCTGCTGTTCATAAAATTTATAAAATTCGTTATCTGAATAAAAATTGAGCCCGCACCTTAAAATTATGTAAGAAGCGGTAAGAACAATTTAAAACGGAGAAATAATTTAAAAAATTTAATAATATCGTATTGCATCATATCGATTAATGTAATGAAAATTTTGAAAGAACTCTCGTTCCTCCCAATCGATGCAGAAAATTTTTATTTTCCATACAGATTCCTAACGCTTGATAATATTTTGTATTCCAATCAAGGACCGTACACAATTTCCTTGAAGTACCTCGCAGCCGGACAATTTCAACTTTGCTCGATCCGATCTCGGCGTCTACCAAAAAACGACGACGGTGAGGCATCGCTGCGCTCCCTTCTCTTTTCAATAATATATCGGGCGTAGATCCGTGACTCATACGTAACGCGGTTGGATAACGATCTCGATCCTTCGCGGCGCAATTTTATTCCACCGAGAGAGACTGCACCACGGTCCAGATTCTCGGGGAATAGTTCGCGTGGAAAAAAAAGGAAGATGCCGGAACAGTTGTCGGCGGAGAATAGGGGCCGTCGCGAGAGAGAAAGAGAGATCCTTCGGAATCCTGGCACCGATTTCGCGGTGGAGAATGTACACCGAGAGATCGAGCCTTTTGGCTGCACGCCTGCCGAGAATACGCGAGCAATTCCGCTCTCTGTGGTTCTTCGAGCGACAAAGAGCGAGAAAAGCCGATAACGTTGATATCGATCCTCAAAGGAAGAGGAAAACGAACTCTGTACTCTCTCTCTCTGTTAAGAGAAATCGGGGGTTGTAACGGGTTTCTCTCTTTCTCTCTCGGTGTAAGGAGACGGTGATGTCCTGTCGGTAGGTTTACCAGGAGGACGGGAGAGCCGTGTTGACGAGAAACGACAGGGCCGGCTCCCTAATTCGAATTTAGGTGTTGGGCGGGTTGGCAAGTGGGCGCAATGCGGTGTCACGCTGCGGGCGTTTGCTCTTTCTCCCTCTCCCCCTCCCTTCCTCTCTCGCTCCTATTTCTCTCCATTGTACCCTCCTTTCCGGTTTCGGCTCTCCATTTGCCCCGTTTCGAACCAACCTCCTCTTCTCTCTCTCTCCGCCAAACTCTCTGTCACTCCCCCCTTCAACCCCGTTAAATCCCACCAACACCTCCAACCACCTACTCCGTCTAAGCCGGATCGAGCGACCTTAATCGACCCCCTGTGATCTCGACGACGATCGCAAGCGCACACCCGAGACCCCACTACACTCTCCTACACGCGTTTTACCCGACCACCCCTCCCCAACCCCCGCACCCATAACGCCACTAATTTCTGCGATCATCGCTGATTTTTCGTCAGGAACTTCTACCACCTCCTTTCGCTTCGCGGAGCTGCTCCGGCTTTCAATTCCATTTTTTGAGAATTTTCTCTTCAGGAGAACTGTCGTATTTTAAAGAAAACGTTTGGATCAATTTGTATACAAATATATGTTCAACCCTTTCCAATTCCATTTTTCCCCGTCGATTTTTCAGAATTTTCTTCAGAACTGTCTACCTGCTAACCCTGAACTGTTGTATTTTAAAGAAAACATTTCAATCAATTTTTATACAAATATATGTTCAACCCTTTTCAATTCCATTTTTTCCCCGTCGATTTTTGAGAATTTTCTTTAGGAAAACCGAACCTGCCAACCCTGAACTGTCATATTTTAGAGAAAACAGTTGAATCAATTTATATAGTACAGATATATGTTCAACCCTCTTCAATCCCATTTTTTCCCCGTCGATTTTTGAGAATTTTCTTTGTATTTTAGAAAAAACAGTTGAATCAATTTATATAGTACAAATATATGTTCGACCCTTTTCAATTCCATTTTTTCCCCGTCGATTTTTCAGAATTTTCTTCAGAACTATCAACCTGCGAACCTTGAACTGTCGTATTTTAGAGAAAACAGTTGAATCGATTTATACAAATGTACGTTTAGCCCTGTGCAATCGGAGCTATTTTAACTTGAAAATTAAATAGTAATCGATAACTATACATCGGATTTTATGCATTTATGAAAAAAAATTCTAGATGCAATTTAAAACAGTTAAAGATTTTCAAAGACTTTAAGAATATTACCATATTATTTTAACTTCAAAATAAAAAATATTTCAATGAAATAAAATATGATTTGTTTGTAATCAATAGACTGTGATCGTTTGTAATCAATAGAAATTGAAAATTGAACACGTCAATATATGATTTCTCATCTATTAAAATTATTAAAGGAAGAGAGAACACACATTCTATTTGGTTTTTATTTCTTGCAATCGGCGCAGACAAATTTTATTTTGCTCTGATTGCAAGACACAGGAGCCAAATAGAAATTTCTTTCTTCTTTTAATCGACTTATTAAGCTGAAATTAATACAGAGATGTCCTTAAATCTACTTAATTCGTTCGCTGCTTTAAATTGCATGCACCCATTTTTGTCATAAACGCATAAAATCCGCAGTCTAGTAATCAATATTTAGCCATACAAAAAATATAAATTTTCTTTTCTCTTCTACATTTTTGGGGACAAAGATGTTTTAACACTAGATTTGCCAAGGGGGGTCGAAATGACTTGCTCCTGATCTGTTCTTTAAGGAATATTAAAATTATAAGTATGTTCTTCTGAGAAATTGTTTTAGTGAACTTCTCTATTGAAGTAAATATTTAAATGAAACTGGTACGGAAATCTTGATAAATACAATTTTGTCATTATTAGAAGGCAAATTATGCCAATTACGTTTAGTGCTCGGTAGTTCTAGTGTTGTGGCGAAGATTCTGAACACATTCGGATAAAAGTGTATGTTAATAATTTCCTTTAAATCGAAATAAAATTCTATTTTGGTTTTATTAAGAACATATAGGCATACAATTTCTATCAATATTCTCCTGTTTTAAGATATTACGATCTACAAAAAAAGTTCTAGTTACTAAAATCGTAATGGGTTAATCACTGTACTATAAAAGTAAAGAAAATGATACGGGAAGGGGTTAAAAAAGAGCCGTAACATGTCCGAGTTCCCAGAACCACCCTGTACAATAGTCCGCCATTAAATGCTCCAAGTGTTCGATCAAACATTTGACATCCGGCCAAGAACAATTCCGGAAAGCCGCAGAGTACAAGGAACGGAACCGCGGAATAAATGCAGTCGATATTCGATTGACGCCACAGCGGCGTCGCCGGTCAAGCCGCGCTAGTTTCGCGAGGCATTCTAGTTTCGCGAACGGTTCGCCCGCGGCTGCTCTCATTGAAAAGAAAAACGCGCGAGAGCAGGCTCGTCGAGCGTAAGTTTACGACTTCTAAATAGCAGAGCCGTGCTCGGCGTTACACGATCGCCGACACGTAAAACTCGAAGAAACTCACCTCCCGCCACGGGAGAGAAACACGTACCACGGCCGGTAAGCCGAAACGATAAAAACCGAAACGGCAGAAGAAAAAAAAAGAAGATGAGAGAAGCAACACGAGGGTAAAAAGGGAGAAAAAAGTGTTACGATCTAACCGGAGGAGAGGCGAAGAAGCTGAGAAGTTACCCCTGGCCTGGGGATTTCGTTTCTTGGGAAAATATACACGCTGCGAACGGCTTAAACGATACAGAAAACTTTCCGGGACCCGATGAAAAACCGCCGGAAGATCTTTGTGCACTTTCCATCCCCTTCTCGGTCGCGGCCTTTCTTTATTTTCTAGTTTTCCGAGGACCTTCTACTTGATTTCATAGCAGACACGGCGATCATTCTTTACTGAAGAGGACGGTTCGTTATTTCTAGTTTTAAATTTTGTAGTTCTGAAACGAAAATACTGTTGATTAGACTGCTTTGTGCGAGATAAAAATGCCGTATCAGCTGCCATATCTTTTTTTAATTATCAGTTGGAAATAATGTATTACTATTCCTGGCTTCTCCAGCTCGTTTACGCCATAAATGCTTGAAATCTTCGCACTCTAAAAATTCGCAGACACCGTTAACCCCTCGCCCTAGAAAATTTATGTATGTTCTCCAATAGCTGCGGATTAACCAAACCAAAAAGGAATTCTACTTCGGTTTAAAGGAAATTAATAACTAGACTGCGGATCTTTATGCAAAATAAAAATGTTCTGCATTAATTCTGGGCAGCAGGAATAACATGAAAATTGATTTCACCCCTTAACGATTTTTTTATATTAAGAGCAACAATACAACATTCTTGAATTTTTCCATAAATTTATCCATAAATGCATAAAGATAACATTCATATTTATTAGACTTTGTTAAAATCTTCATCGCGAGTCCGACTCGTTAAAACACGGCAAGGGGTTAATGCACACACAGCCTCAGAAATTGAGAAAGCCGATCATTGTTTTTCCTCGCGCTTTAAAAATCCGCAGACACCATAACCGCGCGAATATCTGCAGTCTAATCGAACGGGAGCCCGGCGACGAGAACTCCGCGAGGAATGTCAAAATTAGACAGCGGATTTGATATATTTATGACAAAAATGAGTAGATGTAATTTAAAACATTAAAAACAATCGATGAATTTAGAAATACTTTTATATTATTTTCAACCTATTCAACATATTAAGAGAGAAAATAAATTTCCATGTCACTCCGGTTTGTTGCAATTCCGGTGGAAAATTTTTATTTTGCATGTAGATCCGTTATCTAGTCATAATGCTCGCCGGCTTCCGGTTTTCCAGCGCAACGCGATCCTCCGCAAAGAGTGTCGCGTGACAAAAAAATTCGAAATCCAACGATTTCTCGGGGACGCGACGGGTGAAACTCGAACTGGCGTTCGACTCGAGTGGCTCGCGAGAGGTGAAGAAGGCCGAGGTATCGCTAAACCGGGGACCGATAACCTCGACGTCTCTCTGAAAAATGTTCTGACCGCTAGAACGTTTTCGTTATCTTTCGCTAGACTAGTTTAAGTCTAATCTTCGCTGGTGTGCGCACAGATCTACAAATAAACCGGGGAAACGATGCCAATAAAACAAACATCCGGTTTCCCAATGCTCTCGATTAGCGTGTTCGTTCATCCGATTCGCTCGAATTTCCTGCCGTTTTATAACAACAACGTCAAGCGGTATATTGTTTGGAGAACTGTGTCACTCACCTTGCTCTTTCTCCGGGACCTTGGCTGGTACCTTCTTGTCCGGTGCCTTCGGCGAACAATTCTTTCGTGCTGGTCGAACCGACGTCAACGTCGATGGCACCTGCAACAAACATTTAACGTTTATTCAATAGACTGCAATAATTACACGGATTTTATGCACTTTATGCGAGATGGAGAAACCGTTTGAAATATTTACAAATACTATTGTATGGTTAACAGGCGCATTCGATCGCAAATTCAATTTTGCAAGTCACAATGATTTTCGAACTGTGAAATCGAACTCTGCGTCGGGACGGGTTAAAGGGGCAATCTCGTTTCAAGGATTGCAAGGGTTTTCGAGTAGTGAAAAGCGCTAGATAAAAGATCAATCTAGTAAAGGTATGCGAAAATCCGAAAATATCGGGTCGGGAATTTTTTTCAAGATCCAGACAAGTTCTCGATAATTTCAAGGTTTTTAATATTTTCGATTACAGTTGAAACTTGAACTTGCTGACTTGACTACTGAAAAACCTCATCTTTGCATTACGAATAGACAGCGGATCTTTATGCAAAGTAAAATGTTTTACCTCAATTGCAACAAACTGGAGTGAAACAGGAATTTATTTTCTTCCTTAACCCCTTGCCTCACAATATCGTGTCAGACTCGTATTGGAGATTCTGAACAAAGTCTGATATATCGGAGAACATGTAGGCATACAATAGATATAAATTTTCTCCTTTTTTAGGAAATTACGAACTACAAAGAAAGTTCTAATCACTGAAACCGTAAAATAAATCGTAGAGCAAGGGGTTAATACGCTTAATAAGTTTGAAATAATATAATAGTATTTGAAAATTCTTCTAATGTTTTTACTGTCTTAAATTACACCTACTTATTTTTGTTGTAAATGCATAAAATGCGCTGTCTAATTATGAAGAAATCCTGGAAACGAGTCTACCCTGTTAAAGGAGTGTCGAAGATACTCACCACCTTCTCGGATCGTTCACCGGACGGCAATCTGGCGATGGTAGCGTCTGGACTGTCCTCCGGCGGCGGTGGTTGCACTATCCAATTATACTCTCGTTTTTCAACCGGCAGGCCCCACCGTTCGTACTCGAGGCTTTGTGTGCGCAACGTTTCGTAACAATCGAGGCAGACCACCGCGAAATCCCCGTTCTCCAGCAACAGGCTCTTCTCCGGCTGCCGGTGGTACTTGAGGAACGGGAAATCCTTGACGAGCAACGCTCTGACACGTTTCCGGTAGGTGGTTATGCCGCAGACGTAGCAGCAGTAGTCGTGTGTATTGTACTGTCTCTCGGCGGCGTTCACTTGCTGGCCGCTGGGAAGGGATTCGTATCGGCGCCATTGCGCCAAAAGGGAGTGATAACAGAACGTGCATACCAACGCGGAGCCGTCCTCCCGTAGCTGCTCGGCGTTCGGAGGCGACTGATGCCGCAACAATTCCGGGAAGAACGGCGCGTTCCGACCCTGAGGACGACCGTACAACACTCGAGCCAGTGTCAGGTCGCTGTGCAGACCGCACAGGAAACAATATATGGAGCTGCTCGACGTCCCCGGATTGCTACCGAACGTTCGATCCGAGCTGGAGCTCGGCGGCGTCGCGATCGACCGGTTAACATCGCCATTTGGATGAGGACTAGGAATATCATACCTGAAAGACCAGTTAAAGGACGTTAGTCAATGCGATCAAACGTGGAACACTGCTGACAAAAATTGCCGAGGAGCTACTGCCTTGTATAATTGCCAGCTGAAAGGATGTCACTTGAAAGGGCGCAGCAAGTATACCCTTTGAATCTTTTTCTTGTCTCTGATTTGAATTTATAAGTACATATTGAACTTGATCCCACCCCTAAGCAAAGCCTATACATTGGGACTACGGGAGCATCAAGACGATGTCTTTTCAGCTCGCAATCGTACAAGTTTCCGAAACGCAAGACTGTTGCTATTGGAAACTTTTGCATTTCGATGTAGATTCCCGACAGTTTTCTGTTCCAGAGGATCGGACAAAGGTGTTGAACAACCTGCGACGTTCTAGAGGAACACGTTCGGCGTCCATGCTCTCCCACTGTTGGGCCAGGTGGTTCACACAGTGACTACAGGCCAACACTCTGCCGTGACTATCCATACAAGCGTTCTCCGAGGTGCGCGCCATTCCTCGCAGACAGGGAAAATGCATGGCGTGCGAGTTCATTCCTTCCGGGCTCGTGGACAACCTAGCGACAAGATAATTGATTAGGTCTCGCTGTTCGACGTTCAATTACGTTGTATCTCAATGCGTTCGCTACGCTGTCTACAATCTCGTAATTTATTCAAATATTGCCCTTTATCATTTCTCGTAAGAAATAAATCGATGTAGCGTAAAGGTACCAGTTACCGTGCCCCAGTTATCGGACACAAAACAAACTTTTTAGAAGTTAATAGAAATATCATGAAATACCTACTATCACTTTATTTTGAAAAATGAAATTGATGTTTCCCCTTCGTAGTACAAATCGACAATTTTTCGTTTCCGATTATAGAAAATGCTAAGAAACTGTGATACACCAGAGGCTAATAAAATAATGATTTTATTGTGCTACGGCATAAAAACAGAATTAATTGATTAATTTGTTATCACAAATTTCTTGTGTCCGGTAAATAGGACCAAAACTTTGTTAATATTTCTTTTGCTTTTTAACAAAATCGCGTCCGGAAAAATTTGACAGAAGAAGGTTAATGATCAATCGTTTATCACAAATAATGCAAAATAAATTACAGAATGCCTACAGATTAAATAAAAAACTTCCAAGTCCTCACTAAATATCCGGTAGCTGGTACTTTTAACCTAGACCATTTTTATTTTGAGACACTAATTTAACCCTTTGCACTCGGAGCGATTTTAACTCGAAAATTAAACATTTCTTCCGACTAGAATATTTCCATTCTCTATGATTTTTCAAGTCTTATAATCAATACAATACCTAAATGTTTAGCAATTGATTACATACCGATACATTTAATAATATGAACAACATTTTGAGGAAACGAGTACGTACCATTCCATGTGTGTGCGAGGATAGAGTCTCTCGCAGATATAGCACCTATAGTTTTGGCCAAGTGCGACGGTCCCGTTCTCAGCGGGCGCGTTGTTCGGCGAGTTTCGTTGGCCGGCTGCGGCGACCTTGACCCCGCTTCTTTGCTTGTTCGCGGCGACGGAGGATTTGTTAAGATCATACGGTTTAAACCGGATATCGCTGCCTGCCGAGTTCGCCGGTGACTTAGCGACCGCGGGCCTCGGCGAAGGGCCCTGCTGCCGGAAGTCGACCACCGTTTGGCCCGCTGGCTGGGTCTCATGGTTCTCGCCGCCGAAAACTTGCTGTTTCTGCGGTATGGCTTTGTAACAAATGGAGCAGACTTGCACCATCCCCTGAGGACTAATAGGACTAGCTCCTGGCGGAGGTTTCAGCGAATAAATATAAGGATAGTACGCCTCCTTCTCCGGGTTCGCGCAGCAGTAGAGGAGCCTAATACTGGACGAAGGGTACTCGAGCGCGCACGTGTAGCAGATGAACGTGGTCGTGTCCATGGCCGGCGCTGGACGTTTGCGGAGCGTGTAGTTCCGGTCGCCGTGGGGCACTCCTTGTCGTGTATACGCCTTCCATTGCAGCAGAAGGTGGTTCTGGCACGCTGTGCAAGCCTGGAATCCCCAGAAACATCAGTCAGAGTAATGGCGACGCGAGCAGCAGGCAGTAAAATTTCTTTACAAATTTCTTTACACACATCTGTTTTTCAAACAAGCGAAATACTATGGATTCGATTAGGCGCTGCACATTTGGTTGAACCGTAGTTGCGGCATCGCAATACAATATTTACTGCACGTCGCTGCACGTTAGAAAAACAGATGTGTGTAGCTGGTCTAAGGGGTAGACTTGTTTACACAATTGCAAGGGTGCGGGATGCACCTTCTCATTTCTTGATAATGCAAAGATGGGGCTTTTTAGTAATCAAAAGCGCTAGGTAAAAGATCAATCTAGGCGGCGATCGCCCTCAAAAGTTCTATTTTTACGTTTACGAGGCGTAATTTGCTGCGACAGCTACATGCTGCCGAATAATGCGAATTACGCCTCATAATTGTAAAAATAGGACTTTTGAAGGCGACTGCGGCCTCGATTGGCCTTTTATGTAGCGCTTTTGACTACTGAAATACCCATCAATCCTGGAAAAACGAGTCTACCCCGCAAATGTAGAGGGTTCTGTATAGTTCAGAGGTAAAACGGTGTACCTGTACGCGACCTGCGCTGTCCATGGGTCTACTTCTGCTCGGTCTCGGATGAAGCATCAGAGAAGGGAAGAATGGGGGAGGACTGGCCGAAGGGTGCGGCGGGGTTGGCAGTGGTTTCGCTGCGATATGACTAAGCGAGCCTCTCTTGAACTCGTCCCCGCAAACGTAACAAACTTCCGTCACCGAATTCTTGTCCGGCATCGAGAGATCCAGGATATCGGTGCCGACGCTCGACGAGGATCCACCGCTGTAAATCGCTGGAATTCAGAGAAACAAGATGGTTACTCGTGAACCACACAGAAAACGTTTCCACAAAAGAAAAACTTGATCGCGCACGTCGAACGACTCGAACGCGGAACTATGATCCCGTAAGCAGCTACGAACCGATTTCGAGCGACCTATTTATCTGCGACGCTGCCGACTAATGACTATCGGATTAGCTGAGTTTGATCTGGAAAGGTCGCGACCGAGTTGCACTTGAGATCAGAATTGGAATTAGATATGCATTTACCGCTTTATCTGCGAGACTGTTGACCTTTATTTACAAACATTCAGCCGGCTGAATGGAGCGTCTCTGTGTGCTTAACATAAAGAATGCGTGTAGAGACTGGCAGACTCGTTAATCGTTCCACAGCGAAATGCTGACGGCGTTGAATTACAGCTCACTGTAGGCGAGAAACTAAGGGTACGAACACATCGAGAAATGCCACTAACGATGAGAGCGAAGCGTCGAAATAGAATGTATACTTTCGTAGTGGAAGCGTGTTCACGTTGAAGCGGCGAGTAGATCTAGCTGTCTTAACTTCTATCGCGGCTCCAATGTATTCTAACAAGGACGAGCTCCAGGATCTCTCTCAGCTGATCCTGAAACGAGGACTATTCGAAACTATTCGATCGGTACAGTAAAGTCGCGATCTAGTTCCCTGAGGATCTTCACGATCACTGTCCTTTCGCCTACCCCTTCCACTGAAGCTACAAAACAATAGTGTCCTGCTTATATCTAGATCGGAACACAGATCGCCTTACAGTCGGACATTACTGTAGTTTCCCTACACGATCTCTACCCTGCTCGGAACAGACGATGGGAGCTAGATCTTCGACTTTACTGTAATATTGTAGACCGCGAACGTACGTTGAGGCTGTGGCGGTAACGCTGGTTGCGGTGCTGGCGAGCTTCTCGGTGCGTGTCGCAGATCCAAAGCCGCTTCGCTGGATATTCTGGCGTCCTCGACGGGCTGCCTTGGGCTCTGTAACCTCTGATGGGGCGATTGCAGTCTTTGATGGGGAGATTCCATGGTGAGCCTCGCCTGTTCCAGGTGCCTGTGCGTTTCAGCAGTATTCGAGTGCGGTCGTGGCAGTTCGATGGAGTTCGACGGCGGCCTCGTTTGCTCGACTCTCGGCGAGGGCGAGTTCGCCGGTAGTCTCGGCGAGATTCCGACCGGTCTGTTCTCCGGTCTGAGCTGTGGCGTTTGTTCGTTGGTCAGACCAAGAACTTGAGCAGCGTACTCCCCTTGAAGAGCCATCTCGGCCCCGGTGAACGGCCCGCCGTCGCATCTCTTCAGCCAGTAAATTCGTTGACTGTGTGGCCTGGCATCCTGTTCGTAGCTCTCCCATTGCTGCAGTAACAAAGCGTAGCAAAGGCTACAGGATTTCACAGCTCCGCTGCGGGCTCCCTCGCCGCGATAACCGGCTGGTGGTTCATGGGACTCGAGGAACGGGAAATAAGGCTCGTTCGGCGCACCAGCCGGGTTCGGCTTCACTCGCAGCCAGTACTGCTCGCTGTGGCCCACCGTCCCACAAACGAAGCAGACCCTGGCACCTCCGATCTCCTCGGAGATTGGATTTGGCTGCGGATTCGCGAGAGACTGTCCGTCCAGGCCAGGCTCATTTTTCACATACAGTTTGTTTTCCATCATGTCAGGAAACCATCGGGTTTCTCTCTTCAACGACCTTCTATATACTTCTGTTTGGCACGCATATACGATCACAAGTTACTATGATTGACGATGCTCTCTTGGAATTTTCCGCATATCTGAAAACAAGAAAGAACAATCCTGTTAGTACAGGGATGAGGGTGTTTCAGGTGCGAAGAGTGCCACCGATGGTAAACGGATACGAGGTATATTACTTCAGATGTATATAGGGAACCTTATTGTATGCAAATTAGTTTATTCGGGTGCAGCTGCGACCTCGTTCTTTATTCAACAAGGAATACGCCAAACACAATTGCCCGTCCAAGAACAAATTTGTCTTTTAATTGTATAACACCCGGGCCAGACTCATCGACAGGGCAATAAACTTTTACGTAAACATCGCCCCCCGTTCCTCCTCCTTGAAAGCACCAGATTTTTGAAGATTATGTGTTCGGTGTTACAAAACGTTACCGAGGAAAACATTCATGAGCTGCGAGTTAATAAACTTCGCGCTTCCTCTTCTACATCGCTAGAAGCTGTTCAGCGAAACGAAATCAAGACAACGAGACAACAGACTCGGTGGACGGTGCCTGTAAACACAAGTACTTGGTTATGAATTATATATCCGAACAATAGACCGGTGAAACTTTACTTTCGATTCCGCCAATTCCAGAAGGTACAGGCTCGAGTTCGTTGTAAACTCTTATCGCAATTGAAGCATTGCAACGTGCGATGCTTTTAGAATACAGTAACATGTGGTGTATTTTTGGCGCATTGCTACATCGACGTTTACCGACACCGACCATAAAACACTTCTTCGAGCGTCGGTAACAGAAGGTGAAAACCGTGCGGCGAGGCACGTTTCGTTTCGCTGAGGCGCGCGTGGACGATGATTTTTCGTGGAGTAGGATTCCGGGTAAGGGTTCGCGGAGGAAGCACGTAGACGAAGCTAAGGCGTTCTCGTTATTAACGTATCCGTCGAGGAAGGGTATGATCCGGGTGCGAGAGATCGGTGGAGAATCGTCGGTGGACGATCCGCCCCTGGAACGGAGAAGAAAACCGTGATTCTGTGAGAATAATCGACGCAATGGTGGCCTTAGCGGCGAGTCGCACGTCGCAAACGCTTTCGTCGGTTGTCTCGACGCTGGTTTATCGGCGATCGGTTCGCGCGAATCGTTTGCGACGTGCCTCGGAGGATTTCGACGATAAAACGATCGGTGGGAGAGGGATCACAGGGATCAAGGGGAAGAGGCAGAGCCGTGCACTGTGCCTCTGCTACCGAAATACGCAGCCACGACGGGCACACACTGAGCACGCACCGTTCACGGGCCTCCACGGTCGTTCCACTCACGTTTTCACAGTCCGGCGAGATTGGCCACCGCATCGCTATACAACGGCGGTGATTTTGCTCGGCGATACGTATTGCTTGGTCGAAGCGGAGCCTCCTTATCTCGGGTTCTAGTCTCTGCCATACGTGCTCGAGCTGCACACCGAGCTGCGGGGTGTCACCTTCGAAAGAACGTTCCGGCTCGTTCCACTCATATTTACATGTGTCGCGCACCGTGCTAACCGACCCCGATCCGTATCCCACTGTCCCATCCACGAGAACTATAACAAAACCGGTCCCGCGACTACGAAAAATACATTTTCTGATGGCACAGCACCGCGACTTTGGCTCAATTCACCGCCATGTTGCAAAATCGCGATCCGCTTCCCATGATGCCACGCAGCTTCGTCATATGACAGTGCCGCGCCGCTAACCAATCGAATGCGACGACGCACGCGCACCGAACGCCGACCACGACCGAACCGCCGCGAACTACCTTCGCCCGCGAAGTTCGAAATTTTTTTTTCCAACCGCGGATAACCAGCAATTTTATAATTGCGTTACGTAACGAGAAACCGTGTTCGTTGAACCTCCCGCAGAGAGATCGTACGCGCACCTCGATCCACAGAGAATTCACGCAGCCACGCCGATTATCGATCTCTCGAGATTTATTGTAGTTAGGATATTCGAATTGGACGAACAGTAAACGGCGCCGATTTCGAAATTATTGTTATTGTTATTACTCTTCGAAGATGCTTTCACGCGCTTCGTTTGGAGTGATATTCCGCGAGAGAGAATTCGACGCGTCTGCCCAAAAGATAATTCGGAAATTCATTTTTATTTTCCGGAGAAATTCAATTCGAAAGAATTATGTACCGTTGCCGAGGCGTTACTGCTATTTTTAATCTTGCAAGGAGAGATTGAGGAGAGAGAAAGTAAAGTAAACAGAAATTCTCGCGAGGTCTCCTCGACGTCCATTTTGGGAAATTATGGTGTGCATTATAGTTTTCGTTTATACATAGAAATGGATATGTACAGAATTATACACAGGAATGATTATTGGGACAGGCTTACACGGATGGCGATGTCGGGAGGCGAGGAATAAATACGAACAACAATCGATGTTTCACCGTATTTAATCAACAGGTTGGGACATTGCACCTTCGTATTGCTAAAAATTATTTTTCATAGATTGTGTTGTTTCTTTATATGTATATATATATATATTTATATTTATAATATGTATACCACTGTCTCAAGTGGAATCCTGATATAATACTAAAAAATAATTGGAAATACTTTAAAAATACTCTTTGCAAACGATAATTCTTAGAAATCCATTCTCTCTGATATCGTTCGTCTCTACCATACACATCTAACAGCTACGATGATCTCGAATTCCTCCGTGTACGGCTTTACACAGACAATTAATCACAAAAAGGTTTACCCTCCTTCTCTCACGTGTTACTCTAACGGTGGCGATGTTCCAAACAACAAATTGCATTTTGCGGCTGGTAGAAAAATGTCTCCCTCGTTCTCGGAGAATTATGCGCAGTCAGAAGAACCGACAGGGAAGTTTTTCCGACCTGATGATCTCTCTCTCTCACTCTATCACACTCTCTTTCTCACTCTTTCGTCACTGCGTTTTAAACCTAAAGAATCATTGAAACCGATATCTGATTCGTAGAAGCAGCGCGATCACGATCTCCTCGGAACCGGTACGGTATAAAAATACTAAAAGAAACTAAACGGATGCAGGGAAATAAAAAGGTATCTACGCCTTCGCTGACTTAACGAGACCGTGTGCATGCCTGTGTGTTCGGTATACACATCGTACTAACATGTAAAAACGCTGTCTTTCTCTCCCACCCTTTCACTCTCGCTAACGTTCTTTCTATCTCTCTTTCGTTTTCTCCCCCTCTCGCTCCCTTATAAATAATTATAAACTAGGTCTGTTTTGCATTGATGAATGACTACAACGATCTCCTTGTCTCTCTCTCTCTCTTTCTCTCCAGAACACGTACCCAAGAGACTCGTCCAGCTCTATTTGCCATAGTGTCTCAAACTGATTCATACTACTTGGGGGATGGCAGCTGGACCGTGAATCTTTCTGCTAGATGTTTTGTCAACAATTTTTCCCAAGGACCCATTTTTCAAGATTCAGGATCGTCAACATTTCTTTCAAAGAAAATCGCTTAGGGCGCAAGATCCGCAGTCTAGAGGCGATCAAGGGAAAGGCAAGGACGACGCGGCGCGCCGCGCAAAATGAACCGTAATAAATAATACACGCGAAGAACAACAATCGCAGGCTCGTCCGAACGACCGGCCAACGCACTTTCGCATTTTTGATTCTGTAACAGCCTTTTTCCCCCCTACTGACACGCGAACCTGACAGACTGCGGACTCGTCACGCGCAATTGTCAACGGGGTTACGTTTCGTAAAAATCAAGGGAAAAAAGTACGACTGTCTTACGCTAAAAACCAAGACGCGAGAACGTCACTTGGAACGTGCTGCTGGTGGCAGCGACGCAGTAACAGTCCGCAGTCTACCGAGATCCTATAATCAATCCTCGTTCGTTTTTTTTTTGTTTGCCCTACGAGTTGCTTACAAGATGGCATACGGCGGCGAGTTCGTTAAATCGGATTTGACATTTGGTGAACGCATGACTTTTACTCTGTCGACCCTATTGGTCGGGTTATCTCGTTATGTACATATAAACAGATATATTACTGTAACAAGGTTTCCTCCTCTCGTACAGGACGTTCCACAACGCGCAGGGAGGAAAAAGAACACACCAGCGAATGAATAAACGATCGGCAGTAACGCGGTTCCCGTTATCGAGCAGGCTAATCTATACAGGCGAACGGAATCACGGAGAATACATAGCGAGCGTGTTGCATCACGACTCGGGGGAACGGTTTTCTATAAATCGGTGTCATTCACGAAGATTATTCGCCGCGCTCGCTATAAATGAAACGTCCTTTACGAGGAGGCACGTCGCGCCGCTCGTTTTATAAACGATACACAACGCGTAATGAATAACGGGGCATTATATTAAAAAAATACGATGGGTCACTGGTTCCGATAACACCGTTCACCCCTGGTCACCGCGATTATCTAAATGAAAGTTGACACACACGAGAACAAAACGACCCGGCGGTCTGTCTCTCTCTCTCTCTCTCTATCTATCTATCTAATTGTAAAGAGGAATAAGAGCAACAAGTATCGCGCGAGCAACGATTCAAATAACGAAACTTATTGGTCCGATTTCCACGACGATTAAAACAAAGAAACGAGAAACACAGAATCCAGGCGTACGAAAGCGATCGCAGCCCTTATCTTGACGCAGGTAGATAAGGACTCATCACAGTGACAACCAACTAGCCGTCCGACGTGCAGCGACCTACAGCGAACGACGTCCGAGACTGTTTCCCGTTCGGCATCGAAAACCAGCTTTAGATTCTAGTTACGCAAGCCAATTTTCACTAAATCCGAGACACAGTTCCTAGAAAAATAGTCGACGTTTATTTTTTCTTGCGAACAACCCCTTAAGATCGGGGTTGGAAATATTTCTTGAAATGTCTCGCTAGCCAGACAGTGTAGTACAATCCTTTTTGAATCGCGCAATTACCAATGCTCATCTGTTTACACAACGTATTAACAATTCAGAGAACTTCCTTATCAACTTCAGCAAACTCGTGTGCATGATCTCCTGGATGTTTTGCTCCTCGCCATACAACAATAACTATTAAATTATATTAAGCTTATATTAAGAATAACGTGTCCACAAGAAATATGTTCAAAAAATTAATGGACAAAAAATAATGGAAAAAAAAGTGGACAATGTCCGATCTCAAATTCCGAAAGAATCTCAGATGCTTCTAATCTCTTTTCGTGGTTGACTTCTTATTTCGTCGTGAACGCATAAGATCATTACTAGACAGCGGATCTTTACGCAAAATAATTAATATGTTCGATAGGTTGACGATGATAGAAAAGTATTTTTTAATTCGTCTGTTTTTAATGTTTTAAATTACACTTACACATTTTTGTCATGAATGCTTAAAATCCGCTGTCTAATCATTACCATTCTAAGAACTGTTTCTCGCCCGAGTCTCGGAAAAATCGGCTCGCGTGGTTCCGGCGCGACCTAGATGACAGGCGTGTAGATCAGTAGGATCCAGCGACTCGGCGAGCGAAGACCCCAAGGACTCTTTGGACAACGCCGAGCCTGGCGACCCGCCGGTCTCAAATATCGTCGCTGTTCACCGATCTCTCAGCGCTGAGACTCCTTTTGTCGACCTCTTCGGAGGACGTCCGACGATAACTGGGTTCGATCACAGCGTCCGCGACCGACCTCGGGCTGTGCTTGTCCACGTGCGTCAACTCGATCGGAAGATAGATCGTCCGACAGTGATCTATGTCCGCCCGACACAGCGGACACCGCTCGCAACGACGAGCGCAATCCAAACAGGCGACCGCGTGTCCGCACGGGAACAACGCCGTGTCCAGGCTGCGGTCCATGCAAATGCGACACAGCATCGCGTCCAGTAATCTCGCCAGGCATTCCCGGGATTCCTGCAGGTTCAACCGAACGTTTAAAATCAATCCGACCCTTCACGCTCGCTCATACTTCGCACATTTACGACATAGTTTCCCAAGTTCGCTTCGGAGTCTATTTTTCAAACCTTTATCACAGTTGGGACATAGTTAGGACTGTCAAGATTTCCTGCGGAGTACTTTGTAGAAGTATCTGGCAAATCTTGTCTTATAAAAGTGACAACACTGAATTTATTTTAATAATAGATGCTTGGACATGGAAATTTATTTCATTATCTTCCATAAAAGAATTTTCATAATTTCAACAATTGCAGTAAATGTTCAACCAATGCTTATTTTGTTCCTTACACATTTGTCCAGAGTTTACACCACAGATTTTGACGTTATTTTTCATTTATAATTTTTGGTATAGTCCCAGCACAGACAGAGGAGGGATTAAGAAAGGCAGGTGACTTCTTTTTCGAACAATTTTGGCGAGTTAGAAATAATACAACAGTTTTGATCTACTAATTTCTGCCGCGAGTGTATAAAGTCCATCGACTCTCCAGACCTCCTCAGCGTCCAGATTGAGAAACTATGCGTCGAGGTGCAGCTCGAGTGAGCTATACCTTGCACTTAGGATCCTCGCAGTCCCCGGCGCAGTCGTGCCTCTCCAAGATCTGTTTCTCTTTCTCGTCCGGCAATCTAACGGTCGCCGATTCGCAGTATAGTGCTCGTCGCGCGTTGTCGTACACCTCCCTGCAGGTCCTGCGGATGTCGAACACGTACTTCTTCCCCAGCGTCGAGTCCTCGTTGAAGATCGAGATAATAGTGCCCTGAAAGAGCAAGGAAATGATCACACTGTTCTCCAGTACTTCAATGTTATTGATGGACACAGCCGGATTTTATGCGTTCGTGACAAAAATGAATAGGTGCAATTTAGAAAAGGAAGAAACAGATTTAAAGCGTTCAAGAATTTTCAATATATCGATACTATTGACTCTTTGGAAGCGACGATTGTCAGTGGACTGAGGATGTTTATGCATTTTCCAATGTTTGAATTTTAAGAAAGTGGAATAAAATAGAATCCTATTTTTAATGGGAACTAAATTCTATCGAATTTTATATTCTAGCCTTTCTTGACAATTTTCATAAGGCATAAATGCATAAAGATCCGCAGTCTAATTGTCAGTTTCCCTCTGCATGATCGAGTGTATACGTTATTACAATAATCTCCCGATAATTAAGATGTTTTGATATTCTCCCTAGCTATTTTAAAATTCGAAAATGCCCAATAAAGAGTGTACGCTTCCGTACGTAAGATTCCGGCGAGCTGATGTCGGGTTCGCAAGGAAGATAGATTTTATTTTCATACAAATTTGATTTCGCATAAAAATCCGCTGTCATCGGGTTCCTAATATGATAATTCGAGGGTACCTTCAGGTCTCGAATGAACTGTGCAGTCACAGCGCTCCTGACAGTCTCGCAGCTGTAGAACGCGTGTTTCTCGGTGATCGCTCGATACAAGCCGCTGGCCGATTGACTCGAGTCCAACTTGAAGTTCAGCGACGTCTCCTCGCCGTCCAGGGACAGGTATACCAAGTGGAACATCCGACGCTGCGACGTCGCGCTCTGTATCGCCGTGTACGGTATACTGGGAACAGAGAAATGTCTGTTACATAGGAGTTAGGGAGACAAGTCTCTCGGTGGTTGCTTGCACACGTACTTTTGCGTTTCCTCGCCGTCGTTGCGGTACACCGTGATCCCGTGGGGACCCACGCCGATCATGGACACTCCGTTGTAGCCGAATTTGCTGTGGAACATCTCTTGACCGAAGGTATCCAGGTTCGAGATCTCCTTCAGCAGCCAATATTCCGCCGTTGACGCTTTCATCCCCTGCACAGAAAATGGAGACTATGTAGGCTGAGTTTCGCAAAATTTTCAGGAATTATTTGGACAGTTCTAAAAAGGCTGCGTTTCGCAAAATTCTCAGTAATTATTTGGACAGTTTCAAAAAGGCTGCGTTTCGCAAAATTCTCAGGAATTATTTGGACAGTTTTAAAAAGACGACACTTAAAAAGACGTTCTCAAGACTGCAATAAAAGAGCTTCAATTTCATTCTTAATTTTAATTTAATAATTAATGAAATAAGTTATATTTTCTGTTATTTGGAGGTTCTTCGGAACTTCGTGACTTTTATTCTTTTTTTAGAAAACCCAAGATGTAGGTGTTAACTCATCAATTTGTGTGGATAAAAAAACATCGAAAAATAATTGTTAATATTAAAATAAAATAAGGGTAATATTAAAATATTGTAGAATAGTGTTTTCCATAGAAAAGTTTAAAATATTATTGAGGGGTAGTATTGAAATATTTTAGAATACTGTTTTTTCATAGAAAAGTTTAATAGTATTGAGAGGTAATATTAGAAAATATTTTAGAGTAGTATTTTTAGGAGAAAGTTTAATATCAATGAGGGGTAATATTAACATGTTATTTTATCGATCTTTTATCACCATGTCAATTTGAGGAACAGATTCAGTTCCGTGAAACGAGGAACGGATGAGAGTTAAATTTTTGCTCTTAAACTAGTTTCCTAGAGGTGAAAAATTTTTAGAAAAAATTGCAATTATCACGGAGAAAGAAACTTTCAAATGTCGCTTTTTACAACTTTTTGTAAACTCATTGTAACTTTGTTGCACTCAAAAATGGCTCGTGCATTAATTCACCGACTCGACTTGTGAAGCACAGAACTGTTAGAAATGTGTACTAATAAAAGAATTTAGCAAGGCCAACTTCAGCCACATTGTACATTCAAAGAACTGTATTGTCCAGTGCAATAGCTGTTAATATGCAAGAAACTAACGTGGGAACGTGCATAGCTGTGAAAGAAAAGTCTCGAACCTTGATCTCCTTGTGTTGTTGGACTATCCGGTGCAGTATATCCTGTGGTTTCGTATCGCAAGGCTCTGTCGACTGTATCTGACAGCACTGCGAATAAAGCGCATGCAGCGGCGATATGGCATCGTAATCGCCGACGTCCGCTTGCGCTATCAAGGCGACCAACCGTGCCACCGAGCTCCAGTCCGAGACCTTCAATCTGCCTTCGACCAGCTCCAAACGAGAGTGCAAGTAGAACTGGTGCCTGCGGATCCGAGAAAAACGAGTCGCGTTAGAGAATAGATTACTTGCAGGTTGGGTACTGACCGGATCGAGTTCACGATGGAATTTTGTACTGGGAAGGGTTGTATAGTACAACTAACGTTAATTTAATAAAACGAATGGCGAGTTTTCGAGTCCTGTCGTGTTTGTCTATTTTTTGGAAGGAGGTGGCGTCCATTGATTAGGGAGATTAGCTCTTTGGGGACCATGATGATCATTTTGTCATTTTTATGGAGTAGTTTGGGCCAAATTGGGGGGGGGGGGGTTAAGTCATCATTTTACAGAGATTGGGTTCGTTTAGGAGCTGCGGGCTTTAGACTCCTATCATGTTTTTCAATTTTTGTGGAAATTGGTGGCGCTCATTGATTTGGGAGATTCCTAGCTCTTTGAGGATCATGATGATCATTTTGTCATTTTTATGGTGTAGTTTGGGCCAAATTAGGGGGGTTTAAGTCACCACTTTACAGAGATTGGATTCGTTTAGGAGCTACGAGCCTTAGACTCCTGTCACGTTTATTACTTTTGTGGAAACGTGTGATCGATTAGGGAGATTCCTAGCTCTTTGGGGTCGATGATGATGATTTCGTCACTTCCATGGGATCCTCGTGCAAGGATTAAGTTCCTCAATGAAATGGATGCCTCCGAATGCACTCATCGTCAATTTTCGCAAATCTCATTCACCGATTTCGCTAATTCATCCGGTGAAAAGGCGACCCCGGCTCGGAAACCCCGAAAACCGCTATCTCGCGTTATTTTCGACCGTCAGATCACGGTGGTTTGGGTTTTATCGGGGACGCGGAACGTCGGAAGATAATTAGCTCGAGGATTAATTGCCCCGACGCCGCTCAAAGTATAACCGAAGGAGTTATTAGGTTGAAAAGCAGCTGCATCCGTCGATTCCGAGCGTCGCGACGTCGCCATTAATCTGGCTAACTATGACGAGCCTTCTACTATAACCGAGCAACGAAATACAACGTTGAAAAACGGTAAAAAATCGTCCTCAAATCCTGCCAACGGCGTAGTACGTTGTCTACACCTTTCAGCCAGGAAATGCTGAAAATTCGCGGTCTGATAACCGGGAATAAAGTATTCCCAGCCCTTTCAATCGAGACGTGTTCAGTTTTTCGATTCGCAGGAGAAAAGCGACGCGGCAGAAAAGAAGAAACGCGATTAACGTTGAACGATCCTCCGACAAAATGAAGCATCTCGGATGCGAATTTCCAGCCGACGGAAAGTTGGATACGCCGTGGTGCCCTCCCAAAGGTGGATGGGGAAAAAGCGCGGAAGTGGCTGTGCCGCGTGCTAGCCTGTAGGCGAGCGAATGTGTTCTCGAGATTTCGTTTACTCCGACTTTCGCAGCGCGCTTTGTAATCCACTGGCATTACGAGCCGCTCGCCTCGAACCTCGTTTCGCCGGAGGATTATTCGTCGGCTGCCTTCTCGCCGTCGGCCGGCGAGAACCAACTTTCCCGGGAAACTCCCGCCGGGAGAAATTTCGGATCGCGCGAAAATTTCGGCGTCGCTTTTCCGGGGAACGTTGGCTTTGGAAATGGCACAGTGCTCCCAAACAAGGGTGGTCCTCGTGAATCAACCTAACTGCATTCTCTTTAACACGTTGGCTAGCACCATTTTCGCCTGTCTTCATCATTGAGATGTTTTAGATGCAACGCAACGGTTTAAATATTGGGAGTACAAATTAGTTCGGTCCGTTCTTTTGTGGTCAAAAATGCATTTATTACAGAACAAAATGAATGAACAGATTAATCAAAGTATTGTCCATCGCTGGCTACTACTTGTTTCCACCTCTCAGGCAATTTTCGAATTCCATCTCGAAAAGATGTCTCGTCTTTTGAGGCGATCCAAGTTAGGAGCCAATTTTCGATTTCTGCGAAAGAAGTGAACCGGTGACCTCAAATCGTGCTGCATTCGTCGGAACAACCAGTAATCCGAAGGAGCAATTGAGCACTTGAGCGTTCCCAAATATTTTTTTACGATTTTTGCGACATGAGGCCGAGCGTTATGCAGAAGAATAACTTTGTCATGTCTCTGCTCGTGAATTGTCTTGCTTGTAAATCGTTCCCATGGATTTCAATCGTACGGAAACTGCTTGTTGCGTAACTCCCAATGATTCTGCAAGTTCCTCTTGCGTTTGACTCGGATCTTCATCGAGTAATGCCGTCAATTCTGTGTCTTCGAATTTTTTTGCCTGTCCAGAGCGAGGCTTGCCTTCAACGCTGAAATCACCATTCTTGAAACGTCGAAACCATTCCCTACATGATTTATCAGTTGGTGTATTGTCACCATAAACTTCTTCCAATTAAAGCAGAAAACTAAAACCTCCCGCGAATGCTGCTTGGTTAACACAAAACTTGACATATTCAACACAGTAAAAAACAAAAGTTTTGCATGAAACTCAAAGCGATATAAACTGAATATTATTGGTAGATGTCTGACCTCTCTGAAACCACTGAAATCAGCTGTCACTATGAACATTCATAACGGCCAGAGCCATCTTTTGAAAACGGACCGAACTAATTTGTACACCCAATATTTTTCAAGCAACTATTTTTGATAGTCGAGTGCTCGAAGACGATGTTCACTCGGCGGCGAAGATCGTCCGTTACGCAAGAAATTAGTTTGCTAGACGGTTGTTGGAAAGTTCCGCAGGCGTGTCGCCGCAATCGCGAGTGCGGAACGAAACAGGAAAAAGGGAAACGATCATAAACTGGGAGCGGGACCTGTTGATTGTTAGAGGATGGGCCAGCGAACGCGGATGGGTCGATTGGTGCAACCCGGCGCGCTGAAAACCAAGAAAATAATTAGCGTAACCCAATCGACCGAATTGCTTTGAACCTTCTTGAAGAACATTCGAACAGGCAACCGAAGACATTAAAAGGAGACTTTCTACAAACTGGACCTATCATAAAACACGATCCACCAACTCTAATCCCTGAAACTTTCGAAATTTGCTGAGAGGACTTTTGCGGCGAGGAGTCACGGGACAAGAAAATGGGGGTCGCCCGTGGCCCAGGCAGCCATTGCAAGACTATCGGCTCGACCTTACCGTAGATACAATTGTAGTTTCGGAAACTGAATTCCGCCTAGTAAATCGAGTTCCACGGTTTGATGCTACAGTCGCGTCCAGATTAAATTGAAATGCTAACATTAGTTGCCACGCCTCCGGCGCAACTTTCCCAATGACTGAGAGAAAGAGAGAGAGGAGAGAGACTCTCGCGCAAAATCGGACCTGGTGCATAAGTCGTGGAGACGATCGTCAAGCGAAACCACGACGGAACAGAACATTCTCGACCGCGAGCAGACAGTTCGGAAAATCCTCCCGTATCGGGAACCGCATTGTCGTTGAAGTTGTTCCCCGCGAAGTTCCCGGGCTAAGCCAGGGCCACGTCCATTCGCGAATCTAACGATTCCTTCGTGCACCGGGAACCGAGAGAATCGGCTTGACACTGTCGGGATCGGTCCAGCATCCGACCTGCCAACTTGGATCGTGTGACCATCGGCTAGGGGAAGAGTTGCGGAACTTTTTAATAGGTTCTTGTCGGGCCGGGAATCGGTCAACTTATTTTACACAACGTTTCCCGCACTGAGGAACGCACAATTTTCGTAGCCTGCTGCGATCATGTTGATATTTTTATCATTTTTGTCATGTTTATTTCGTTATTTCGTTGTATATCATTTTCCCAATGAATTGCGAGCCTTTGAAGTACGATCCTGCAGTGTTTGTCCATTTTCGTAAATCGTGCTCGTTAATTAGGGCAATTCCCAGCCTTCACGGTGTGAGCCAAATTAGAGAGTGTAAATCATCGTTTCGTTGTATACCGTTTTGTCTATGAATTTCGAGCCTTTGCAGTACGATCCTGCAGAGTTTATCCACTTTCGTGACTCTCGCTGATTAATTAGGAAGATTCTCAGCCTCCTGTGATGACGTTGATATTTTTATTATTTTTGTCATGTAGTGTGAGCCAAATTAGGGGTGATTTAAGTCACCATTTCACCCTGTACCATTTCCTCTATGAATTTCGAGCCTTTGAAGTACGATCCTGCAGGATTTATCCATTTTCGTGACTCTCGCTGATTAATTAGGAAGATTCTCAGCCTCCTGCGATGACGTTGATATTTTTATCATTTTTGTCATGTAGTGTGGGCCAAATTAGGGGTGATTTAAGTCACCATTTCGCCCTGTACCATTTCCTCTATGAATTTCGAGCCTTTGAAGTACGATCCTGCAGGATTTATCCACTTTCGTGACTCTCGCTGATTAATTAGGAAGATTCTCAGCCTCCTGCGATGACGTTGACATTTTTATCATTTTTGTCACATAGTGTGAGCCAAATCAGGGGTGGTTTAAGTCATCATTTCGCCTTGTACCATTTCCTCTATGAATTGCGAGCCTTCGAATCCTCCAGTGTCTGTAGATTTCGCAAGCCGTCGAACAAATGAACTTTTCGCCCGAAATTAAAGAGACTCGTTACAACGTCCCATTGTAATTTCCCCTGCGACAACGACGTATCAGAATATTTCGGCGAAGAAGCCGATTCCGCTCGCGGCATGGCCGGACCAATTCATAGCTGTCCCAAACACGGGCCGGTCGAGCTGGAAATTAACGGGCTTTGAAATTACCACGGTCGAATGAAACGACCTCGTCATCCTCCGGTAAATTAATTATGCGGGCAAACGATGACTGGCGCCCAGCAGACTCGGCGAACCCATCCACGCCCACGCTTTTCAGCGACGCGCAAATTTTTATCGCGCATCCTCCGCCCCCCAGGATAGAACAAAACACGCCGACAAACGATAACGCGCAATTACCGGCAACGTTAAACTATAAAGTGACGCGTCATAGGTAGAGCACGGAAACTCTTCGAGAAATATTGTCGAGATACGCTCGCTTAATTCCTGGTCGAACGATTTCGCGATTTTTCGCCTCGTCGAAGAAGCTTGTGTCCGCCTTTGTTCAGCCTTTACCTTCGTAACGAAATTCATTCGAATCTTTGCGTAGCCATTTTCTTTTCTGCGAACGTGCACGGATTTTTCGTTCGACTTCCCTCCATCTTTTCTCTCCGGCAAAAGTTCAGTCGCTCGTTTCACTCACATTTCCATGTTTCTGCTACACAAATGAACATATAAATAATTTAAAAAATTAACCCTTGTGTCGATAACCCGGTAACACACTTCTAATTTCTTTTAATAACTTTCTAAATATTTTCATCATAGATTAATTTATATTTGAAACCTTATGTCGATAACCGGCTACTTTTAATTTCTTTTTATAACTTTTTAAATATTTGTATCATCATAGATTGATTTATATCTGAAACTATGAAGTGCATCATCCTTAAAGATCGTTGAAATTTTTCGTTATTGTTGCAATAATAAAATTTTATCGTTCGAGGATTAATTCATTATAGATTGCGGCTCTTCCACGGATAAACATTTCCACTCGGAAGTTAAAAGCATAAAAATAATGCAACAGCCGTTTTGAATTTCATCGATGGTTTCCACAGTTTCGGGTTTCGTCCGCCGATTTTTGACATGAATCCGCCAAATTTCCGGCTGGAATTATTAATACCCTCGGATCGGAAGTTTCGATGATGAATCGACATTGTTTCGTGCATGATCCATTCGGCCGCATCAAATATAAACGACGCTGACGCAGCGCTATCTCCTAACCCGCAAATTTCACAATTTATTTTGATACGGTTGCGGGACGATATAATCGTCGCGTGCAATCTGCCCGGCGATTTGTCCGGAAGGATAATTGGAAGAGACCGAACAAATAGTCGTGCGAATGACACAGTATTCATATCTCGCGGTTTCAGACGCGCGAGTCCAATGAAAACGTACAAAAGTAAACAAAACCATCATTTCCCACTGCAAAAATCGATTTGCGCCATTTTAAACCCGAGGGCCTCCATTATCGATGACCATACGGGTCGGAAAAATTCTGCCACGAAATGGCGCCCGGTTAGAACCGGATGTACTTCGAATATTCAAGGGTTGAGGACATTGTTATGGCGCTGCGACAAAATCCAAGAGGATTCAGTCCTGCCTCCCCCGTCTCATAAATTTTGTTAGGATCTCCAGAATTTTCTTAAGATCATTAGAATTTTCCTGGGATCTTTAGAACTTTTCCTAAGACCTGTAAAATTTTCCTGAGATCTCTAGAACTTTTCTTAAGATCTCTAGAATTTTTCTGGGACCTCTAGAATTTTTCCTATAGCCTCTAGAACCTTCCTAGGGTCTCTAGAATTTTCTGGGATCTTTAGAACTTTTCCTAGGACCTGTAAAATTTTCCTGAGGTCTCTAGAACTTTTCCTAGGATCTCTAGAATTTTCTTAGTACCTCTAGAATTTTTCCAGGATATCTAGAATTTTCCCTACAGCCTCTAGAACCTTCCTAGGGCCTCTAGAATTTCTCTGGGATCTTTAAAACTTTTCCTAGGAGATTGTAGAATTTTCCTGAGATTTTTAGAACTTTTCCCAGGATTCCCATTTTCCGGGATCTCTAGAACATTTCTAGCAGCCCTGATTGGTTAAACCGGATGTACCCCGAGTATTCAAGGGTTGAAGAAAATCGCAGCAAATTGTTATGGCGCTGCGACAAAATCCAAGAGGACCCGGCCCTGCCTCCGTCCAATAATTAGTCGTGAGGCGGAGCAGCTTATTAAGCGAGACATTAAGAACAAAGTTTCGAGCCGCGGGACCGCGGGACGCGAAGGGAAATACGGACAGGAAGTCGCGGTGTTTACGCAGCCATCTAACGCCATCGTGTCGCAGTTTGAAGATAAATAGAACGGTACCCAGGAAATCTTCCCCGTCGTGTGGATATTTCGTTCCCCGTTGCACGAGTCCTAAAGATGGCGCCGAATGCTGCAGACTCGACTTCAGCGAGTTCCGCGCGACCTGGCAGTTTTTAACAATAAAGAGAAATGATGAGAGAAGCAGAGGGAGAGAGAGAACTGTTCCGGCCATTCTGCTCTGCAAGTTCGAACGGAACCAATATCGTCCGCGCGATGACAAATGTCGCTCTGCCTCGGGACTCCTCCATTTGTACCCTTGTCCACCCTGCGAGAGTATCGAACTTCCCCGATAACTTTCATCCGGCGAGAAAGATGTCCTCGAGGAAGCTCCCCAACGATCAGGCCGACCATCCTAGCAAATTACCGATCGCAAAACCGTACAGACTTTTCGAAACTTTATCGACCACGTCACAAATCTAATTCCTGTAACGTGTAATTTCATTTTGTTACCGTAACGATGCTATGTACTTACGATTCTGTGGTTAAGTTACATTAGAAGAATATTAAAATACTATTATATTATTTCCGAGATATTAACTCTTATGGTTAGGTGGGTTAAAAACTGTCCCACCTTTTGCTTTTTATGCATAATGGGATATATTTTAACCAACCTCGAAAAGTTGAAGTTATATTTGATATTAAAAAAAATTCTGTGCAACTTGGGTTTTTATTTTTTTTTAAATCGCGTTTTAGTATTAGAATTTCTCTAACAATTTACTGGGAGAAAAAGAACGTTTATATTTATTGTATGAGCACACGAATTCTCAAATGGTTACATATTATCTAGAGTAAAGAATTTCATTTCTCGATGTTATAGTACAAGGGGTTAAATTGAAATGCTCCGATCAGTAGCTCGGAACAATTGGACTCAATTTTAAGGGGTTGATTGGAGTACATTTTAAAATCTGTTCCAGTAGGAATTTTTGAACGTTCAAGAGCTCAAATTAAAGCTGGATGAGCATACTTTGTGGTAGATCCGTTTAGGTTTTCCGGGAAAAATTCGAACACCTGTTTCCAAATTGAAATGCTCCGATCAGTAGCTCGGAAAAATTGGACTCGATTCTAAAGGGTTGATTGGAGAAAATTTTAAAATGTGTTCCAATAGGAATTTTTGAACGTTCAAGAACTCAAATTAAAGCTGGATGATCGTACTTTGTGATAGATCCATTTAGGTTTCTCGAAAAAATTCGAGATCGTATAGAAAAATTGAAAAACCCTGGTCGATCACACTCGGTCAACAATGCGAGGATTTTAAGGGGTCACTTCGAATCAATATTAAAATGTGTTCCCGTAGGAATTTTCGAACGTTCGAGGGCTCAAATTAAAGCTGAAAGCTTGTACTTCGTGATTGGTGCATTTAGGTTTTCCGGGAAAATTCGAACACGTTTTCCGGAATTGAAATTAACCCAGATCTAGCGTATGTGTTCCAGAGTAATAGGGCTGGTGCGTGCACTAATTTCGAAAATGATTAACGCAACCAACGTCACACGTGTGTGACAACGATTTTGTAATTTACGTACAGTGCATTTACGTACGTACAGAATGATATTTGCAAAATTTATAACTTTTCTGCGACGGTACTTTTATTTTGAATTTTAGAAGAGGATATACAATTAATATTGTAACTAGAGAGGCTGAAATTAATGCTGGACATGTTAACGAAAGTAGAACAAGGTCGTGCATACGTGTATGTGTGTTCTGGATCATTTTGGACCCGCCACATCATTCTCTGTAACGTCGCGAAATTTACGAACGCGACGTAACGCAGGAGGATATGCTGGTCTTTTTTGAGAGACGATTTCCCAAGAGCGAGAAGAGGTTTCGTCAAGTTTCACGAGCGGGCCGTTCGTTCCTGCGAGATATTGAATAATTGAAGCATCCCGGTAATCTCGGCTGGATGGTGTTCTCCTTAAAAAATGATTTACGGGACGGTACAGGGGGAACAGAATTTATTGCCGGCGGTTGTATCGGCTGGGCGGAGATCGGGACGCGAGCGGGGATGGTTAGTAACGATGGCTCGGCTGAGTTTCGAGCGTAATCAAGCTACGATACGGCTACTTCGCATGGTTTACGCTATGGTTTCACGTGGCCGTTCGAAACCTCTATTCTCTTTCGATCCGTCTTCCGACTTGAAAATTGCGTCCACAATTCACAAAAAGACTTTAGAGAGGAAAAATTGGTCGGAATTTTTCAATTTCTCAACACGTTTAGAATTTTCCGACAAATATAAATGCACCTATTATAAAGTGCGAGCTTTCAGCTTTAATTTGGGCTTTCGAACATTCAAAAATTCCTACGGGAACACATTTTTAAATTTGTTCCAACCAACCCCTTAAAGTCGAGTCAATTGTATCTGGGCTATTGATCGGAACATTTCAATTTCGGAAAACGTGTTAGAATTTTCCCGGAAAATCTAAATGCACCAATCACGAAGTACAAGCTTTCAGCTTTAATTTGAGCCCTCGAACGTCCGAAAATTTCTACGGGGACACGTTTTAAAATTGATTCGAAGTGACCCCTTAAAATCCTCGCATTGATTTACCAAGCAACCGACCGGGGATTTTCAATATTTCTATACGATCTCGAATTTTTCCGGAAAACCTAAATGGATCTATCACAAAGTACGATCTTCCAGCTTTAATTTGAGCCCTTGAATGTTCAAAGATTCTTACTGGAAGACATTTTAAAATCTACTTCAATCAACCCCTTAAAATCGAGTCCAATTTTTCCGAGCTACCGATCGGAGCATTTCAATTTGGAAACAGGTGTTCGAATTTTCCTGGAGGACCTAAATGGACCAATCACAGAGTACAAGCTTTCAGCTTTAATTTGAACCCTCGAACGTTCGAAAATTCGTTCGGCAATGCATTCTGAAATTGAAGAAACCCTTTAAAATCGACGCTGCATCGACGTGTTCAACCCTGTTTGAAAATCCTGCAAGTTTGATGTTACAAGTAATCGGAGAAGGATAGAGTATAACGTGGAAGGTTGATGCATTTCCCAGCGTTTCGCTCTGCTTTTCTTCTACCCGGGAACAGGTTAACAGTTAATGATCGCAGTTCGTCAGAGTCAGGATTCGGGAGGTTATCTTTTGTTGAAGACACGGTGGAACGGTCGAATGCCGGAACCGTGGAACAAAGGGCGTGGAGTCGCGGAAACCAGTTCGCCATAGAGCACGATTTCGGTCCCCGGGGGAGTATAAATCAGAGATTATTACAATGGTTTTGCCGCGAGATACACAGAGAGAGCAATGGTTGCGTTACATTCGATGCAACCGATGCGAGACAATGCTTCTGCGATTCTGTAAAATCTCTTATAATCCCTCTACGCGACATCTGTACAGGATTCCTTTCTCTACTCCTTTTAAACATGCGCGGAAGGCACCTCACCTAATGAAAATATTTTAGGAGCAACAAGAAAAAAGTCGCCAGAATTTTAATCATGCCCTGAGGAAGCTTTGAGAATTCCTGGAGTCTAGGAGGGAGTCGCGAACAAGTCGCTGGGGCGGTTTAGTCGCGTGTTTGGCTACTGCGAAAAAGGGGTAGAAGCAAAGTATGAAAGTAACTAGAACTTCCAGAGGGTGTCTGGAATTTTTCCGAAGAACTCTGGAATTTTTCCTAGGATATCTAGAATTTTTCTAGAGCCTGTAGAACCATTTTGCTAGAAGTTTTAGATTAAGAACTTTTAGTTTTAGAAGTTTTAAGAAACTTAGAAGTTTTAAAAATCCTACGTCGTAGGGTCGTAGGATTTTTCATTATTATATTTCTGGGACTATAGAAACTTTCAGGGATTTCCAAAATTTTCTTGGGGCCTCTAGAATTTTTCTGGAATCTGTAGAACTTCTCCTAGGATCTCTAGAATTTTTCCTATTGCCTCTAGAACCTCCTTAGGGTATCTAAAAAATTTTCCTGGAATCTCTAGAATTTTTCCTATTGCCTCTAGAACCTTCTTAGGGCCTCTAGAATTTTTCTGGGATCTCTAGCACTTTCCCTAGGATCTGTAGAATTTTTCTAGGGTCTCTATACTTTCCCTGGAATCTCTAGAATTTTCCTAAGATATCTAGAATTTTTCCTATTGCTTCTAGACCCTTCCTAGGGTCTAGAACTTTTCCTAGGATCTGTAGAATTTTTCCTGTAGCCTCTAGATCTTTCCTGAGGTCCCTAGAATTTTCCTAGAGGCCCTAAAACCTTGCTAGAAGTATTAGAATTGAAATTTTTGTATTTTCGAGGTCTCGAATTTAAGGCTGATAGCTCGCGCATCATGATAGGCCCATTTAAATTTGGCAGTGATGACAAGGTAACAGAAGGACACGACGATTACAAACAGTTACAGAGCATTTGATGGAAAATGACCGGTGCGAGCCAGACGAGCGGTTTGCGGTCGAATTTAACGACCGATCGAGATCAGCGAACTTTCCGCCACGCTTCGAAATCCGTGTTTCGTGTGGATGTATCGCTTACAGACAAAAGTCGCGTCGGCGAACAAACAAACGGCAATCGAGTGGCACGGTGGCGTAATTTCATTCGGGGTTCGTTTCGCATTCGCGCTCGTCAAACCGGCCGAGATCATAATTGGCCGGAGTCGACGGTTCGAAAGACCAGAGCAAATATTTAAAAGCGTTTTTATATTTAAATGTGCTGCCCCAGCACGGTGACTCGGGAGCTGAAGGAGGAAAACCAGCCCGCACGGAAACAGGAAACATTTTCGGAGACAAAACGAGAAACGTTCGAACGGTTTCTCTTATTGTCCCCGGAATTATCCTGCTGAAAATAATTTATTCCGCCGACCGTGCGACTCCTGTCTCTCCGGAATCCTTCCTGGTAGGAGCTGGATCGCTTCAATGGAAAACGCGCCCTGATTTATCCTCGAGAAATAACGTGTACCCACTGTCGCGACAATCATTCGGAACGTGTCGCACGTAAATAAAATTGTTATGTCTCTTATTCGTTTCAAGCAGGTTCATAGAGATACCTACATTTTTTAAAATGCATTGAAAAACATCTTTTTCACACAGCTTGGCAGACGCAATTCCATGTAACTTTAAGAGATGTTCAAATTTATAATATATAAAATAATATTACATTAAAAAACAACAACTAAACGCCTTTCTAGAGAAATTATCAATCCAAAAATAAGTGGCTTGAACATATTCTTTCAAATATTTTTTGAGCCACACATTTTAATATGAAGTAAACATTCGAGTCAAATATTGTATATACATACAGGAAATGTAAAGTAAATGTTTAAAAAATATGGACTAACTATCCATACAATATAACAGAAATATTTATTTTACATTTTGTAAATATTGATTGTATATTTTCTGAATATTTATTTTATATTTTGTAAATATTTCTTTCATATTTGATGAATATTTAGTTTACATCTCTTTAACATTTATTTCATATTTCCTGTATCTGTATATAATATCTCACCTAATATTTTTTTCATATTAAAAATTGTGGCCTAAAAAATATTTTTCCAATATTTGAAAAAGATATATATCCAATATTTTGTGCTACTAGGGTAGTATCGACTTTTTCAAATATCGTTTGTCGTTCTTCAGATACTTCACGAAAAAGGAAATATTGAAATTTCTTCCTACGGGTTGATTTCACCTCTTCACGAGAAGTGGCATGAAAAAAAGTAGGATTGTATTAACCCCTTGCCTTATAATTTTCTACTAAAGATATTTATACAATCAATTCTTATGAAATCATTTTTATTCTTTCAATAATTGTGAAATAATAAATCTGGAACCGGTCATTTCGACCGGTGGCGGTAGGTTTAGTGTTAAAACGTCTTCATCCCCAAAAATGTCGTAGAAGAGAAAAATATTCTAGAAAAATAATCATCTTAAAGCTTAAATATTGATTATGAAAAGCGTAACATTCCTATTCATTAGGCTTTGTTTAAAATCTCCATTACGAGCATGAATCGTTAAAACACGGCAAGGGGTGAATTTCTATAACATCCCTTTTAAGTGATAAAGTTCCAGAAAAATGACACGTACAGATTCGAACGAGGGTTTGAAGAGTTAACAGCGTTATCGAGGATAAAGACTAGTAGATTTTCCAACTAATGCAGTATTTACGGAATCCCTGCTCGCACGGGGTAATTTGTAATTTTTCAAGCGAGGAGAGCCAGCCTCCGTTCTACGTTTTTTCGCTTCTGGGTGATTCCGGGCGAGGAGCGTTGTTAACGGGTCCGTCCGGTGTAATAGCGTAATAATAACAATATTTTCGACGGGTTGCGTTGGTGCCTCGAGCGTGAAAGCTTTACAGGAAACGAGCGCCGAGTAAAAACCACTGAATCGTTTAACCCGCGGACCAGGGGGGGAACGGTGGAAAACCGTCCCGGGGAAAGTTCACCGATATGAAAACTTCCCTCGCGGGGGTTACACCCGTGGAGGAGTACATATAGAAAACTTAAATGGCTTTACGATCGTTCTTAATCCGAAACTCCGACTGGTATCGCCGCGAAGTTCGCGTTTCTTCCTACGGCTTCGGAAACCGTAAACTCCCGGCTAAGATAATCCCCCTCCGTTCGTGAGAATGCCGTGAGGCTAAACACCGTCGAAAATGGCCCGGAAAACCGTCCGACAGCTATAGAATCATCTGACAAACGAGGCGACGTTGTCGCACGATAGGATGGCTCGAAAAACAGGAACAAAATTATTCTAGCGTTATTTATTTTCAAGTTCAACCGCATAACTTATTTATATATTATATATATTATATAATTTATATATATTTATTATAATATTTATTATTATTATTATTTATGGCTTATAAAAATGTTCAATAAATATTAGAGCATTAAATTCAACAGAATTTAGTACGATATTTATTTATTTTTGATCTGCAAATGCTATTACCAATGAAAATAGATTTTTTTGGTACCACTTTCTTAAAATTTCTCTACAAAAATTGAAAATTGCATAAACATGCGCAGTCTAATCCTAAGTCATCCGTAGACTGCGAATCTTTATGCAAAATAAAAATTGTCTGCAGCGATTGCAAGAAATAGAAACTAAGTTGAATGTTGTTTCTATCCTTAATGATTTGAATAGAGGAGAAATCATAGATTGACATCTTCAATTTTTGAAATTTTAATTTTGAATTTCATCTTCTCAATTTTGCTAGAAATGCATAAAGATCCGCGATCTAGACTCATCCGAGTCGAACGAGTTTTGCAGGATAGAGAGGAATATAAGAGCAACCCTTCGAACGCGATCCCCGAAATCGCGAGTTTATGCATCCGTTTCTGCGAGGACCGGGATGCATTCCCGATTCCTTTGGATCTGGAAGCGCGAGAGGCGGTCCGCGAGATTTAGCTCAGGAGTTTCCGGGCTTAGACGAACCTCCGGAGCGCTTACTATTCGAATCGCTGCGCGTTCTCTTCCGCGAGGCCTCCTTAATTGCGTCGGATCTCTCGCAAAGGGAAAGAGAGACCACCAAATTAATCCTGGTCACCGATTTATCGATCCGTTCTGACGTTTCCTCGAAGTTCTACGGAGACACCGGATCCTGGAGACCTACGAAAGTTCTGCGGTATGTTTTTAATCAGAAAAATTTTAAAGGTCCTAGCAGAGTTCTAAAACTGCTAGCAAGGTCCCAGAGGCTGCAGGAAAAATTCTAGAGACCCTCTGGAGTTTCTAGAGGTTGCAAGAAAACTTCTACAGACCCAAGAAAATTCTAGAGATCCTAGGAAAAATTCTAGAGACCCTCTGGAGGTTCTAGAGAGTCCAGAAAAAATTCTAGAGATCCCAGGAGCAGTTCTACAGATTCTAGTCAAATTCTGCAGCTCCTAGGTGTCCTGAATTCCCATATCTCTTCGAACTAACCGCCCCTACCATGACTTCTAGAGGTCCTCGGTGTCCATATCGGCGAATAAATTCACCGGATGGCGTGCAAATGTCTCGATAATAGAACACGACGGCGCACAGAAGTTCCGCCAACGTTTCCTGCTTCCCGTAAGTAAAATCCCGGGCCGTCGGCTTGCGACGAGCAAACGCGGCGTAATGGGAAGCGAGTTCACAGTTTACGGTCGAACACTTCGACCCGCGAGATGCATTAATTAATGCCGACGAGCCGACGCGATGGATCGCTCGTTTGCACGTGGAACGAGCGCGGCCGGTGGCGCGACGCATATTTCCAATTATCAAATAGCAAGCGCGCAACGAAATCAATTTCAGGTTTAATGAAATTCCAGAGTCTCGCGGATCGAATGCCGGGCGCGCACGCCGCGAATAGCAGGCGCTCTCTCTCTCTCTCCTGGGGAGTGCTCTTATTAAAAATATCAACCTTTTTCCTCTACCCTCTCCCCCTTCCCCCCTCTCTCTCGCTCGATGTCTCTTTATTTCTGTCGCTCGCTCGTTTTCTTTAATCTCGTCGACTCGGATTCGCCGGTCGACCGACGTGGGTTAAAATATTCATGCCACGATCGTAAGTTAATTCGTCCCTCTGGTCGGCGACACGGACGTTTAAGCGGCCCGGGGAGATATTAACGGGGAAATATTCAAACGACGTTAATGCAGTCCGCGCGCTAATTCGCGTCGCGACGCCCGACGGCTCGTGAAACTTCCGGGAATTATCGTTTCCCGTTGCTCTCGATGCCTCGGCCACGACTTAATCGACTCTGCGAGAAATGAGTCCCATCAAATTAGATCCCCGGATCGTTTTATGCGCCCGGTCCTCCTCCGAGCGCAAACCACGTGCGCCACTGGACTTTGGCAATTTCTCTCGGAATCGAAACGATTCCGTGAAACTTCGGGAAACCTTGCTCACGTTTTGCAGAATACTGCGGAGTGTATGGGGGAATTTTTGTGTAGGATGATTACGAGCGTGGTCCGAGATGGAAATGTTTATTCGCCGGTGAAATCGTTTGAAACCTTGCTCTACGATATATATTATACGGTTTCAATGATTAGAATTTTTTTACGTGTTCTCTAATAACTGTACATTAACACGAAACCTACCAAATGGATCAAATGATCCATTTTAGATTTTTTATTTAACAATTATTGAGATTGTAAAGGTGTTTTCAATTGATCGAATACATTTCTTGACTCCAGTATATGTTATAGTAAAAATCGTACAAAATATAAATAAATTTAATCTTGGTATTTTTATAATACCATACACATTAGTCACTCTTGATGGTCGGTAGTGTCAACCCTGCCATTTGCCTTTCCTTCGAGCCTTATTTTTATTCCAAAATAGTTAACATCACTTAGACAAATTCCAAAGTCTCCAGGAAAATTCTAGGCACTCTAGGAAAATTCAGGACACTCTAGGTAGACCTTTCAAAAATTTCAGAGGTCCTACGAGAAAACTCTAGAAACTCTAGGGAGGATCTAGGAGCTAAAGGAAAATTATGGAAATTCTAGGACTGTTCTAGGGCCTCTGGGACAAACCACAGAAATGCTAGAAAATTTTTAAAGAAAATGTGGAAAGTCCCAGGAAAATTCTAGAAATCCTAGCAATGTTCTAGAGGCTCTAGAAAAATTTTAGAGGCTCTGAAGAGATGCTAGAATATACAGAAAAACTTCTAGACGTTCTAGGAAAATTTTAGAGACTCTAGGAATGTGCTAGAGGCTATAGGAAAAACATCAGAAGTCCTAGGAAAATTCTATTTTGTTATTTTTATAAGACCATACACATTAGACACTTTTGATGGTCGATAGGTTTAGTATTAACGAAACCAAAATAAAATTTCACCTCGGTTTAACGGAAATTATTAACATATTCAGAAGACTCTGTTCAGAATCTTCATCACATATTGTTGGGTAATGGGTTGATGGACTTTGTTAGCGATTTCGAAAATTATTTCGGAACGATTTCGCCGTTCGAGATAAAGAACTACCGGCGAGTTTCGAAAAGATTCCCGGGGATTAATTCGGAAATGAGACAGGGGAGCAGAGATAACGATCGAAACAATCGAATATTCATCGGTTTCCGATAACGACGGGCCACCGTATTCCCGAGAACAATCAACCGTTTAATCAATCGGCTTATCGCAATTTTCAATCTACGGGGCCCCCGATCGAGGGCATACTACTTTCCACGAATGCTACGCTTCGTTGTTGTACCAATTCCCTCCGTAACGTCGCGAATTACCGTTTTAATCCCACGGTGCATGCTGCAGAAACGGGTTTCAACAACAGTGGCAGTTTTCTGACTGAGGCTTTAATTTAAGCCCTCGAAAGCTCGGAAACTCATTTTAAAATTGGCAGGAAGTGACCCCTTAATCTTTCTTCTGCGAGGTACTTGTTGGGATTTATCAATTTTTTAACACGACCTCGAATTTTTCTACAAGTGTAAATGATACTGTGAGAAAGAGCAAGCTTTATGCTTCAATTTAAGCCTTTAGGCCTTTAAAAATTCCTACGGGAACACATTTTAAAATTTATTTGCAGCACCCTTAAAATCCTTACATTTTCCAGCGGGCGATTCATAGGGGTTTTTCAATTTCTCTGTATGATCTCGAATTTTTCTACAAATCTAAATGGCACTATCACAAAGTGCAATCCTCAAGCTCTGATATATGTCGTTGAATGCTTGAATATTCCTAACACATTTTAAAATTGCCTTGCAGTCTCCCTTAAAATCCTTACATTTTTCAGCGAGCGATTCATAGGAGTTTTTCAATGTTTCTGTATGATCTCGTATTTTCCTAAAAACCTAAATGGACAAAGTGCGATCTTCCTGCTCTGATTTAAGCGTTTGATCGTTTGAAAATTCCTAAGGAACACACTTGAAACTTTATTTGTAGCAACCCCTTAAAATCCTCAAATTTTTCAGCGAGCGATTGATTTTCAATCTTTCTGTATGATCTCGAATTTTCCCGGAAACCTAAATCGACATATCACAAAGTGCGATCTTCCAGCTTCAATTTAAGCCCTCGAACGTTAAAAAATTCGTCCCGGAAACAAACTAATATCAATTCATCCCCTTAAAATTCATTGAACCTCGAACTATCTCTAAATAATTTTCCAATAACCTAAATGGATCTTCCGTAAAATACTACCTACCAGCTTCCATTTACAACCTCGTTAGCTAACAAGCAAATATTTCTCGCTTTTTTCTAATCCTTCTCTGTTACAACCTCGTTCGAGTATGAACGGATCGCGTTCGAGGACGATGATCAGGTTCGAGGAGGATCAGCGTGTGCGAGCTGATTGAATTTCGTTGGAGGATTTCCGGGATTTTTCGCGAACACCGGCGACAGGACAGGGATCCAGGACAGTGTAAATCTGGGAACACGTGTTGCTGGACGCGCGGCCGTTGTGTCGCGCGCGTCAGCTGCGCGCAATTACCGTACGACGAATTAATTCGCGTGTGTCGGCGGCATTACTCGACTCGTCGCAGAGTTTACCCTCGCCAAGGCCAATCCGTGCGACCGCGATTAAACTCGAATTACAATTTCGATCCGTTCGAGCGATCGATCATACCAAATACCGAATTTGATCCCATCCAATTATTGTCAGACATGTTCCTCAAAAAACCGTGCAAAAAAGCTAATTAAAACTAACAAGTTCTGAAATATGTATCCAAAAAATATTTGAATCGACGTTCTTTAACCTCGTGTAATTTCGTGAAAAAAAATCGCACGGCAATAAACTTGGACTCATTTTAAAGCTTGAAGACTCTACTTTCGCACACCCTTGTTCATTTTCCTCGAACATATTTTTACATGATGTAGCAAGCACAAAATTGAGGACACGTTTCTCCTCACAAATGCTACATCCTTAAAACTCTGCAGAAATGATTAAAAAATTTTCTCGCTAGTGAATCTTCCACAGATTCCAAGATTAAATCCTTCTCTTTACAATGAGGTTTTAAAAATTGATGTACGATTTTTTTTGGTCAAGTTATCGACGTTTGAATGAGGTGGAGGAGCAGGTGCTGCTTAAACCAAGTAGAATCAAAGTGACAAACTATGAAATATTGAATCGTCTGTAGAAAAGTTAAAAAAATTATCTCGCGAGTATATCTTCCACAGATTTGAAGATAGAACCTCCCTCTTCACAACGAGATCTTAAAAGTTGATGTACGATTTTTTTTCACTGTTTTCTGGAAGAAAAACCAGGACCAAGTTCGATGGTGTGAAACCCATGTGACTGCAAACTTGCCCGTATACCTTCCACGTTTAAACTTTAATAAAAAGACTAAAAAAGATCGTGGAGCGATCTTTTTGGCGTCGTTGTAAAGGGGAGACATCAATCTTCGAGTTCCCGCAAGATTCACTCAGCGAAAAAAATTTTCAGTATTTTTGAACGTGGGAAAAGTGCTAATTTCTGTAACAGTAAAATAAGTCGTATTTCGACGGGTGAAATGATCTACAAAAATGGGAATTCTTGGGATCCACGATTTATTTAGAGTTCCAGGGGAGGTCCTGGCGAATCGGGACCCATCTCGAGATTTTAGTCTTTCTTTCGGGGATCCGGGAATATCGTCTCGATCGGGAGAGTTCCTTACTCGCGAGGAATCGTGTCGTAGACGAGAATCATTTCGATTCGGGGGAACGAGGCAGAGGATAGTCGAAACTCTCTGGTCGAATTGAAAATCGTTCCCGCGGAAAGAATCCTCCCTAACCTCGAGAGCGTAGCGCTGGGAATCGGCTCGATTCGTCGAATACGCGATTGATCGATCGTCAGAGGAGGCGAGGGAACCGGAGAGAGGTTCCCTCTTCGAAACGCCGAACGAGCACGTACAAAATTGCATGCCACGATCGAAGTACGGTCGCGCTGATTGCGCCGCATAATATGATCGCTGAATGCACGGGGTGTCCCGTAATAAGCTTCCTGTATCTCAGAAATTCCGAAAAGAACCATGAAACAACCTTCCTCCGCGAAAATGCGAGGCGAACTTCCGGGAAAATTTGCTGATTGCGAACTCTTCCCTCCTCGGATCCTCTCTCGCAGCTCCTTCCGAACGCTTTGTCGAATTTCTTGACGATGCAACAATCGTCAGGGTTTCGCCTTATCAGCGCGGGAAATAAATCGACGAATTTTTATTTGTCGCGAATCGTTCGATACACCCTTTGTCGATTCTTCGATCACTGTAGAAATAGTATTTCTTTGTCGATTCTTCGATCACTGTAGAAATAGTATTTTAACCCTTAGCACTTGAGTGGTACCATTATTTCAAATATTATTTACATTATTAGATATGTTGGTATCTAATCAATTATTAAACATTTAAGTATTGTATCTAGCGAAATTATAAAATCATTGAGAATGGAAATATTCTCGGTCGGAGCAAATGTTTAACTTTCGAGTTAAAATAGTGCAAAGGATTAAAACTCATAGATATTTCTCGGGAAAAATTGTTTCGGTAAAAGTCCCGCCGTCAATTTTCATTTTTTCCGGCAGATTTGCCGAATATCGTGGAAAACTTCGAAAATTTGTTGTGCAACTATTGGATCGTGACGTGAATAAAATAGAGAACTGTGAATCGTCCCGGACTTGTCAGAATTGTGAAACAAAAAAATGGAATTTAGGAGATGGTTCCGAAGAGATCCTCGAAGGATCGAAGAAGTTAAGCTCGCGGTGGCTACAATTCTTGGAGTCTGTTTGACAGAGGTGGTGATGAGAGTTCTGCTCTTACCTGGTGGCTTCCTGCAGCAACAGGTGAGGTGGTACCCAAAATTTCACCCTTAACGCGAACCTCAGGGGTGCAACACCGCCCCCGGTTTGCCTTTCTATGGGATTCCTCAGGTTCAGCCAGAGCTCCTCGCCTTTCGCGTTCTGGTACTTCAATCCGAAATAGTCGCACTCCTTGCTGATGCCCAGACAGTCGCACGCCTGCAAACGAAACAGTCTATTAGAAGCTTCGAACAGAGTCACACGAGGAACAATTAAACCAAACCTTTCAATGACAAATCTTCCTGGGACCATTAGAACCATTATAGAGCCTCTAGCAATTTTTATAGATGCTTCAGCACTTTTCTAGGATCTCTAGAAATTTTCCTGCAGACTCTAGAATTTTTCTGGGGTCTTTAGAATTTTTCCTATAGACTCTAGAACCTCTCTAGGATCTCTAGAATTTTTTCTGCAGACTCTAGAACTTTTCTAGAATCTCTAGAATTTTCCGGGAACTTATAGAACCTTCCTGGGATCTCTAGAATTTTCCCAGAGTTTCTAGAACCTTTCCTGGATATTTAGAATTTTCTTTGACTTCTAGAACTTTTCTTGGGATCTCTAGAATTTTTTCCAGAGGCTCTAGAACCTTATTAGAACTTCTACAATTTTTCCAGATTCCCCCATAACCGTTCTAGAATTTCTAGAATTTTCCACGGATCGGTGGAATGATTTCTAGATCCTCTAACCCGTACCTAGGATAAATAGAAATTTTGGAGAGCCTCTTTCTTTAGAATCTTCCTAGGTTCTCTAGAATTTTTCTAGGAACTCTAGAGTTTTTCCACAGGCTTTAGAACCTTCCTAGGATATTTAAAATTTTCTTAGGTTTTCTAGAACTTTTCTGGAATTTCAGTAATTTTTCCTATGATTTTTTGAATTTTTCCTAGGCTATCTAGAGTTCTTCTAGAGCCTCTAGAATCTTTGCGGAGCCTCTAAAACCTTTAGTGTGACTTTCAGTTGGACGTTAATGTTAAAATTCGAGGAAAAATGTTAAATATGCGACTTAAAAAGCTGATAACTGTGTTCTATCTGAGCGAAGATGACGAATAGTTACATGGTCTTCCCCGCAATAATTTACGAGTAATTTCGGGTGATCGTTCTTACTTTCCGAAAGTTTGACATTGTCGACTAGCCGGGTTGCAAGAGGTCCCGGGAACTGATCGAAACGTTTTTCCCGGGGTCCGCCGGTGCAGTTTGTCTTGAGGGGTGATTTGTTCGCTATTCGTAGTCGCACGACAAAAAAACGCACGCCTGTGTGTGTATGTGTACTTCGCTCGCGAGAGTAACACGCTCGATCCGATTAATACCCTCGGAAGCCACAGACTGATTCGCGGGAAAACAGCTGCCGCGGTCGAGCAAACCGTCTAACAAATGGCCGGTAATAATTTCGAAAGTTAGCCCGAGGTCCCCATGGCGCGACAGGACTCCTCCGAACACTATATACCACCATTACCAAGTATGCTACGCTCCTTTCTCTCCTGGGGATCCACAATCTGCCTTTCCTCGCTCCGTGCCCGCATAAACATTTTCAAACATGTTCCTGTGCATTTTGTTCTTGACTTCTTAGTATTATTGATGGGCTATGAACATGTACATGTGTAAAATACGAGTTTTATTAATTATTATATGTCCATAAGATTGTAAAAATAAACCCCAATATATAGGAAATAATGAATATATAATTTTATTTTAAAAATTCAATTCGTAGCCACTTTCAATAATCTACCAAAAGAATGTGTCCAAAACAAAACTTAATCAGTATTTACACATCTACAAACTCAATATATAAAATTTCGGAAAAACAAAAAATCAAGGTCACTATAAATACATATAAATTTTATTTTAAAAATTCATTTTTCAGCTGCTTTCAGTAATCTATCAAAAAACTTTGTTAGACAAAACTTCATCAATATGTAGACATCTACAACCTGAATATATAAAATTTCGGAAGAAGATTGTTACTGACAAAAAATCAAGGTCACCTTGACTTTTAAGATAGAAATGTTCACCTTATGTCTCGGGATGTTGTAGCCGACCTTAAGACGAGTCCAGCGACTTGTGACATATAAATACAGCTACTATAATTCACCCTTTTTAGGGCGAAACAGCGCTGTGCGCCGAAGCGGTTCCGAACCATCGACGATTTTCAATTTCCCATTTTCGCGGGGGCCGAAACAATAAGTCGGGGACTGGGATGCAGGATTGGTCGGTCGATGGAGTCGTTAGGTGTTCGCTGGTTGGGTGGTTTTCGGGAAGAAAACGGAAAGTCGGTCACAGCGCCGGGTCGCGATAAGGGAAATTCGCGGCGAGAAGAGGAAGAACTGCGGACGAAGAAGCGTAAGAGAAGGAGGCCGCGATAAATTCGGCGACGTCGCGGATTGCGACTGTGATTTTTGCTGGGGCCCCGGAAAAACCTCGAATAATGGTCGAGCTGGCTAGGCGACCTGCGTCCATTTTTCGGGGTATGTATTTCCGGTCGCGAACCAGCCCCGGGGCTCTGCCGGCGACTCTCGCGTTACACCGTGGGCTCCTCCTTTTTAATTTGTTACGGATCCGCGCACGGGCGAAGCTCGGCCATCCAGTTCCTTTTTTTTTGCGCGCGCGACTTTATCGATGCAACCCTGGCAAAAAAGGAATATCGTGCAATATCCGAGCGAACCGGGTCACAAAGGTTTCATCAATGTTTCAAAGGCTCGACCCACCGAAAAATCGTTCGGGATGGTCTTACACGCACACATTGCCGCGTTCGCACGATCACCGTTCACCGTTCATAGCGCAGCCTGTGCTTTTTTCCGTCGGAACGACACGACATCCTATCGGTTGCAAATGGACCGATAACTGCGACACACACCAGCGAATAGCCTCCGCTTTTCGGACCGTTGCGTTGCAAGAACGCCCGCGGCTCTGGGCCGACCGACGACCTTCCCAGCTAACAAAAATTTCGGAATTGAAAAACTCGCCGCGAAACATCGAATACGTATCACCGAAAGATAGGAGTCTTTAACCTTCCCAGGATTTCCAAAATTTCCCTAGAGCCTCTAGAATATTTCCTACACACTCTAGAATTTTCCTAGTACTTGTACAATTTTTCCTGGGTACTCTAGAATTTTCTTAGAACCTCTAGAATTTTTCCTGGACACTCTAGAATATTTCCTAGACACTCTAGAATTTTCCTGAGCTTCTACAATTTTTCTAGTACCTCCAGAATTTTTTCTAAGCACTCTAGCCTCTATTTCTCCAGGTCCTCTAGAATTTTCCTAGGACCTCTAGAATTTTCCACTCCTGCATAAAGATCGGCAGTCCGATAATTACATGTACAATCTATGTAAAGCAGCTTACAATTCTGGCGTGGTGTTATTTAGACACAAAAATGAAAACTGACTCGTATCGAAAATATTGTAAATTGACAAATTCAGACTTGAATTAATCCAACAGTGCAGAAAAAAATGGGTAAGAAGTGATCGCCGGGATTCTGTTCGAGGCAAAAGGAGAGCACGATTGAAATTTCACGATGGACTAAGGTAAATAAGGAAATGGCGCTTGTTCTCTGGCCGACTTCCGGTATTCCGGTCACGTATTCGCGACGCGCGAAGCGGAGAATCCGCGCGCGGCGTAACCGCGTCTAGTATCGAAACGCGTCGGTCGCGGGAAAAGGCTTTGGGAATCTAGTTTCCGGTAAAGCCGCGGCTGCGAAACTTCGTTACCCTGTTAGACCGTAGTTTGTTCAATGGAACGGATTAAACGGGATTCCGACCGCCGCGCCATTTGGATAAAAACGTGCGTTCCTGCGGATTAGGAAGACGAATTCGCGGCTTCTAAAAAATTGTGGACGTTGTATAAAGGTTGTAGAGATTCTGGGATAAATCTTGAGTTTCTGGGAAAGTTCTCGAAGTCCCCTAGGAACCTGCTAAAGGGTTTAGGAAAAAATTCTAAACATCCTATGAATTCTAGAGGCCCTGGGAAAATTCTAGAGGTCCCTGGAAAATTCTGAAGACACTAGGAAGATTCTAGAGGCTAGAGGAAAACTTCTAGGCATCCTAGGAAAAGTTCTAGACATCCCAGGAAAATTGTAAAGATTCTAGGAAAATTCTAGAGATCCTAGAAAAAGTTCTAGAGATCTCAGAAAAATTTTAGAGATCGTACAAAAAGTTCTAGAGATTCCAGGAAAATTCTAGAGATCCTAGGGAAAGCTCTAGAGATCTCATGAAAATTCTAGAGATCCTAGGAAAATTCCAAAGGCTCTAGAGATGTGTCATAAAATCTGAAAAAAATTCTAGAGACTCGAGGGATTTGCTGAAGACTCAGAAAATTCTGGGACACCCTTCCAAGTGCAGAGCTATCAAAGCTTCATGAAACCCGTAAGGATTTCTTTGTAAATCATATTGCTCTCATGGTAATTTCGTCGACGGTACAGCAGGCAGCCGAGAACTGGTGCACGGTGGGAAAGCGCAGATGGTTTACTGGTCTGTTTCCCTGCGGTTTGTAAAAAAGTATAGCCGGGGGGGGGGCAGGTCGTTTTTCGGTGGCCGTAATCTGTCGCCGTGAGGTCCAGAAATTCGCCGTGGCCAACGCAGCAACGGTTGATACCCGGGGTGCTCTCCCGTTTGTTGTCGGTGCCGCGGCGGATTAACGAGTTTATTTAATTCGACCCGGCATGGCAGAGATATTAATTTTCCCGGCGCGAATGCAAATTGCTTCATTTCGAGGCGGAGAGTTGTTTTCGCTGCGGCGCGTGTGTGTCACCGTGTAAAATGTGTTTGAACGCACAGGTTGGCGCTGCGACGCTACGCTGTGCGTTTGTGCGTGGAGGAAGGCCGCAGCAACGCGCGCGTTTCGTTTCGTTTCGGCCTGTGCTCGTTTGCCCGCGACCGTGCGCACACAGGCTACGTACATTAAACTTTTCCGATTACGCTGCCAGCCAAAAGCTTTCGCACACACACTCACGCGCGCACACATACAGACAAACATGGAATGCCGCAGAGTAAAGCCGCTCGAAATTCGTGCTGTTTTCGCGCGAAATTCCACCAGCTTTCGCTCTCTCCCTCAGGCCCACTCTGTTTTTTCTCTGTACGCCCTCTCCGCTTCGTTAACGAGCATTTTTTTATTTCCACGTTCTTAAATAATCATCGACCACCGAGCATACTGTCTGCGTGAATGCGCTTCCTGCGATTTACCCGCGTTCCGATGTCCGTTTAGCAGCTTAGCCTCATCTCGGCTACCTGCAGTCCGTTGTTTTTGCGAGCTTTTCCGCGACCGCCAATCCTGGATAAGTCCTACAGGCGTTCTACAGATTCGAGAGGCGGTCCAGGGTCCCTAGAAAAATTCCAGAGACTCTATCACGATGCAAGAAAATCTAGGAAAAATTCTAGAGAACCTGGGAAGGTGCGAGAAAATTTATGAAAAATTCTGGAGATCGTAGGAATGTGCGAGAAAATTTATGAAAAATTCTGGAGATCGTAGGAATGTGTTCTAGAAGCCCTCGGAAAATTCTAGAGACTCTATCAAGGTGCAAGAAAATCTAGGAAAAATTCTGAATACTCTAGAAGGGTGCTAAAGAATTTTGGTTAATGTTCTAGAGGTCCTAGAAAAATTCAAGATACCTTATGAAGGTTCTAGTAACGTCACCAAGGAATTTCGTTTCATATCGTGCTTGTGATAAATCACAAGATCGCCGATCGAAGAGCCGGCAAACACAAGTGTCGACCTTCCGAGATGCCTGTGCACCGGTGTCCGTGTTTGTAATTCCTATCGGCGCGTTTCTGCGATGCCTCTCGCGTGCGTTCGCAATAACGATCGGCTCTTTAAATATTTGCATCGCGAACAGGGCGCGGCGATACCGCGCGCAGACGATACATACTGGATATTTGGATTTCCGCGAGCCCGGCGAAATTCTCGCGGCTGTCTAAGCCAGGCACGCGGGATAAAATTGTTTCGCGGGAAACAACGAACAAGCCTTTCGCTGTGCGACCACCCATGCATACCATGGTCACGAACCCGGAATTCTTGGATACGAGTACGTCGGAATTCTCGAAGGTATCCCCCGGTCTGCTTCTAATAACTCAGATCCGTTCTCGATTTTCTTTTTCCACCCCCGGAATTTCCCGTGACGATTCCCTCTCTGGCGACGCGCAACACTAACGAGCCGAACCTAACGAAATTTGCCGGCCAGTCCGCTTCCGGATCCGGTATTGCTCGCTTCTCGCTCGGGGAAGCTCGATTTCCTCCCCGACGGAGTGTGGAAACTCGCTGTGACGCCGCCATTTTCTAAGATGCCATTGTAAAAAAATTCATACAAGTAGCGCAATACATGCACTTTTGCGTGGGGTAATTGTTTAAAACAGAAGCCAATTTTTTCGGAAAAAATTTCTAAAGATCTGTTAACTAGACGTGACCCCTCAAAGAGAAGGACAGAGACTTTCAAAACCAATTTTCGGGAAAGAGACTGCCACTCAGCCATTTTTTAACCTTCCTCTACAAAAAAATTAGTACAAGTATGGCAATATATGCAGTTTCGAATAGGGTACCTGTTTTAGAAGAGAACCCATTAATTTTTTCAGAAAAATTTTTTTAAAGATCTGTTATTCTCGAGCAGAACATAACCGCGGCTCTATTATTCGTCGACTGGACCGGTACATTTTCACGGACATGGTCGCAACTCCCAGCCGATTATTCCTCGGACAAGATGAAGTTTCCCCCGCGGGGAAAGAGTGTTTCGATGTTTGCCGGATGCTGGAACGGCGACCGGGAACTTCGGAACTGTCGGCGTCGGAGGCAAAGTTTCCCGTCGATCTGTTTTATCGGATCGAACGAGTCGTCGTTGTCGTCGTTGTCGTCGTCGGCGTCGTCGGCGTCGTCGGGAAATTGTTTCGCGGAACTTTTTCGGTGGACCCGCGCCAAAGAGAGAGCCTCTTCCCCAAGGTTGCACTGCAAATAATTTCCGATTCGCTCCCGTGGTTATGCGTTTTATCAACGGAATAGAATTCCCTCTCGCTCGACGAATATTCGCGGATGGAAACGTTTCGGTTTGGAAACGCGCGACAAATCACTCTTGCGCTTCGTGATCCGCGTGCGAAGTGCGGTTCACGCGGTCCTGGGAACACCTCCAGAAGGAAATCCGTTTTCCTGGACGTTCCTGCGTTGTGCGACGGTGAATCCTTCGTAGAAGTAACGCTGGCCACTTGTAGCGAGTAGACTGTGGATCTTCGCGTGAATCACATTTTCCAGGGTCTTTAGAATTCTTCTAGAGCCTCTAGAACATTGCTAGGATTTCTAGAATTTTTCTAGAACGTCTAGAAGTTATTCTGAATATTCTAGCATCTCCCCAGAGTCTCTAAAATTTTCCTACAGCGTCTAGAATTTTCCTGGAGTCTTTAGAACATTGCCAGGATTTCTAAAATTTTCCGAGAACGTCTCGAAGTTTTTCTAAATATTCTAGCGTCTCCTCAGAACCTCTAAAATTTTCCTAGAACGTCTGGGAATCTTTGCAAGAGCCTCTAGAACATTGCCAGAATTTCTAGAATTTTCCTAAGACCTCTGACGTTTTTCCTATAGCCTCTAAAATTTTCCTAGAACGTCTAGAAGTGTTTCTGAATATTCTAGCATCTCCTCAGAGCCTCTAGAATTTTCCTAGAGCCTCTAGAACATTGCTAGGATTTCTAGAATTTTCCTGGGACCATTCACGTTTTTCCTAGGTCCTCTAATACCTTTCTAAAGTTTCTATAATTTTTCTATAATTTCTATGGATCTTCTAGAGGCCCTAGAATAGTCCAGGGATTTCTATAATTTTCCTGAAGTTCCTATACCCTCGATGGAGTTTCTAGAGTTTTCGTAGGACCTCTGAAATTTTTCCAAGGTCTTCTAGAGTCTCCATAATTTTCCTGGAGGCTCCACAATTTTCCCAGAGGCCCTAGAATTTGTCTGGAAGTGTCTCTAATCTAAGGTATCGACGATACTTAAACAAAATTTTTAGACTGTTTTGCAATGAAACTAAAAGCTTGAAGGCACGTGGGAGGGTTAAAGAAGGATCGGATGTTGAGAACGAGGGATTAGAGGTGAAGAATTTCGGTTGGGGAAGACAGAGGTGAAGGATGCTCGAGCGTAGGCGAGGGTTTGGTTGTCGGAGCGCGAAATAGGTGTCGGATCGAGCGTAATCAAGTTTCCAGAGAGCGTCGAATCGTTTTTCCTGTTTCCGCGGCAGAATGGAAGCGCGGTGACTAGGTCATGGAAGCGATAATTATTTACACCAGCGACTCGATTCGACGGTCCCAGTAGCTCGAGGTTAGCTGAATTGGGAAGCGTCCAACAGGCTGTGTCGCAACGTGTCGCGGTGGATAGATAAAGGACCTAGATCCCGGAGATATTCCACGAGGGGAAGATGGCGTGTCCGTGTGCTCCATCTGTAATAGGCGGGTTGACATCGTTGTACCGGGGTTTCGGTTAGGTTTAGGTTATATACGCCTCTCTACCCCCCACCCCACATCCCCTTGTTCCTCTAGGCCGACCTTGCAGCGTAACGACCCACGTTACACGTTCTCTAAATTGGCTCGCGAACATGTCTCGCCGCCAGTATAGATCGCTCGTCAAAGCAGCAGCACGCGCTGACCTTCCTCCATTTTCCTCGAACGAACCTATCGCACATCTCACGAAATTTTTGTAAACAGACGATCTGGAAATTTGAAACTTTATAGACGTGTCCGTCCATCTTCAAAGAACACAACAATATTTGTTGCAACTGGATGCAGTGATCGTATCGAAATCTGCGAAATTTATCAATTTGGCGTTGGAGGATTGTTGACAATTTTTATTAGCGAGACTAGCTAACCTGGAAGTTTGAAACTTCGCAAGTGTGTTCGTCCATTTTCAGAGAACCCAAAAATATTTTTTGCAACCAGATGTAATGGCCGTATTCAAATTTGCATAATTTACCAATTCGACGAGGAATTCCAACAATTTTTATTAACGAGATTGGTTAACCTGGAAATTTGAAACTTCATTGCTGTGTTTGTCCATCTTCAGAGAACACAAAAATATTTTTTGCAAATGGATGTAGTGATCGTATCGAAATCTGGAAAATTTACCAAATCGACACAGAAGGACTTTCAACCATTTTTATTAACGAGGCAAGCAAAATTTACTTTTACTTTTGACAATTTTTTTTAACGAGACTGGTTGACGATATTTTTGAATTAATCGTAAATTAAAATTATCAGAACCCGCCATTCTGACGGGTCCGGTAAATTTAGTGTGATGCAAGACAATTTTATGAGATAGTAAATAATGATTTGCGTTATTAATTTCTCATTATTCTCCGGAACGAGAACGCGAAAGATAAACAGCGGTCTCCCATTTTGATAGATGATCACTGCCAACGGTGGTTCCTTTATTCTCGTCATTGTATGTATTATATCCTTTTACCAATGCCCAACGGATTTATAAATTGACAATGAATTAATTGCTGATAATGCAGACAGAATTTCGGATATCTTCGGGGGAAGATTAATGTTTGTACGAAACGGTTGATTTTTGCCCGGTCAGAGCTGTATTTTACCGTGCGTCGTGGCCGCGGCCTCGCGATCGATACGGAATATGTAATTACCTTAATGGGACCAAAGAAAACTGTCCGACCAGCGAACGGGATTTTCCTTGTCCGACAGAAATTACGATAATTGATTAATGGCCTCGCTAATAAATTGGAAGCCGGTTTCGATCGGATCGTTCCACCTGCTATTTTAACTCGCCTGCTACTCGAGTTGCTTGACCGGTCGTGACGTACTTCGACGAAGAGCCTAACCCTCTTGGGACTCTAATTTCACTATTCAAAATTACTGCCGAATTCAAAACCCTATATTATTCATCGCGCGTTAATTTCGCACATTTTTATTTTGCATTTCCGGTGGATATTTTCAAAAGTTCACGGTTTCAAATTAAAGCTGGAAGCTTGCACTCAATGATAGGAACATTTAGGTTCAATAGAAATTTTTATATAGTGTAGGAAAATTAAAAATCGCGACCGTCAGTGGCCCCACTCTACCTTCCCCCTCTACGACGCTATTCCCTTTCCTAATTTCACTATTAAAAATTTCTGCCGAATTTAAAACCCTATATTGTTCATCGCTCGTTAATTTCGCATATTTTTATTCTGCATTTCTGGTGGAAATTTTCAGAAGTTCGAGGATAGAATCATTTAGGTTTAATAGAAATTTCGAAATCGTGTAGGAAAATTAAAAATCGCGACCGTCGCTGCCCCCACTCTACCTTTCCCATCTACGACGCTGTTCCCCCCACGCCGCGGCCCGGTGACGTGACTCTTTCCCCTCAATTCTGTGGCTCGGTTCACAGAGTGGGATGTGGAGGGGAGCCTCCTCTTACGCCGTACCGAATAGAGTGGGAGTCGGGCCCCGTGCGACCCACGGGCCCCACTGTTCTACGGAATCAAACAACCAAATGTAATGCAAATGTAATGCAAATGTAATGTAAATTGTACCGTGTTTGGACTCGTTCCAACCGGAAGAACGTCGCGAAAATATATGTATATCAAAGCCTAAGAAAATAATTAAAAGCTATAACAATGTTGTGACAGAGTCTTGCTAATTTTCCAGAAAAATCGTGTACTTGCACAAATTATATGCAGCTTCGAGACTACAGATTTCCGAATAGGTTAGGAAAGTGTTCGGCATTGGCCATCGCTGTAAGTGGATGCGACGGGTTGTTTCGCGGGGAATTCAACTGGGGGTTGGGGGTTGAAGACGGTCCCGGGGGTGCGAGGGGGAGCGGGAAGTCGCAGGTTAAGTGGTTTTGTTCGGAAACAAAGGAGGAAAAGCTACATACCCGGGAGCTTTTTGCCTTCTCTTGTCCTGGCTTCTCTTAACGACCCTCTCGAGCCGCCGGCAAAGAGCGACGGGGCTCGCTGAAGAAAGGGGAAAAATGGAATGAAAGAGCCGCGCGATGACGAGACGAGTCGCGACGCAGTCGAAAAAGTTGCGGTACGTGCCGAAGTGGTCAGGCTTCGCGGAACAGACGGTCGTTAAGCCGTTCGCCCCTGTCCCAAAACCTCTGTTATCCGAACCTGCGCCGGTTCGAACGATAAAACGATCTCGAACTAACAGGAGGACGTTTCAACTCGATTTTTCAATGGGTGTTTCTCAACGAAAAATACGAGTCTATCAAAAACTTTCTACTGGATGGCAACATGAAAATATTTCTCGGTTCTACAAAATGGCGCGCCGCGGCATCTGCGGAACGAAACGAATGTGACCCCAAGGGGTTGCGACATAAAGCCGATACCTTTACACGATTTTTTCGTTTCGGAAAATAGTGTGGTCGATTCGAGAACTTCACAGTGCCGCTCTACTATGCGAACCTTGAGCAGCGGATTTTTCGGTTCCGCAAAATATCGGAGACAAATGTTTCCCTCGAGGGGTTGCCACATGAAAATGGAAGTTGTAGAATTTTTTTTCGGAGATAATGGAAGAGTCGATCGAAGAGCTTTGTCGAACAGTGTACATTCCTGTACAAGATGCCTGGATGTTCTATAAATGCGAGGCTTCGAAAGTTCTCGCAGCATTTGCGATCGTGACAGCATTAGGTTCACCGAGGGTCAAGCATCCGGGCACCTTGGGGAAGGTTTCGAGAGTCTCAAGGCGCCGAGGAAACTTCGGTGCTCGACGGTTCGAACAACTGCGCGAATAAACGCCGCGGAACCTTCGATCAGAGACTAATTAGTTTTTCACTTCGGTCGGAAAATCTCGGCTAGACAGTCAGGGAGGAGGAAGTCTTGACGAAGGGACCGTTTTTCTTTCGGCCGCGTTCGTTTACCGGATGGTTCGAGAGTCGACGATGCAGGGCGGCGAATGCACGCTTCGAAACACACGGCCGAGCGGAAGAGGTCGGTGGAAAGGAGTCGGAAAGAAGTCGATAAGGGAGTCGAGAGGAAACTGGAAAAGCTCGGTAGAGAAAAGCGAGGTGCGAGCACGGTGGCGGGCGCTGGTTTATGCGACGAAACAGGTACTCGACCGGAAATACGATAGCGTTCCTCCTCCCGCCCGTTTCTTCGACGTCGCCTGGCGTTTCCCCTCGGCCCGAGTTCAATAAGTATCGACTTTGCATTTAGTAGTGCATCGATACGGCTCGTTTCTTGGCTGCGAACGCCGCCCTGGCTGCCGCAACATGCTCGCTGTATTTCACGCGAGAGGAAATTCGCTCCGCGATCAACGTTGCGCCATTTGCATCCCCGCGGAACCTTCCAGTATTTTCAACTCTGGGGAATTTACAGCGGCCCCGCTGAATCATCCCAGGACCTCTACAACTTTTCCTATATTCTGCTACACCTATCTGGGATTTCCAGAATTTTCTCCGAGTCTCAAGAACCTTCTCAGGGTGTCTAGAATTTTCCTGGCAGTTTTCCTACGTTGTGTAACGCCTTTCCAGTGGCTCCAGAATTTTCTCGAAGCCTCTAGAATCTTCCCAGGATTTTCAGAATTTTTCCGGAGATTCTAGAAGCTTCTCAGGGTGTCTAGAATTTTCCTGGCAGTTTTCCTACATCGTGTAACACCTTTCCAGTGGCTCCAGAATTTTCTCGGAGCCTCTAGAATCTTCCCAGGATTTCCAGAATTTTTCCGGAGCTTCTAGAAGCTCCTTAGGATATTTGGAATTTTTCTTGAACGCATAGAATTTTTCTTTGATCTTCTAGCAATTTTCTAGTGTCTCTAGCATTATCCTATAAAGCCACTAGAACCTTTCTAGGATTTTCCTAAGACCTCTAGAATTTTCCCTAAATCTTTTTTTTAACACCTTCCTAGGATCATTTGAATTTTTCCAGAACCTCTACAATCTTTTTCAAATTTCTAGACTCTTTCTAGATCGTCTAGAATTTTTCCTGCACCTTGTAGCACCTTCCTAGAGTCTCCAGAATTTTCCTGGGCCATCCAGACGCTTCCTACGATATCTAAAATTTTATCCTTCAGCATCTTCCTAGAATCTCTAGAATTTTTTTGGAGCGTCCAGAATTTTTCCTACATCGTGTAGCATCTTCCTAGAGCCTCTAAAACTTCTCCAGAACCTTCCTACGACTTCCATCTCATTATTGTCTCTTTCGCTGTCGCCTTTGAAAAATGCAACTTCACGATCTTCCTTTAAGAACGCAGTCGGAGAGGAGGAGAGAGGTTGGTTCCCGGGGTATTACAGGGCACGGGTCCTTTGACTCGCAGAAAGCCGATTAATCGATTTCATAAGACTGCAAAGTTATTCCCGCGCCGACAAGGCTGTAAGAGGATTCGAATTTGCATAATCCGAGCGCGGCCGAAAGGATTCGCATTCTCGCTGGGAGGTCAAAGATCCGTAAACGTGTCTGTCGCGTTTCAATGAGGATCAGAGACCCGGTTCGAAACAGTTTCGAAATCGTTTCTCTTCCCCTTCTCTCTCTCCTCTCGTTCGCGAATATCCAACCGGGGAACCAGCGCTGACATAACCGGAGCCGTCGCCGTTACTATCGTTGACTGGTCGCTTTAATTACGCGTCCAGCCCCGCAATATCCGAACAATAGAAGTTGCCCGCTGGTCGAAGGCGAGATGAAGAGAGAAACACATATACAGAGAGAGGGAGACAGAGAGGATTCCATTCAACGTGGCGAAGCGCGCTCCGGCCGAGCTTTCGGCGTGTATTAATTATCCCGTCTAATCACCATGGCAATTACGCAATGATCCGCGAACCCTTCCCGCGCCGCATTCTCCGTAATCATGCCAACGGTCGGTGCGTTTGCACGCGCGACACGTTCCGATCATCGACAACCCTCTAATTTACCGACAGAACCGCTCCTAAGGGCTTCAGCATAATATTTCAAGCTTCTCCGGCTTGTTGCACCGCCTCCGCGATACATCAGATCCTGTTTGCCATGCGACGTGCCGCTGAACTCCGGATTTTGGACTCAATAGAACAAGAATTAAAATATTCTAATTTTTTGGACCAACATTTTCGACTCAACACAACAAAAATTAAAGTATTACAATTTTTTGGACCAACACTTAGGACTCAACAGAACAAGAATCACAATATTTTAATTTTTTGGACCAACAATTTGGACTCAACAGAACAAGAATCACAATATTTTAATTTTTTGGACCAATAATTTGGATTCAACAGAACAAGAATTAAAATGTTCTAACTTTTTGGACCAACACTTTGGACTCAACACAACAATAAATTAAAGTATTACCATTTTTTCGACCAACACTTTGGACTGAACAGAACAAAAATTAAAATGTTCTAATTTTTTGGACCAACACTTTGGACTCAACAGAATAAAAATTAAAATATTATAATCTTCTGCATCAATCCTCGCCTTCCTCACTTGAAGAATAAATTTAATGAAACCATGTATATCGACATAAACTTCATAAAATTGCACGAACCCCCTCAGAATGCAGTTTGGGTACTAAACTATTGAACATATTATATGTCAGATCAGATTCGTGACACGATGATGGGAATGAGGAAACATATTTTCGGAAACGTTTCTACGAGTACACAAGATGATTTTTCAAGAACAGAAATTAATTAAATTCAAGAACAAAAAAATTAATAAATAATCTGGACCAACACTTGGACCCACTTGAAGATAAATTTACTAAACAAATTTGTCGAGATAAACTTCATAAAATAGAGCGAACCTATTGAACATATGTCAAGTCAGATCCACGAGACCATGAAGAGGTTGAGTGTACATGTTTTCGGAAGCGTGTTTAAGGGTACACAAGGTGATTTTTCAAGACCGGTCAAGCGACGGACCTGTCGAAGCAGCGGTTCGATCGAGTCACGGCTCAAAGAGCGCGAACTGTGAAAATCTCTCGCACGAGCGGCGACAAAGAGCGTCAGTTTATCAAGAGTTGCTGTGCACCAGGCTCATCGTCGCGTCGTGTCCACCCACGTCGAGCAAGTTTCGAAGTGAAACCGACCGCGTAATTTTCGGTACGCCGGTCCCCCGATGAAATTCCGCGAGAAAAAGAACCGAAACGACCTTTCCTCTTTTCGCCCTTTGCGCGGGCGACGACCCCCTCCGAGCTGAATCATTTCAGCCACCCGAACAATTAGAACATTTCATTCGGTTCGTCGAATTATTAAAAATGGGACATAGTCAATGCGACAGCTCAGCAAACAATCGTGAACTTTTTGAACCTGAACGTTGTCGAAACTTGCAGTATTTTAATTTTAACACAATAATTTTCAAAAATCTTTTTAACACTAAACCTACCGAGCACTAAAAGCGATTAAAATGTTTTACCTTGTAAAAATGACAAGGCCCTATTCATTTAGATTTTGTGCAACTTTTATTACAATATGTGCTTGGATAAAGAAATTGATCGAATCAATTTTCATGTAAGCTATAACTTTATAATTTCTCATGTAACTCATGTAACTTTATAATTTCAGTAATTGTGAAATCGAAAATATAAAACCGGTCATTTGACCGGTGGGTTTAGTGTTAATGGAATCTTCAATAGCAACAGCAATTTTCATTGTGAACTAACAAGTCACCCTCAATAGAGTCATCTAATAGTTTCATTTAAGATTGCAATGTAAAAGAAAATTTCTATGATTTCTTTTGGTACAGCACAATAATTGAAAATCCTATTAATAGGCTTCCGGTAGGTAAAGTGTTAATAATTTCTCGAGATATCTCGTAAACTGTAAATTTTTCGCTCATATGCACCCACTTTTTCACGTAAAATAGCAAGAAGAATCGAGATGCATAATAAAAAGTGTAGGTATCCATTTAAAAAGATGTCGATGACCTTCACATGGTCGCTATGCCTTCAGGGGAAGAACCTTCCAGTATTTTCAACTCTGGGGAATTTACAGCAGCCCCGCTGAATCATCCCAGGATCTCTACAACTTTTCCTATATTCCGCTACACCTATCTGGGATTTCCAGAATTTTCTCGGAGCCTCTAGAACCTTCTCAGGGTGTCCAGAATTTTCTTGGCAGTTTTCCTACATCGTGTAACACCTTTCCAGTGGCCCCACAATTTTCTCGAAGCCTCTAGAATCTACCCAGGATTTTCAGAATTTTTCCGGAGCTTCTAGAAGCTTCTCAGGATGTCTAGAATTTTCCAGGCAATTTCCCTACATCGTGTAACACCTTTCCAGCGGCTCCAGAATTTTCCCGAAGCCTCTAGAATCTCCCCAGGATTTTCAGAATTTTCCGGAGCTTCTAGAAGCTTCCTAGGATATTTTGAATTTTTCTTGAACGCATATAATTTTTCTTTGATCTTCCAGCACATTTCTAGCATTATCCTAGAGCCACTAGAATCTCTCTAGGATTTTCCTAAGATCTCTAGAATTTTCCCTAAATCTTTTAACACCTTCCTAGGATCTTTATAATTTTTCCAGAACATCTATAATCTTCTTCAAATTTCTAGACTCTTTCTAGATCATCTAGAATTTTTCCTGCCCCTTGTAGCACCTTCGTAGAGTCTCCAGAATTTTCCTGGGTTATCCAGACGCTTCCTACGATATCTAAAATTTTATAACCAAATCCTTTAGCGCCTTCCTAGAATCTCTAGAATTCTTCCAAGATTTTCTTGCACCTTCCTAGGATCTCCAGAATTCTCCGAGAGTCGCTAAAAATTTTTTGAAGAAGAAGATGAACGCCATCTTGTATAGCCTTAACCAAAACAAAGAAATAGCTTGTTACGATCCCGTGAATCGCCGTGTACAACTCGAAAATGTTTAAATATGTTTTCATAACATTTAGAAAAAGTTGGTCGATGTCCAACACGGATCTCGAAAATCGGCGAGCTCTTCCGGGGACGGTATCGGCCTCCCTGTCGCAAATAAATTCGCTTCCGGCGGGGGTAAGCGGATCAGGATCGAAACGGAAGAAAGAACGGATACTTGGACGACCGAAGATCGAACACCCGGCGCGTGGGATCTCCCAAAGGGGATTTCACACTTCGAAGATGATCTACAAGCTTCCTCGCTTCCTCAGCTTATCCCGCTTTCTCCCCATCCTCGGGATGGAATCGTTAATTTTTTTTCCGCCTCGAGCCACTCCGATAAACAGGAAAGAAGAGCGAGCGAGAGAGAGAGAGAGAGAGAGAACGATCGAGAAAGAGATTCTTGGCGATCGACGAGGAATTTATTTTACAGAATTCCCTTTGCCTGAAGAAATTCGGAGGAACTTCCGAAGCTCGAAAGTTTCCTTGGTCCCGGGCACGACTCGCCGAGAAAAGTTCCGAATTCGAATTTCCCGCGCACGGGACAAGCTTCTTGTTGAATGCTTCTCGAGCAGAATTACTTGGATGCTGTAGAATCGAGTTTGAAGCTCGTGGGAGTCGTTTGAAAGGATTTACTCGAGTCGTCCAGGAAAATTGATTTAATTAGTAACAATCGGAGCTGCGAGGCGAACGAGTTCTGTACTAGAATCTGTATAAATAAACCTGACACTTCTGCCAGGTTTATTTCCTTACTAAAGGCTACATTTTTATCTAAAAAGAATCACAATCAAATGTAACAATAGAATACAATAACAGGCCGAGAATAGAATACACGAGGCCGCGCTCACGGGTTCAGGCCCCGCCCAACCGAGTCAGGCCACGCCCACTTCACGCAGAAACAGCGAGCAGTTCTCGGATTCTAACCTCCTGTAGAAATATACTTTTCTCCTCTGCTGTCAGTCGTCTCGAAACACGTCACGGAAGTTCATTAGCACCGACAGAGGCGACGGTCTTTTCATTTCCCCGTGTAAGCAACTGTCGGGACGCTTTTGACGTAATCCCGATATTTGCATCCGCGCGGAGGCGACCGAAGGCGTCGATGGGTTGCGATGAATACGGAAATGAAAGCGTATCGAGATGTCGCCGGAAAAAACGGACGGAGAGAAAGAGCGGAGGGGACAAAAAAAGAAGAGACGAGTAACGGTCGATTTTGCGAGGTGGAAACTAGTACCGAATTTACATTAACGAAATAGAGACAGGACTATCGATTCCCGATCGGAGCCGGGGAAAGAATAGAGCCGGAAGGGGCGGGAGAAGAGGGAGGATAAATCGAGGCGGCACAACGGCAATCTAGTTAATTGAAACCGAGGTGTACTCCTGAATCCGTACTTTCCCGGCCCCGAAATATAATGAAAGTTGTTGAAACATCGACGCGGGTCTGCTGCGACGCTCCAGGTTAATTGAAATTATTAATTATAGCGGGATCGGGAGTCTCAGATTCATGACACTCCATACAAGTTGCAATAGGAAGCTGCGTCTGATCACTATGATTTTTTATCAGCCAGATTGGCATTTGGGCCCACTGTGCGGCGTTCAGCGGCCTCGCAAGCGGAGGAGTTCTCGGTGGATCAGATTTTCATCTCACGGAGCACACTTGGGTCAAGAGGACTCTCTTCACCGGTGCATCTTTTCCTTCTAGATCGCTCCGCTTGCTTCCCAGAGACAAACGTTCCGCTTCTAACCGCTCCGTAACGCTCTGCAACGCTCTGCAACGCTCTGCAACGCTCTGCACCGCTACGCGACGCTCCGCACGGCGAAATTGCGCCCAGGGTGGAAGAGAGCACTCATGCGGCCCCGCGAGGAGCGGAGAGGACACTCGAAAATCGTGGAATAGTGAGCGAACCCCCGGGTAATTTCTTCGCGGAGGAAATAATCCTCGAGAAGTTTATGGAGGCCGGTACTTTGTCGATCGAGGAGGAACTAACTGCGTTCCTATCCATGGCGAACGCGCGAGAGTCAATAAAACCGTCGACCATTAGGGAATCGATCGGCATTGTTGGACCCCAGCGATCCCCGCACGGCAAACACCCGCTTTTTCGAGCTTTTCTGCCGAGTCCTCCAGCTTGCCCAGGAAATTTCAAATAAATCGCAAGATCCGGATGGCACCTCACTCCCCACCTCTCTCTCTCTCCCTCTCTGGACGTTGTTCTCGCTGTTCCGGCTCGCACCGGGAACCGGAAATCGGACTTCTAGTCGCCACGTGTGACCAGAGACGGAATAACGTTCCGAGGAGCTTCGAACTTGCGATTCAACTCGCTAGATAGACGCAGCTCTGTGTTTATAGAACAGCCTGTAACAACTTCCAGGTTAGGAGTTTCTTCGTACTAGACGCGGATTTTATGCATTTACCACGAAAATCGACCGATCGATTGTAAAAACGTTTAAACAAATTTAAGTATATTGTTCTATTATTTTCGACCTATTGCAATTGTTGACACTAGATTTGCGGGCCCCGTCGACATGCTCGGTTGAAATATTTTTAATTTACGATTATTGAGATTATTCAATAGACTTCTTTCTTTCGGTATGGAAATTATAAAAAAGCTGGCTGTAACATGCCTACTAGGAAACCACGCCCTAGGGAGACCTATTTTATGCTCTATCTAAAATTGAAAGGAGCAAGATATTGTCTCTTGGCGTTTGCTATGCTGAGAGCTACGAAACCACGCCTCTATACTCTGATCCACTCCTCTATATCCACTCAAGTTATTAGTCGATACAATTATCGTTTGTTTAGCGGGCGTGTCTCCCGACGCATTCGGAATGCGGAGCAACGAAGCCACGCCTACTGATATACCACGCCTATCTTTAGGATCAGCCACGCCTGCTCTTTGAGGATTTGGAGAACCTTATCAGTCTGTATTGAAGTACGAAATTCTCTGTGCGTTGAGATTTGATATGCTAATGGCTAAAAGAATTAGGTTCTCTGTGTCTCCCGTGGCCCGTCCTCTGAACAAGGTCCTGGGCCCGTTCGGAGGATTTATCAGCGAAGTTGCCGAGCGCAGTCTACCTTAAAACAAAGGGGCTTTACTCGAAACTCTTGGAGACCCAGGGATTTTGACCTGGTAAGCCGGTAAGTGCCCTTTCGACAAGAAATTTGCCAAATACGAGCTAGTGCATTGAACAGAGCAGGTTTCACTTGCCGAAGTTCGCCATGTCGTAGTCGAAAATGGTGGTTTATTTTTCCAACGCAGTTTTAATACTTTGATCGTTGAATTTATTGTACGCTTCCTGTTTGTATTCTTCAATAATTCGATGCACTGTCTAGTTCCCAGGATTACCATATTGTGAATGTGAGCAGTCGCGACGGTTACGTCTCTGTTTGCATTAGCAAGCGCTCCGACAACGACGCGACGATACGGAGGCAGAAATCCGCGATGGAAAGCCGGCGTTTGAAGCGATTTGTCTCCACCATCGATCCATCGATTCCCCCGCAATCCATCTCTCGCTGTTTGCCGGGAATTCGCGTTCGGATTCGCGTGCTTGTCCACCTCGTAATTCACGGCTTATTGTGCGCGACGAAGAGGCGAGCACACCACGGCACGGAACGCTTGCCAACCGAACGATAATCTTTACTAAAATTAACTTTCAGAGCAGCAATCCTCTCGGGCTTCTCCGCGACTCTATTCTCGGCCGCCGATTTACCCGATCGCCCCCGCCCACTTTCTCCGCGGTTTTCGCAACCGGCGAATACGAACTAGAAAATTCAATAGCAAGGGCTGGCAACTCTGAGCGGAGCAACTCTCTGCCGAATGTAAATAGACTGCTGGCACGACGCGACGGTTCCCGAAATCGTCGTTCGACTACTCTGATTCATTTGCGGTAAGGCACTTCCCTGATTATCACCTGAACTCGGATAGGTCTTGCAAAAATTGTTGTTGTCTTCTCTGAAGATGGGTAAACAGATCTACAAAGTTTGAAGTTGCCAGATTCACTAGTTGAATTTAGAAAAATTGACTAGCCTGGGATTAAGATCGTTTCTGAAGCCTCCAGTCGAGATACCCTAATTCTGCATACAGATTCCGGTAGGATCATGACGGCCTCTTGCAAAAAATGTTATTGCCTTCTCTGAAGATAGGTAAACATGTCTGTAAAGTTTGGAATTTCCAGATTGACTATTTTCGTTCAGAAAAATTCCCAAAGATCGCCTAGCCTGGGATTAAGATTGTTTCTGCAGCTTCCAGTCGAGATATCCTAATTCTACATGTAGATTTCGATACGATCACTATAAACGTTTGCAAAAAATTTTGTCGCCTTCCTTGAAGATGTGCAAAGGCACCTACAAACTTTGAGGTTGCCAGGTTCACTAGTTTTGTTCACAAAAATTCCAAAGATCGCATAGCCTAGGATTAAGATTGTTTCTGAAGCTTCCAGTCGAGATACCCTAATTCTACATGTAGGTTTCGATACGATCATTATAGCCGCCTGCAAAAATTAGTGTTACCTTCTCCGAAGATGTATAAACTCGCCCGCAAAGTTTCCCGAAAAAATTACGATGTACATAAAGCTAATGCGGGTGGTTTATTTTTCGAGATACGTTTCGGTGAATACCAAAAGGAACAAAGCGGCCGGGAGTAATATCGTCTGGCGACGAACGCCATAGCGAATCGTATGAAGGTATAATTAGAGAGCACGCCGGAAGACGGCGGAAACGCGGCGGCGGTTCGTCGAGTTTTAATAAGGGAAGAGAGCACGACGCTGCCGCCGGTCCGCGCCTAATTTGAAATTTCATAAAGCGAGTCGAGTGTAAAATTCAATTTTACGGGGAACGCTGTTTGAATAAACATAAGGAAGGATCTCTCCTAATTGATTCGACGGAGCGTCGCGATTAAATCGTTGCGGCTCCCGGGGAAAAACGTTACCGCAACCGTTACCGCCGGGGGTGGTGGCGCGGCGGGGCCGGCAATTTTCTCCGCGAATTTCCCTCCTCGACCCGGTTACACTAAGCTGCTGCCACGGAATCGAAGTTTTTTACAGCTTGCGGCTTGGAGAACGCGGGTCGCCTCGCCGCGGGAAATTCGGGAAATTGCTCGGTCCACGGCGAGGAAGGGGAAAATTCGAGCCGTGAAACCACGGTGTCCACACGAAGGCAATATCGTCGGACAATGAAATCGTCGACCATATAACGCGTCGCATTTTTGTGCGTCGAAAAAGGCGGAGCTAAACTTCCCCTTCCACGACGCTACTCCCCACGTGACACTGGTCCGGCTCTGGGGAGTGGGTAGCCTTTCCCCTCGATTCGTGCTACCTCATCTAGCTGAATGAGAAAGGAAAGAACAAAGGAGCTCTCAAATGTTGCGAGAAGTACCTAGAACGGATAGAAACGAGGAGGAAAATTGCGATCGAGTCGAGGATCAACGCCACTCGATCCTGCCAGCTCCATTCGACCGTTTCAACGAGAACGAAAATTGCGATTCCATTTCAGTTTGGTAATTGCAATTATTGCGACCGTTGTTAACGAGCTTTAATTGCAATAGATCGCGGGTTTTATGACAAAAATGGCCGACTGCGATTTGGAACAGCGAAGAAATGTAAAAGATTTTATTATATCGACGCATTCCTTGCAACTCGCTGAAATTAATAAGAGGGAAATAAATACCTATTCGGTTTCTGTGTGCTGCGATGGGCAAGAACAATTATTATTCTGCATAACAACCGATAAAATAAAAATCCTCTGCTACATTCTACAAAAATAAAAATTCCTCTCTCTTCTTCATTTGTTTAATACGAAAGTAACACAATGGTTCTGCATTCTACTAATTATTTTGCCGTTTTGTGTTTCTCCCGCCCATTTTTCTCGTGAATGCGTAAAAACCGCAGGCTATTAACGGGATTTCCTGTTGCTCAGCTCGACTGTTAAAATATTTTAATAAACCCCTTTCCAGCAGAAGATGAATATTAATGCTGCGAACTGTGACTTTCGACGCACAGGTGGCTAGAATGAATTGGCCTATCTGCGAGTCCGGGATTGTGGACGTCACATGTGGCACCGGTAGCGACCTGAGATTAATGACTCTTTTATTAAGTGCGAGGTTCTAATTGAAGCCCTCGAACGTTCAAATATTCCAGTGAGTCTCGCGAATATATCGATCAAGATCCATCGTTCTGTCAAAGAAGGATGATACCCGAGGACACAGGCAGCGGTACTAGCGATCAAGATCGGCTGCCATGGCGAAGATAATAACACGTTGATGGCCGTGAATAACGCGTTTGTTCGCAGTGGAGTACGAATGGAAAAGGTGCACGGCGATATGCTCGGTATAATTGCACAGGATGTATGGAGTTCGAAGTGCGATCGTTACGAAGCGGCGCGACGCGACAGAGGACACGCCCATCGCGAGCGCGTGTTACGTTTATCAGCTCGTAATAATAATCGCGATCGAACGCTATGCAAGCCTCCCCCTTCCGCGGCCCGTAACACCGTCCGCCATAGCCGGCATGTCAGCCTGCGAAAGATTTACGGCTGAAAATCCGCGGCGACTAGACACGAGCGTGAGCGTGCGCGCGAACATCGAGGAATTTATTAATGGGAAAGACAAACTGCGCGCGACCTGCCAGCCCCGGTAACGCGCCTTTGATGTCGAGAACGTTCCGAAACTTGCCCCGGACGTCGCAGTTCTACAGACAGCCGAAAACTTTCGGCAAGCAAGTTCGCAGCCCAGAGGCGCGTCCTGCGTCGACTCCGAAGACATGACGGCCCGCGAAAACTGCCGAGGTCGAAAGAAAAGCGAACGCAGCAGCGATACTAACCTGTTCTTCCATTTTCTTTATGTAATTGCGAATTTATCGGTTTCATGACACAAGAGAATGCGAAAATTTTTAGAATTATTGAACGTGTTATCGGAACCTAACGCAGATCACTGTGTAGGCGGAGTCTTCTGACTCCTGTGACCCCCACTAGGAAGCCACGCCTTTAGAAGCTCCCCTATTCTTATTATAATGTAAGATGCAAGAGGATATAAAAGGATGCAAAAATTTTTAGAATTGTTGAACATGTTACTAGTACTTGGGACCTAACGCGGACCCTTCACGAGTACGCGGGGTCTTCTGGCTCCTGTGACACGCCCACTGGTAAGTCGCGCCTGCATTTAGAATGCTCCCCTATTCTTATTATAATGTAAGATACAAGAGGATATAAAAGGATGCAAAAATTTTTAGAATTGTTGAACATGTTGCTAGTACTTTGGACCTAACGCAGACCCTTCACGAGTACGCGGAGTCTTCTGGCTCCTGTGACACGCCCACTAGGAAGCCACGCCTGCATTTAGATGCTTCCCTATTTTTATTATAATGTTAGATAGTTATTCAATCATTTCCTATCAGTCTGCTGTAATTTCAACAATTTTTAAATAAAAATTGGGTTCAACGTTGAAATCGCCTTTATGGATCCGATCAGCGATAGCTTCACGCCGGGAAAACTCGACATTGGTGACAAAGATCGCGAGCAATTATGCGACCGCACGCGATAACAGACGCCGAGGAAAGGCGCGAGCAAGTTCCCGCAATTTATCAGCCCCGCGGAAACGTAAAGATCGGATCTCTCTCACTCGTCGACGCTCCGGATCGCGATGGAAATAATCCGGACTTGGACCGCTGGATCCCGTGAATCGCGGGAGACTTCGAGTGCTTTGAGTCTGCTCCTCTCTGATCGGTAATTTTTAATTTTTTCAGTATAACGAATTTTTATGCGGATCTAAAGTACACGGTAATCAAGTGCAATCTTTAAGCTTCAATTTGAGCTCTTGAACGTGGAGAAATTCATACGTGAACACATTTTAAAATTACCCTGCAGCAACCCCATGAAATCCTCTCATTTCTCACCGAGCCATCAATCGGGAATTATTAATTTTTTCCGTATGATCTCGACTTTTTCTGCAAATCTAAATTACCCGATCATAAAGTGCAATCCTTAACACTAGGTTTACGGGACCCGTCAAGATGACGGGTTCTAATATTCTTAATTTGCAATTATTAAGATTGTAAAGATGGTTCCCTGAGGAATTATTTAGCAAATTTATTTCTTTGGGTATATATTATTGGAAAAATGGCCAAAAATTTGTATAGACACATGCTTGTTATGTTTATAAAATAATGTGAAATAGGTATTTCTAGAGCTCCGTAAACCTAGTGTTAAGCTTTAAGTTGAGCCATTGAACGTTCGACAATTCCCGCGGGAACGCGTTCTAGCGTAAAATCATTCCATCACCGTTGAAAGAAATGATAGGTGGAATAAAACAGGATTAAAAGCAGGGCTGGAAAAATAATCTCGCTTGCCCTGTATAGAATCCTTTGAATTCCTATGAGAATCGTTAGAAGGCCTTTTTGGGTCCCCTCGAGAGCTCGTGAAATTGTTTAGAAATCCTTTAGGTTCCGAATAGACAATCGAATCCTCTCAGCCGGAAGCCGGGAAGCGTAAAGAACGAATCTCTCGCTGTGAAGAGAGCGGTGGAAGAGGAAAGCGAGAACATCCGTCTTGTCGAATCCTCGTTAAATGAATTCTCGAGTCAATCGATTAATCTTTCCGCAATGAATGCCTCTCGCCTGGCGGATCGTTTCGCTTTGGGGATCTCGCGTTCGGGCCTTCTCCCGGCTCGATCTCGGCGATTGTATTAAGCATTCGGCATTCTAATCGACGTAATGGATCGCGTCTCCGTGGAGGATCGAAATTCTCGGCCACCGATTCTCATTTTTCTTGGTGCGGGAGAAATCGTGTCGTTGAACAAAATGATTTCCTAACCCCGGGGTTAAACATTACTCGAAATTGTTCCAACGTCGCCAGACTGCGGCCCGAGGCGCAAACAAAATTAGTCCCACGGGCTGTCGGGCCGAGCCCCGTTAATTAAACTCAATTTGCGTGATCGCAGTTGCCAAGAAGTTCCATCATCGCGCGCACGAACTTCGAACCCGTGCAGTTCGCAAGCTGTGCCACGATTTTCCCCGTGGAGTTGTCGACGATCGCTGGATCCAGCGATTTTTCAAAGACACGGCGAATATTTTCGTTCGACCGGCTCGAATCCGCCCTCGTTAGCTTAATTATCTCGACCGAGTTTGCATCTCGAATTCGGAGCGTTTTCCGCGCACAGTTCGCCACCGAGCTGGATTTTTCCCGTGATCCGCGCCGCGTGCTCGCGAGGAGGTTTTATCCCAGCGACCGGAAAGCAGCTTGCGGGAACGAAAGCATTCGAGTGACGCGCGAGCTCTTCGACGTCGAGAACAGTTATTTATTCGAGAGCACGTTTCGCCATTACTTGTTCGGTGAGAGGAAGATTTCGCAAAAGAATGGACCGCCGAAAAATATTGATTCCCCGGCGACACGATTGTACCGTGGTAATTCCCTTCTCCTTACTCGTTCCGTTTTATTCGGCCATTCGCGGCGGGGAAGAACAGTATTAGCTCCATCGAATCGGGGTAACTGCGCGCGATCATGGGGAATGGGACCGGAAAGTTTCCACCGAACCTTCTTGTCCGGGAGCGCGGCGCAATTGCGTTTCCATGTTGTCCCTTGTTTATCGCGGCGCACTGAAAGTTCCATTCTGCTCGACGGAAAATGAGAACCGAGTATTCTGGAACTGTTATTCTAGAACAGTTCGTGGATTCTTCGGAATGGGGAGCGGCGAAGCCACGCCCGCCGGGGGAGCCACGCCTGGAAAGTATATTTTTTCCAGAGAGATGTAGCACTCTTATCCATTTTCAAGGAGAAGGTCTCCTTGAAATCTTGGGTCCCGGGGAATCGGGAGCAACGAGGCCACGCCTACTGGAAGACAACGTCTACTGCAAGCTCACGCCTACTGGAAGAATACGCCCATATTCTAGGAAGTCAAGTAAATTCTGTAGAGAGAGAGACTCTTAGCCCTTTCTCTATTTTCTAGGTAAAATTGTTAAACATGTCACTTCTTGGGACAACTGTGACACACCCACTAGGAAGCCACGCCTGCATTTTACACGAGCATAGTCGAGTTTGTTCAGACAAACCTATTTTATTTAAAATTGAAAGGAGCAAGACTGGTACCTCATCAGACACTGTTTCTTGGCGTTTGTTATACTAAGAGCAACTGAGCCACGCCTACCAAGTGACCACGCCTGTGCTCTGTACAATACAAGTAAGATACTCTGCTTATTCCACTTCCCTTTTTTTCTACTATCTACTGGTAGTTACGGGGAGGAAGTTATTAGTCGATACAAGTACAGTTTATTTAGGTTTCTCACGATCCCTCAGGATTTAGGAGCAACGAAGCCACGCCCACTGCTAAGACTTGCATTTGTGAGGACCAAGTCGTTAGTCGATACAAGAGCAAAGAAACCACGCCTACTGCTATGCCACGCCCACGTAACGTCCCAGGTGTCCTATCCAGTCGAGTATCAAGTATTTTATATTCGACATCCGCGCGAAACGTCCGCCGTAATCCGCGAGTGGATCTCCTATGTCTCCCGTCGATTTTACAAGCGGAATGAAACAAAGTGTTCGACAACAGCACAAACACGATCTGAAAAGGTTACGTGCCCGTCAGCGTGTTTCCATCCAAAGGGAGGGAAACACAAAAAGACCCGGGGTAGCTGGATGGACGAACGAACCTGTTATCACGCAAGCTGGCTCGATACAGCGTCGACTCCCCGCCCCCGGGGGTGGCGGCACCTCCGCCGTGTCATTTCTCGTCGATAGTCGACTCCAAAATCCATCTAACAAGCGAACTTTGTCGTCGAGGGGACGAGACCCTTTCTAAATTTTGATAAGATCGTCACATCCGCTTGGAAAAAATATGATTGCATACTCTGAAGGTCGGTGAACCTCACTGCAAAGTTTAAGACAGCTACGTCGACGCTGTAAAAAATTCCCGAAGCGGCGAGACGTTAAGGGGGGAAGTGCGGCAAACAGCAAAAAAACTACGATAGGATACTTTCTAGGAGAAACGTGTGTCGGATCGACTTGCTAGCTCTCGCGAGAAACATTTCACAAATTAGCACAGAGACCTTGAACTCGCCATATTAACTTTGTATAAAAACATTTCTAGATTTCGATACGATCGTCACATCCGCTTGGAAAAAATGTGATCGCGTACGAAGTCGAAGATCGGTGAACCTGACTGCAAAGTTTGAGACAGGTGCGTCGACCGGTCTCGCCGTAAAAAATTCCCGAAGCGGCGAGATGTTAAGGGGGGAAGTGCGGCAAACAGCGAAAAAACTACGATAGGACACTTTCTACAAGAAACGTGTGTCGAATTGTTTCGGATCGACTTGCCGGCACTTCCGCATTGTCCCCGAATTTTTTTGTTCCGTTTGTTTCGCCGGTCGTCGCGCAGCTGTCCGGACAATTAAAAAAGCAGACAATGAAACGTCCACTGTGCACACTTGCGTGTGCACGCCGCTGTTTGGTCGAGCGGAAGGATAATAAACATTCGGGTGATCGCGCGCGAGTCATTGAATCATTCCGGAATCCTTTTGTTCGGTCCCCGTTCCGTTCCATAGCGTTTTATTTACTGTACATCGAGCGGACGACGAACGCGGGCCGTTTTATTTGGTCTCGTCCGACGGGCGAGCGCGCGTTGCGTCAAAAAGACGAGCGGAAAATCGCGACGCTTTTCCTGCCCCCGTGTAAATTGATCTGTCAGCCGTAATAAAACGTGTGAGCGTCGCGGCTCCCTATTCTTCCCGGCGAGTCGAGTTGAAGGGAAAACAATTGCTCGAGATTCCGGAAAAACAAAAGTGTCCGCACGCAAATTGCGAAAAATAAACGCGCCTCGAACAGCAACGCCTTCGCCTTCGAAATTCCTGTTGAACCTAAACGCGACCGTTTCGTCGGATAAAAACCGCGGGATAAAAACCGTGGGGCAAAAACCGTTTTATCGCCTCGAGGGTCGAGCGAAATATAATTTGCCGTTGCTAACGGCGGGGGGTTGGAGGGTGCGGAACAGGTGCGGCACCGCGACGCCAACTATAAATCCCCGTTTACGGCGGCGTTGGCCTGCTTCGCCCGTTGGTCGTGTGTCACGTGCGATAACCTGTTCGAGCACGTGGCGCGCGGCACGCTTCGGGAACACAGAAACAGAAACAGAAAGGATCGGTACGTTCATCCTGGACTTCGGACTCCGCATGTGTGTTCTTTCTCGTCGGAAATAGAGGCGGGATTGCGCGAGAGCTGCCGTTCGTTGAGAAACACCGGGAAAATTCAGGAGGTGAGCGGTCGTCACGCGCGTGCGAAAACGAGTCGGCTGCCAGAGCCAGAGGCGAGTATAGTGGGAGCGTGATTACCGGCGCTGGTGCCAGCGGAGGCGCCAGATCAGGGGAATTAACTCAAATCGAGGAGAAAAAGTCTCTCCCAGTACTCGGAGCAGTCACGTGACCGGACGGGGCGGGGCAGGAGCGTGGGGGAAGAGCGTCGTGCAAGGGGAAGGGTAGAGTGGAAAACCAGACGTGCATGTATTCCCCTCAGAATGCTCCCCCTTCTATCGCTAAGTGTGGCTCGATTCTCCTCGCAAGTGGGAGTAATGTCACTTGTCCCCTCTACCACTCTATTAGAACACGTGACGTCACATTATCCCCACTCCCTAGGTTTTTCGGGCAACTCTACGAGTGCGAAGCCAGCGACTAATTGTGTAAGCGAGCCGTGGAGATGCAAACGAGCAGAGAAGAAAGCGTGCGATGGGTTGCAGTTCAATTTAGAACGTCGTCGTTGCTCGACAAAGGAGAAAGTGACGCACCAGATGGCCAGGCACCTAGAGAGAAAGGAGGAGAGCTGAAAACTTCTTACGAATTTCTTATGAGGAAACTCACCGACACACAAACATACGGTCAATTCAGACCTGGCTAGAGATTCCGCCCGTCGCTTGCTTTGGTCACGCCTCTTTCCCCTGACTAGGCTTGGCCCCGCCCCCTTTAGTGACGATATGGAAAAAAAATTAGGAGAAGAATTAAAATACTGAGAGTATTTCGGGAATCTAAAAATACTGCTTCACTATTTTAAACTAAATAAAATAATTGAAAACTTGCAGATGTACACGATCTATTAAGATCTCACGCTTTAGCTCCGCCTCGATCGCGACGATACGGAACAAAAATTAGGAGAAAAATTAAAATACTAAAAGTATTTCGGGAATCTAAAAATACTGTTTCACTATTTTAAACTTAATAAAATAATTTAAAATTTGCAGATGTACACGATCTATTAAGATTTCATGCTTTAGCTCCGCCCTTGATCGCGACGATACGGAGGAAATATTGAAGCATTTCTGACAAAACCGAGCAGATTAAAATTAAAACAGTGAAAATATTCCGGGAATCTAAAACTACCGTTTCATTATTTTAAAATTAATAATATGATTAAAAAATTGTATATGTAACTGGTACATGTTGTAATTCTGCAATATTACGCTTTCGCCCCGCCCTCGATCACGACGTTACGAAGGAAAATTGGAAAATGCCGTTCCGACTAAAAAATTCGAAGAAACTACGACAAATTCGATTAAATGAGGAAGAACCGACGCTTCGAAATTCGGGAAGATATTGGCCCGTGTCTGGGGAGCATTCTTCGACATCTCCGGAGCGCTCTTATCGAAATATGGAATGCCGGGAATTCGGTGGGATTCGTGTACTCCGCGGTGAAGTTTTCCCATTATCGGCGAAGTTGCACATCTTTCGAAACTAGATATCTCCCTAGGAGAGCCTCGCTCTCAGAATAGAAATATGAAACGTTCCCGGGATCGACTCGTAACTCTTCGATTAGTATACCGATCCGGCGCACGAGACAGGCGCGTGCTAGTAACAAACACGCGGACGGAGCGTGACGAGCAGCCACGCGCTCAACGTGCTCCATTGTTCGCCGAGAAGCTGCTTTTACTGTTCGCGAGGCGCACAGTCTTCTTTTATGCTGGCTCCGCCAGGAGAAACTTTAACTCGTGGAATCCGAATTTATTTGAAACCGACCCGCTGCGTTACGATTTTCTTTACGTCCTTGATTAGAACTTGCCGAGTTGTTATTTCCCGAAAGAAAATCTGTCGGACGATCCACTGACTACACTTTGTTGATCTTGACTAACTTTATGGGAAACTTGCTGGAGAGTACTAGTCATATTTTTCTGATTAAAACGACACCAAACATGATACCATTTGGACTGTTTTTAAGCCGAGATTGGGGTTGAGACCATTTTTGGTCGAGTATTTCGAGATCCATTGGAGCTAGAGGGGTGGTTCAAAAACAACATAGTTGTGTATTTTTTTACACTTAATCCAGCCACGCAACCTGGTTTTAGATACCTCAATTTGTTTAATATTGAATAATATTGAATAAAATTTAAGAGAGAAACTTTGCTGCTCTTAATTAACGTTATGTGAAACTTTCTGTAGAGTACTAGTCATATTTTTCTGATTAAAATTATACCAAACATGACACAATTTGGACTGCATTCTGTAGTTTAATTCATCAAGGGGTGAAAACAGTCCCAATTTGGGGTTGGAACCACTTGGTCGAATATCTCGGCACCTACTGGAGCTAGAGGGGTGGTTCAAAGGACATAGTTGTACATTTTTTTACCCTCGATCCAGCCCAGCAACCTGTGTTTTAGATATCTCGATTTTAAAAATATAAAACAAAATTTAAAAAATCGCAGAAATAATGCCAGCTTGAAAATAACGAAACGCGTTCTCCCTGTGATCGCGTTTTCGCGAATCTCTCGGCCTGCGAATTTTCGTCGGCGGTGTCCCAGCGAGAGAGCCGTTAATTAGCTGCGAGAACGCAAAGGAGCACAGAGAGGCGAGGGAACACACGATGAATATCGGCTCTGCGTTGTCGGCGGATGAAGGGTTGATTCGCCTCCGGGTAAAAGGAGCGGAACAGAACGGAACGGAACAAAGGAGCATCCTGCTCGAGGAAAGAGAGAGAGAGAGAATGAGGACTTTGGAGAGAACCGAGACATCCGGGCAATCGAACGGAGTATCTGGAGATGGGCAAACAACTCCGGGATACGAATCAGCTCTCGGACCGATTAAAGAGTCCAGATTCCAGAAGGGCGCGAGGAATACCAGGCAAACAGGCCTGGGAGCTGAAGTAGCTGGTCTCTCTTCCGATCAGAATCAGAGAAAGGGAACTCGCTCTCTCTCTTCAACTCTTCCAGTCTTCCAACGTGCCCATTCTTTTATTTCACCCCTTCCTCGAGAGCCCTGCTCGCGGAAACTTCTCCACGGATTTACCCCCCTTTCCCTTGTATCTTTGCGCCGAGCTTCTCCGCGTCTCTCGAGCTTCGAAACCTCGCAGAACTTCGGGGAACAACGACTGCGTCCTCTTCCTGGATTAACCCTTAGCCCTTTATGCGCGGGGATTTTTTGCAATATTGCGAGCAGGCGCGCGTTGAGTGAACAAATTATTTCGTATATTGTAATGGTCGTGAAAGTAAGTCGAAATTCCAACAAATTGATCTTATTATGTATTATGTATTACGATTTTACTAATAATTATTATTATAATGAAAAATTATGTATCGTGTTTATGTGTTTTGTCATGTCTTCGTGAAATGTCTGGAGGCGTTCCAGGACGCCTGCAAGTGTATTCGCGACTAATTTGCGAGTGCAGGACCGGTGGACCTTGTTCCTCTTCGAAAAGTTGTTCTGTCGACACGGTTTCGAGCGTCGAAACTTCGAACGGTGCTCGTTGCCAGCTATTTCGCGAATCGGTGCCGCTGACACCTCGTCTCGGTGCAAAGTCCATCCTGACGAAACGACGCGACGGTACGGTGCACACCGCGCACGCGAAAGTAAAAAAAGATACAACACTGACAACGACAGACACATCCGGCCCGGAGAAAGTGCGCTAACACCTACGCGATGGTACTTTGGACTTGTGGGAAGGCTGTGGATATCGTCTAAAATGTCTAAAATGTCTAAAATGTCTAAAATGTCTAAAATGTCTAAAATGTTAAAAATGTTCAAAATTTTAAACATGTTCAAAATGTTTAAAATGTTGAAAATGTTGAAAATGTCTAAAATGTTCAAAATGTTTAAAACGTCTAAAATGTCAAAAATATAAAAAAATGCAAAAATGTCTAAAACAAACATCAAAAATGTCTAAAACAAACATCAAAAATGATTAAAACATAAAAAATGTCTAAAACGTCTAAACTGTCTAAGATATCTAAAATGTCTGAAATGTCTGAAATGTCTGAAATGTCTGAAATGTCTAAAACGTCTAAAATGTCCAAAATGTCTAAAATTTCACACCTAACATCTCATTCTTCATACAGCCTGTCCCAAAAATGGACTTGCTTGAAAATGATGAAGGTGATTCCTGACATCATTTCAAGTAATTTTTCCCTTTACAGAAATGTCCTTCGCAGCTTCATTAAGGAGTTATTAACGAAAAACACGAACCAATCAGCCACGCCCATCAAAGCCACGCCCAGCGATGCCCAACCGCATCTGATTGGTCCATGTTTTTCGTTAGTAACTCCTAAACGAAGCAAAGGAGAACATTTTCGCAAAGGAAAAAGTTACTCCAAACGACATCAGGAATCTCATCCCTCTCAAGGAAGTTTATTTTTGGGACACCCTCTATTTTATACGCGGTTAATTAGCGTGTTTCCATTCGGATGGTTTTATTTCTCGTATTTGCATCGGAGGCCGATTTCCGAAATAATCCGTCCGATATCGCGATAAAGGAACCGGCGGCCGCTTAACGAAATAACGTACGTGCAGACGAGTCTTGCGAAAGGATAAAGGATAAAGGATATACGTGACTCACCTCCTGGAGAATTTCTCCGACTCGTACACACCGGTGTATCGGACGGGTCGAAGCTACGTACGCGGCTTCACGTTCCAATGCACACTGTTACCCGTGGATTTCTCGAGTTCTTACCTGAAACAAAAGAAACAACGTGTCAGAATGGAGAAAATACTTTCATTTCACTCGTCCTCGGTGTTTATTGTATCAAACCCTGTATATGCCAGCTGGGGATTCGTTTGTTCTCCGTTTACTGTGCTGCGTTTCATCCGTCGCTTGCTTTGGACACGCCCCCTTTCGCGACGGTACGGAGAAAGTATTCGAAAAACTTTAATTTTATAATCCAGAACGATTATATGCACTTAAGTGCATGCTGCTTTAGTGAATACAGTGATGATCAGTAACCTTTTTTGGCCACGCCCTCTGTCGCGACGATACGGAGAAAACGCTCGAGAAGCTTTTATTTTGTTATCTAGGGCAATGGCATGCATTTACAATGGGAAATTAATGATTATAGAAAATTTAGTGAATACAGTGATGATTAGTAACCTTTTTTGACCACGCCCCCTTCCGCGACGTTACGGAGGAAACGTTTGAAAATCTGTTATTCTCCTCTCTGCGGCTATTAAATTCGTCCGAAACGTGGAGCAGCGACTAAACCACGATTTCTGGTGATTGTCTGGTCGGAGGATCGCGAAGCTCGAGATCTCGGAGAGGATCGTGCGGTACGAACGGGAAACGAGTGAAGTAACTGGTTATTTCTGCAGCAGAAATTCGAATCGACCGGCAGACACGCGGATAGTCCGTCGCGTCGTTTCCAGGTGTGGCGTAATTTCCTGGCCGGGTTCAGCGACACGGGCAACGGATATCGAGTCGCGTTTCGTTAACCTCGAAAAGAATCGCGATCCTATCTGTTACACGGTCTCCGACGACACGTCGTTCAATTCGATCTCCGAGTCCTGGCAGCCCCCGGTAACGATGTAACACACGGGCGAAACCGAATTTCTTCGGTCGAGAGAAACGAAGAGACGGAAAGGAGATCACGAAAAACCGAACGATATATCGGAACGTGTTGCGGAATCGATGACGACGATGGTGTACGTGTGCAGCGCGGTGCTCGCAAATTGCTTTGTTAATTTACGTCTATTCGCGTGTCTGCAATTGGCAACTATTGTTGCGCTATATTAGCATGATTACCGCGGAGTATGCACGTTCGAGCGACTATAATGGACCTTGACGGTAGCCGCATCGATTTCCCATGCAGCCAGACGTCCAAATTACCTGATACTTCCAGAATCGGTCACGCGCGCGAGTTTGTAACCGTTGTGCACATATTTTTACGGTTCGAGAAGGAGCGAGAAAGAGAGAGTAGGAAAGTTGAAAGTGTTGAGAGAGCTGAGAGAGAAAATGTTCTGGGGAAATGTGCTGAGAGAATGTACTGAGAAAATGTGCTAAGAAAATGTGTTGAGAGAGCTGAGAGAGCTAAGAGAGTGTACTGAGAAAATGTGCTGAGAGTGCTGAGAAAATGTGCTGAGAGAGCTGAGAGAGTGTGTGTTGAGAGTGTGTGCAGAGAGAGCTGAGCGAGTGCGCTGAGAGAGCTGAGAGAGCTGAGACAGATGAGAGAGTGTGCTGAGAGTTCTGAAGTGCTAGAGGTCAAAAGTGCTAGAGTGCTGGGAGAGATGAGAGTGCTGAGACAGCCGAGGGACACATCTCAGGAAAGACGTCGCGAAACGACGTTATAATAGTCGACGCGCGGAATAAAATTTTTACATCGCCGAGAATACACCGCTGGGGAAACAGACATTTCGAGGCGCGCGCGCGCGGTTCCCGAGAGTGACAATTTAAAAATGGAACCGTGGACTCGTTCCAGGATACACGAGTAATCCGCGACGTAAATATTCGCCTTGTCGAATCGATAGGCCGCGTTTCCACGACCGGTGCACCGCCTATTTATTACGACGTCGCCGCGAGCAACGGGAGAACACCGTTGATTTCGTTCACCGCCGATAAATTAAAACCGGTCACGATAAAACGCCTACGGCCTGCGCCCGGTGTGTCTGGTTCTCCGACGTTGGCGCCACGCCAGACACTCGATTTCTTGGAAGATACGCTTCGAAAATCGCCTTCTGCTTCGATTCCGTTCAACGTCTTGCCAGACTGCTTAACTATCATTCATTTGTAATTATCGGGCTGCGGGTACTCATGCAAAATGAAATTGTTTGCGTCGATTACGGGACTGCGGCGTCGCAGAAAAATTGATTTCTTGTCTGAATAATTCTAATAGGTTGTAAATAATGTACTGTTTTTAATTGTATGTTTCATCTACTCGTCGTTTCCATAGATGCATGAAATCCGCAGTCCAATCAATTCCAAAAGAAATATCACCAGGTACCCTAAAGTTCTGTTCATCACTGTTTGACCATGTTTGATGGCTTTAGAGCTCAGACTCCATCAAATTTCGACTGAAAATCCCCAAGAAGAGCGAATCCCAAAATGTCCCAGCAAATCAGAGAGGAACAGGGCCACGTTAAAAATCGTGTTTGCTCACGTTTGCTCGCGTTTGACCATGTTCGATCGATTCAGAGCTCAGACTCCGTCGAATATCGACTGAAAGGCCCCAGAAACAGAATCCCGAATGTCCCAACAATTCCGAAAGAAACAGCGCCGCGTTAAAAATCTCGTTTGATCATGTTTGATGAATTTAGAGCTCAGACTCGGTCAAAATTTGACTGAAAGGCCCCAAAATGTCCCAACAATTCTGGCTTGTTCGCGTTTGCCCGCGTTTGAGCGGCTCGGAAGGCCGGCGACCGACTCGGCCGGAGCTCGAATAAATTGAGAAAAGTATTGCGACCAAGACAGGCGAGTGGACAACGACGTCGAAGACACAAAGAGAGCGGCGGAAAATACGCGACAGCGAAGCGTGGGCGGCTGCAACGGCGGCATCCGGAGATAATTGAAAAGAATCTCGGGTGGTGCTCTCGGTCCAGTTTGCTGGAGGGTTGCTGTCACCTTTTCCGCGAGCCTCGTAAAAGCTACGAACTACCGATCCATTAATTATCGCCGGAAGCCCGGGAACTTTTCTAATTCGGGAAAAACCTCGTTGGATCCGTCGCTTTTCACCGAGAGAGGCAACGGGGCGCGCGTCACTTTCGGCCTCAAAGAGATTTGTCTTCGCCCGGGAATTCTTCGCGAAGGATCCGCGAAACGTAAGGGAGAGAGAGAAAAACAGTGGAGAAAAAACGAAGAAGAAGAGGTCGTTTCCGCGACGTCCAATCAACGTCGGGACCCTGCAATTACGTTCTGGTAATTAAAACCCGAACGACGAATACTTTGCGAAGACTACTTAGAACTTCCCGCAGGAGAACGGCCCAACGTCGTTAAACGTGATGTGCCATAACTTCTGCCGGCGCTGCTTTCTTTTCATCCTCCGCCTCCACTCATTTTCCGAAGACTGCTGTAGATTTTGCCGCGGAGTGAAGGATTCTCCTGTATCGTCGCGCGCGATCAACGGAGGATCGTGCGCCGTGTTCGAACACACGGCGAACATGTTGGCCGCGCAAACATCGACGTAACGACGATACTTCGAGTATGCTTGCGCTCGCCTACCGGCTTCCGGAGGCACGTAGCCGCCGACATTTGCATAAGCTACCCGCTCCGCGGCGGAAGAACGAAAATTAACTGGCACTGAGAATCAAAACTGAAAACGTTCTGTTTCAGCAGTTTGTTTACCGGCAATTCAATGCAATTGTCAATGCGCGAAATCAGGGACAAAGAAATATTCATCAACTCCTTTTAGAACTGTAATTTAAAATTATTCAGCTCCTGTTACGTGCTGTGCACTCTGTGCAGTCAATGTACTCACTGTCAATGTACTCATTGGTAGGCTTCCGGTAGGTAAATTGGATCCAATTGAGGAGAACACGGTTACCCTCTCTCTGCCAGTAAAGGATAGTCACGTGATACACGCAAGACAGAGATAGAACGTGTCACGTGACCGGGCGGAAGCATGGGAGGCAGCGTCGTGGAAGGGGAAGCTAGAGTGGGAGGGGCCAATCTTAATCTGGCCATTCTGGTCCTACGTCGAGCCAATTCACTTACACAATAGTCATTAATAATGCCATAATTGTGTATGTTGCAACAATTGCAGCACCTTTCAGCTGTTCGCAGGCTGGCAAAGCTACTGCATATAATATTTAGTTAATACAATGTTTGAGCAAGTTGGTCGGTAAAATTCATACGAATAAAAATCCGCGCGTCCCGTCCGTGATCGGACGGAAACGTGGGAGACAGCGTCGTGGGAGGGGAAGCTGGAATGGGAGGGGCCAATCTTAATCTGGCTACTCTGATTCTACGTCGAGCCAATTCACTTACACAACAGTCATTAATAATGCCATAATTGTGTATGTTGCAACAATTGCAGCATCTTTCAGCTGTTCATAGGCTGGCAAAGCTACTGCATATAATATTTAGTTAATACAATGTTTGAGCAAGTTGGTCGGTAAAATTCGTACGAATAAAAATCCGGGCGTCACGTGACAGGGCGGAACCGTGGGGGACAGCGTCGTGGAAGGGGAAGCTGGAGTGGGAGGGGCCAATCTTAATCTGACCATGGACGAATTACTTTAGAGAGAATTACTTTAATACAATGTAATTACTAGACTGCGGATCTTCATGCATTTATAGCAAAATTGAGTAGACGAAATTTAAGATTGTTGGAAAATTTTTTGAAGATGTCAATATATGATTTCTCCTGTATTAAAATCATCAAGGGAAGAATTGCAGTCGGACAATTTTTATCCTGCATAAAGATCCGCAGTCTAGTAATTACAATATTTCGGTAAAATTCGCACGGATAAAAATCCCCGGCGCGCTTAAACCCGTCGCTGCTCGGGGCCGCGATTCGCTCGTCAGCAACAAGTAGAATTAGTCTTCGAGATTTCTGGCGAGCGGGAGCGCGTTCCTCGAAACACCTCGGCGGGTTTCGCGAGGTTCAACTCCGCCGATTGAGCCGGGGCTTATTCCGCGAGCGATTTCGAGCTGGATCCGAGCGATAATTCCCATGAAAATCGAGCAATTCCGAAAGTAAAATTTAATATCGCGCGAATGCAATCGTACAAGACCGTCCGGAATTCTCGTTAGGGAAGCATTCAGAGATATGGGAGACGGTGGAGAGGTATTATTTGAGGGGAACGAATCGACGGTTCGCACTCGGCGAACGAGCAGAGCAGAAACTGCACTTCTACCCGCGAGAGAGAGAGAGTGTGTGCTTCTTGAGCTTCGACGAGGTAGTTTATTCTTCGTCGACGACACGTACCGTCTCTACGACGGGAGCATGATTGGAGGCTTCCTCTCCCCAATTAGTTTGTCTACCAAACTAGCCCGACGACGATCGTTAGCTTCGAGCACGCCGCCACCCGTTTTTCACGTTCTTCCATCAGATCGAAACACGTGGAGAACGCAAGCGCTCGCTCGGAAGCAACCTAACTTTCCGTGGGCATGGCGAATATAAGTGCGGTGTTTCCCTTGATTTTATCAGTCCCATCAAGCTGGACATTAGGGCGGACCTTATTTTTCGACTAACGAATTTTTTTGGGACAACCCTAGAATTGTGCCACTGGACGAAAAAATACTCTGTGCAAAATTTGAAATTGATCGAATAACGGGAAATGTTGCCGCATCGACTTTGAAAAAAAATCTGCGAAATAATTTTCGCCAAGTATAACTAAGGTCCACCCTACTGGACATCCATAGAGAAACAGGCTTTCCAATTCTATCTAAAAAACCGTTTTCCCAATTTTTTAAAGACAGAACGTCACGACAAAACATATCGAGACAAGGAATGTTGACACATTTCTTTTTTTCACTCGTGCAATTTTGATTGTTCCCACTTGAAAAGATCAATAATGTACTCCAACTACCGGCAAACGCGTGTCTAAAATCCTGCTGCAGGAAGTTCAGTGGTTCTCGTGAAAAAAATTCGTAAAAATCGCATTCAAACTCGAAATGGCCCTTTTCGATGTTCAGGAATTGTTTTCTGCAGAACAACTGAACCTTCCGCATCGAGATTATCCACACGTATTTGTTGGTGTGTGGAGTGCGTGAATGATTTTTTTCGTGGTAAAAAATTTTGTGTTCGTGATTAAAAATAACAAAAAAAGAATCGATTTTTTGAAGATTAAAAACCAGGGTGAAGACGCGATATTCGCGGGAGCGGTTTGTTGATATTTTTCAGGGATCCCCGGCGGCTGTAAATGAAAAATCCGATAATGAATTCAGTTCTTGAACAAACAAGCTGTCGGCGCACGTGCACCGCCGCGCGCGTTTCGATGCATCCAGCGCGACGAACGCGACGAGTGCATTTACATGGAAACGCGGCGTGCGCGGGCGCACCTGTGTGCAGGCGGTCTGCGTGTATGCGCGAGATCGTTAATCGCCGCAGGAAAACTATTGACCCGATTCAATCGCGAGCGCTTTATCGAACACGAATGGGCAAATCCATTTTGCCCGAAAGGCGGAACAGAAATACGGGTCGAGGGCTGGCCTCCCCCAATGTAATCGAATACCCCACTCCTTTCTTCCCCCTCCCTCGCGTTTCTAGTATTATGTCAATCTGGGTATACATATTCAAAGTTCGCGACTCGTGGCCCCCGCGAACGTGTTTATTCTGTCGCGCGTTCCGTTCAACTCGGCGCGCGGAATTCTATGGATCTATTTAATAACCCGCAGGTAACTTTGCTCTGCCATTCAACGGGAACTTAGGCAACGAAACTAGTTGGCCATTGAGACACGAATGGTGCCTGTTAGCGAAGTGGCGTCCTCTAATTTTCATGATACACGACGGACGCGTAAGCCTCTTCCAGGCTGCGCAAGACAAGGTCTTTTGAAATATCTGCGGCCGAGAACTTTGTCTTTATGCTAAAGAAAAATTGTCTGCATCGGTTGCAAGCTTTAATGCTCGTAATAAGCTCAAAATAAAATATTCTTGAATTCTTTCAACTAATCTTTGTCAGAAGAGTATAAAATTTTTGTCGTAGAAAACGTTCTACTTGAGAGGAGCGATTCCTAAGGTGATTTGGAGCAACTTTTTCCTTTGCGAAAATGTTCTCCGTGGCTTCGTTAAGGAGTTATTAACGAAAAACATTGACCAATCAAAGCGCGGCTTCAGGTCCCGCTGGGCGTTCTCCCCACTCCTGGGTCCTCCCCACGAAACTCCTATGGAGTGGAGAAGGAAGTTGGGGAGACTAGGAGTGCCATATTCTCGCAGTCACGCGAGGCAGAGCACGGTGGGGACAGTATGAAATAGTTGGTAGTGGGAGAACTGGTGCACTGGTAGTGGGAGTGGTTAAGCGAGAGCGGAGAAGAACCGCGCTCTGATTGGTCCACGTATTTCGTTCGTAACTCCTTAACGAAGTCTCGTAGAAGATTTTCGCAAAGGAAAAGGTTGCTTGAAATTACCTCAGGAATCACTTCCCTCAAGGAAGTATATTTTTGGGACTTTTTCGATTGAAACACGACATAGTTGCTCGTTTGATCCACAATACAGCATGATAGAGTTATCCTGCTGATAAGTCGACTTCTTACCGGTGAATTCCGCATCTACTTAACCCTCGGTATCTTTATCTAACCTGTCGGTGAACGAGCTTATCCAAGTGCCCGGTGCGCTGTTGCAGCTTGTTCCCTGAAAAATTGTTATAGGAAAACTCGTAAAAACAACGACTCCATCCAAGCGTGAAGATAACCGTGGCAGCTAACGTCGGCTGCTCCCTGTATCACGCTCGATCGGAGACACTCGAGGAAAAAACGATTCGAATAATTTTCCCCTGGGCGAAACGCGATTTCTCGCGAACCTCGTCCTCGCAATTTCCTCCTCACCATTACCGTCGGATTTCCCACGAGCTTCCTCTTTAGGTCTCGCAACCTTCGACTATTTTACGCGAGTCAACCGACCATTTCCGCACTGACAACTATACCAGGTCGTTCTCCTTCTGATCCTCGACTGTATCCAGAAATCAAATCCTGTGTCGTCAATTTTTCCCAAATCAGTTTGTTGCAGTACAAATTTGATTCCGAAAAATATTCAAATACGTGGGAAAATGTTTGATGACGTTTAAATAGTTACAATTTCGTGAAAAAAAATCGTACATCGATTTTTAGGATCTCGTTGCAAACTGCAGACTTCAATCTTCAAATTTGTGGACGACTCATTCTCGAGAAACATTTTTCAATTTTCCCACAGAGGTTTCAATTCTTACCATTTTTGAGGTAAAAGGGTCCCCAGTTTTCTCATCTGCTACATCATGTAAAAATATTTTAGATGAAAATGAACAATGGAGTGCGAAAGTAGAACGTTCAAGCTTTAAAATGAGCCCAAGTTTATTGTTGTACGATTTTTTTTCTCGAAATTACGACAAGTTAAATCTCGTCATGATTCCAAAAAATACTCAAATAGTGTTTGCGAAAAATGTTTGATGATATTTGAACAGCCATAATTTCCTGAAAAAAAATCGTACGCACATAAACTTGGGCTTATTTTGAAGCTTGGAGCTTCCACGCACGATCACTGATTTGTCCATAAAAAATTTTTGACTCTTGTAACATGTGGATATATGGACACAGTAAGTTAGCAATTTTTAGCAAATGTTTGAACAGTTATAACTTCGTGAAAAAAAATCGTATGATGATAAACTTAGGCTTATTTTAGAGTTTGGAGCCTCTACATCCACATCCTATCACCATAAATCGTGCAATTTTTAGAAAATCGTCGATCACGTTATAATTTCATTTAAACAAAAATAGTGCGGGATAGTACCAAGGATAGTTCTAAGCTCGCCAAGAATAATTCCGTTTTATAGCGAATTCGCGGACGTTGTTCATTAACCCCTGTCACCGGCGTGTTATAGATGCGCATCGGTAATCAGCTGGCCTCAGTGTTGTCAACGGTTCGAGCTTATGACGCCTCGACAACCGGTGCACTTTGAGTCGTTTATGATAGACAAGACAGATTATCTTTATTTCTGACTGGTTATTTTTATCGTACGTACGCAAAAGAAAGAAGCGTCCAGTATAATTATAAGATATAATGACAAACAATATCTTTAAATAGAAATTGTATAATATTGTACAATGATTGATTTATTGCATTTAAAGTATTAGATAATCCGCAATAACACATATATATTCTCAGAACCATTCAATTAAACAGCGAAATAATTTTTCTAAACTTACAGTGTTCTTATTTGATTTATTACGCTTTTTTATTAAATATGGCCGGGTGCTTCTTTCTTTTGCATAGTAGTGTGTACGCATAGCGAATAGAAACAAGGAGGAACGCGTTATGCCTGAACGTATCGCCGGCCATTTGCTCGAGCCATTTCGCACCTGACGCCCGCGAACGGCACGCGCCGTCCGGAAATCGAGTTCCATTTTCATTGTCGGTGTTTACCATAAATTCGATACGTGGACAAGCGCTATAATGGAGGATCCGAGTCGTGCACGCATCCCGACCACCGTAAATCCACAAGCACCCTCGTCCGACAACTGCACCTTCCCTTTCGACCCCTTTCGCATCGTGTTAAAGTGATGGAGATTTTAACCCCCATACGTTTTCCACTTAAGGCTGCTGAAATTGCTCGCAATGAAGCATAGAAGTGTCGTAAAGAGACAAAAAGATTTTACAAAATAATATATAATCCATATAACGTTATAAGAAAAATCTTCACTTTTGTTTAATTATAAACGTTCTAAAATATTAAAACTAATAGACTGGGGATCTTTATGCAAAATAAAAATTTTCTTAATTGATTGTCAGAAATAGGAGCCAAATACAAATATCTGTCATTGTTTAAAAATTGTATGCAGTTGAAAATAATATATTGTTTTAATCTCTTCACTTTTGTTTAATTATAAACGTTCTAAAATATTAAAACTGATAGATCTTTATGCAAAATAAAAATTTTCAAATACAAATATCTGTCATTGTTTAAAAATTGTATGCAGTTTAAAATAATATATTGTATTAATCTCTTCACGTTTGTTTAATTGTACCAATTTTCTCCAGAAATTTTCTCTTCGAATCCGCAGTGCCACAATCAAACAGGAAGGAAATCAATTTTGATGCTACTCCATTTTGTTGCAATCCGGTTAAAACATTTTTACTCTGCACAAAGTCCCGCAGTTAAGTGTCGCGAGCCTCTAAAAGTTTCATACAGAAATCATTAGAAACAAGAAAGTTGTTTGTCGAATCAAGATTTTCGCATCAACTCCGCTATAACTGTGCTGCTTCGAGTTTCCTCCACGTTAACAGAGGACAGCTGTCGAATAAATTGCGGAAGGGTTAACAATCATTAGAAACAAGAAAGTTGTTCATCGAATCAAGATCTTCCGCTCTAACTGTGCCACTTCGAGTTTCCTCCGCGTTATCAGTAGCTCTATAAACCTGGGAAAGATTAGTATTGCGGGCCGAGCTTGCGTTATAGCCGTGAAATAAATTGCGGAAGGGTTAAAGCGGCAGACGCCGTTCTCAGTTGGAGCCCACTCGAACCGGAAGGTCCGTCGTTTCGGTCAATTTAAATAAATCACCGCGATAAATACTGGGAGAGGAGCCGCCACGACCTCAGACGATCCAGTTCGAGCCTCGAAGCAGTTGTTCGCGACGCTAATCGCGAGATTTATGCAGACACTTCCGGTTCCGCAAATATTCATGCATTGTTCGGACATTAGAAAGCGGGACGAAGGCTGGACTGAGCTCTTCGTTCAGATTCTTATGAACTTTGACCATTTGAAAGACGTTCGCGACATCTGTGAGCGATTTAGATTAAGAGTAAGTGTGCTAAAAAGATGTGTTCGATTATTGAATTATTAATTCAAGTTAGTTTGTACTTTTGTTAACAGTAAACCTACCGAGCCTTAAAAGTATGTAACTGGTACATGTTCCCTTATAAAAATGACAAGATTGATTTGTTTTAGACTTTGTGCACCTCCTATTGTAATATGTGCTCCACTAAAGATATCTATACAATCATTTCTTATGAATAGACTGCGGATCTTTATGCAGAATAAAAACTGTTCGCATTGATTGCAGGACACAGGAGCCAAATAAAAATTATATTCTTCTTCTCATCATCCTATCAAGCTGAAAATAATACATTGATGTCCTTAAATGTTCTTAACGTGCCCACTGCTTTAAATTGTACGTGGCCATTTTTGTCATAAATGCATAAAATCCGCAGTCTACTTATGAAATTATTTCAGAATAATAAATCTGGAACCGGTCATTTTAACCGGTGATGGTAGGTTTAGTGTTAAATAAAGATATTTTTGGTCAGAAAGCATTCTTCACTATCGATTAGAGCCACGAGATATGAACGGAGTCGCTCACAGACATGTGTCCAACTCTACCCTTCCCCTTCCGGTCCGGTCACGTGTATGGCGACGTCACGTGACTAATCCGGTATCGGTAGAGGGTGGGGGGTAACTTTTTCCCCTCGATTCGTGCTCCCTCCACTCATCTGGCGACTGTAGCCACGAGATACCAGTCTCTCACTCGGCCCTTCCCCTTCTACCGCGCCGTTCCCCCACGCTCCCGCCCAGCCACGTGACGCCTCTGTGGTGCGTCACGCCGTCACGTGACCGATCCGGTAGAGAAGGAGTAACTTTTTTCTCCTGATCTAGCGACTCTGACCATCGAGGAGCGGCTTTATAGTTCGCGCGCGTTTCGTTCGCGTAATTTCGAAAGCAATCTCGAGAGGAGTTCACCGGTAATCTCTTCCGTCCTCGAAAGCTCTCCTCGAAAGCTCTCTCTCTCCCTTTGTCCTCAAGATATTCATATTCCCCGAGAGAAAATAACTGCGATTAACGGTCGCGCGATTACCGAGCGGTATTAACGCGATCTTCCGTTATGGAAGCATCCGACTTCGTTAAGCCATTCGCGTAATTGGTCCAGATGGAGCCGTGGCCACGGGAAATCCCTGCCCACGTCTCCGACACATGGGTCCTCCAAACAATCGTTAAATAACGAGAAGAAACTCGAATCTAAGAAGGAAACCAGAAGGAACTCGTAAAATCGAACAGTCTGGCTCTAGCGCGCACCGGCCGACAAAGGAAATCGAAAAATGCATTGTTTCAATGCAAAATTTAACCACTGCGCAAGGCGTACGCCAACAATCTGCTTTCAATTTGCTTTTCTAATTTTTTGCAACCTCTTGTTGGCAAATAGCGCAATTGCGCAGATCTCTAGTGGTTAATGCTCGTGAATCGATTTACAATCGATTTGCATTCGATTTACACTTACACTTCCTTTTTTACGAGATCTTGAAACAACAATGTCCCAGAAAAGATACGTTGTACAGTGGGTCTGAAAAGTATTCGAACACTAAATCTCCAGTTTCGAGAAATGAAGCAATCGAACTTCGTTGTCGAATTTCTTATACAAAACAGTGGGAAAAAATCGTAGATCAACTTTCAAGGTTTCGTTGTAAAGAGGAAGGGTTAATCTTGAAATCTGTGGAAGATTCATGAACCAGTTTCTACCACATCGTGGAAAAATATCTTGGAGGAAAATTAATGATGGAGTGCAAAAGTAGAATGTTCAAGCTTCAAAATGAGCTAAAGTTGATTACTGTAGAATTGTTTTTTACGAAATTGCAACAGGATAAAAATCGTCAGTTTTTTGAGAATAGGAAATTTGATGTGGACCCAAAATACTTTTCGGATCGACTGTACATATCTCAGAACTTATACAGTTAAGCCCTCATTACTTTTTTTCACGGTTTTTTAGGAGTATATGTAAAAACAGAGTTGGATGTATGCATGAACTAATTAAATTATATACTTACATAATCTTTTCTTTGTTATTTTACATCGCTTCTTCAACTGCTAGGTTATTAAGCGATACTTACATAACTGATCGTATTAATGGACACGGAATTGAAGTTAGTGGATTGATCGTGAATAGACTGAAAACTGTAGACAATTCTACAAATTAGGTCATACTATTTGCAATTCGAATTCTTAAGAAATAATGCAGTTCCTATTTCCCTCAATTTCGCATAGAAATCCAGTTATGAATAAAACACTGAAAATTGCATCGATTCCAAGTGGACAAAAATCAAATGTCCTGAAACTCTTTTTACCTTTTCCGACTGTTTCGAATTTCATTCTATCGCAATTACATGAAATCGTAACTTGTTTGTGCGCATAAATATGATATTACCTTATGAACAGCGGGAACTATGGATTTCTGTCGAAAGAACTTCGTGCAGTACGAATTTTTTAAATGAGACCATAATTAGCCATTCGAAGCGTTGCGATGTACATTAATTATTCCGAATTTCAAGGCTGTTTTGCCAATTCTTTTTCAGGAGAAGTATAGAACCTTTTGCATTGGGATTTTGCTGACATATTTGTTGGCACTTGAGGCGTGGGATTTTTTTCACGGAAAAATAATCACAATTACGTGAATTGTATATATTTTTATAAAGCACGTTTTAAAAAACATTGTTGAAAAGAATCGATTTTTTGGAAATGAAAAACCATACAACAATGAATCGTATATATTTTTATAGAGCACGTTTTAGAAAACATTGTTGAAAAAAATCGCTTTACGAGTTGTACATATTTTTATAGAGCACGTTGTAGAAAGCATTGTTGAAAAAAATCGATTTTGTGGAAATAGAAAGCCAGTGTGCGCTCTTTAAAGGATTACTATCGCGGGCATTGGGTTGAATAAAATGCAAAATCGATTTTGCGAAAATGAAAAGGCAGAATACCGTCTTAAAAAGATTGCTATGAGCGGAAAAAAGGATCGATAATGTTCAGACGGTCCGGCACCATAATATCAGTGCTTTATGTCGCCGTTTCTATTGTAGTTCCGTGTCAGGACTAGGAAACTAATCTCGGGCCGCAGCGATTCGGCATCTGGAATGCCGCCAGCGCCGGAAACTGTACCCGGCCTCGAGTTAAGCCCATTTGTAAACCGTCGCGATTGCATACTGTCGAACGAAAAATAGCAATAAGCTGCCGAGCCCCTTCGTACAGAGCTCTTCAGCTAGCAATAATCGTCTGGGAACGTCGTCGTATCTACACCGTTTCCCGGACTGTTTTCGCGGACAACGCGAGGGCAACCCGACGACTGTCCCATTTTGATTTTAACGAGCTTTCCTCCGACCATAGCCTGCGGGGCCATAATGACCGCCGCGCCAAACATTCTGTTACTGTAGCCGCCGTTTCCTTCTTCAAACAGAATTTTCCTCCAAGAAAAATTTAGAAAAATTAAGAGCTTCTTCATTGTTCAAGATCACAGTAAATCTTCAAACATGTACTATACATATATGAGTCGTTTATTTTGAAAGTGACCCAAAATAAATAAGTGGCTGTCCTTTATTTATTTGTAATAATTGTAACTGTAATAATAATTATTTAATTATAATTTATATTTAATTGTCAGTAAGTCAAGTATGTTATAATTCGTCTTATATTTTTATAAAGTGGTGTCAACATAATATTTTCGAATTTTCTTGGTCTACCCCCACGCAGTAATAAATCCAAGATTTTTATTGACATCTTATAGAAAATTTTATATGGTTCATTTCTCAAACAGCGCATCCAGCGTATTTTTGACCAATTTATTGTTTCTCCGTTAGAATTCATTATCCTTTTAATCTTAATTTTCATTACTGCCTTCGGACATTCGAAAATCCACACTTTCCGACATTATCAATAATAGATTGGACTTGGGCCACTTTCAAAGTAATGTTCCTAATTATTGAAATAACTGCGGAAATATGAGTCAATACTCTGAATATACTTAACCGAAAAATCTTGTTTAGGGCAGGTAACTCCAAGTTCTACACGTTACTACAATCAACGAAAAACAATTACAATAACAAATGGACTCAGGCCATTTTTAAAATAAACGGCTCATATAGTAGTTACTTAAAAAAAATATATCAGTGCCATTCAAATTAGACATAAACAATTTTTTACTTTCTCAAAATTGAAGACGATATTCTGGAGATCACAGTTCAGTGAGACGCCCTGTAAAGGGTCTCATAAAATACATTTTCTCTTAATTAATTTCAATTTTCACACTGTGTCAAACCGTAGCTGTTCGATTTTGTCATAAATGCATAAAATTCTAGATAGAGGATCCAATGGTCGAAATTCAGATCGATAAACTAACAAATTCGATGCCGCACGACCCGAATGGTTGAGGAGGAGGAGAGGAAAAGTCGTCTCGAGTTTCTTCGTGGAGCTTTCGACTTTTACGATCGGATGAAAAAATAATACCAGGAACGGAGCAGTAAGTAGTGCCCCTCAGCCCAGTGGCAGCTACTTTCGACATCCACTATCGCTGCACGATATCGTGGATATATCATCGAGAAGGAGAGACGACAGTAGTTTCGTGAAATCGAACCGCCATTTCGGGGCCATCTCCGGCCGCTTTCTAATCCGCGACGATCGCTCGATATCGGCAGAGAGGCTTATTGTGCCGGAGGGTGTACCGAGATACTATACCGATGTACCGTCGACAGCTATGCTCGTCTGTAACTCTCGCTTATCTTTGACACGACGTCGCACCGGGTATCCAGCGAACGCGCGCCGTTACAATAACGTTTTCGATAGCTGTCGCGACGCCGACAGAAATTCTCCAACAGCTGCGGGACCGGGCAACTTTTCAGAATTTTTTCCGGGAGAACCGTCCCCGATATGGAAATAAACTATCCGGGAAGGTAAAGTGCTGGTCTTATATTATGCGAGAACATTTTTATTCGACTCGGTCCTTTCGGGGTTTCATCGATTATTATCGTTTTTATCAACCTTCCTTTCTGAATAAAGATCCTGGGAAAGTTATTCGAACTTTCTAGAAAGTGAATCCTGCGAGCTGGAAATTTTTGTATGGGCCCCTCGAAATAGTAGCTAGATGTGGTAGAAGTTTCAAAAATCTGCGCTCGGTCGTCTGGTCTTGAAAAATTGTTGAAGCTCGTGCTTGTTTAAGCAAGTCAAATGGCTGGATGACCGCTTTGCACTGCTAAAAACAAGTTTAAAAAATGAATCATCCGAGCTGAAAATTTTTCTACATTTTCTTCAAAGTACTGTCTGAATGTAGCGACAGTTTCAGCAATCTGCGCTCACGCATTTCTTCTTGAAAAATTGTTAGTCCATGCTTTTCCCAGCAAGGCAAATTGCCCGAATACCACAGGCTGCTAAAAGCAGTTATATAATTTTCAAAAAATGAATCCTCCAAGCTGAAAATTTGTAGATACAAGTTCTTCGAAATGCTATCTAAGTGCGGAAAAAGTTTCAGCAATCTGCGCTCACGCGTTTGTTCTTGAAAAATTATTAATCCACGTTTTATCGAGTGAGGCAAATTGTCTAAATATCACAGGCTACTAAAAGCAGTCATATAGTTTAAAAAAAATGAATCCTCCGAGCTGAAAATTTTTATACAAGATCTTGAAAGTGCTATCTAACTGTAGAAAAAGTTTCAACAATCTGCGCACACGCATTTGTTCTTAAAAAATTGTTGATCCCTGCTTTTCCCAGCGAGGTAAATGGCATAGTCTGCTAAAAGACAATTTTTAAAAATGATTCTTCCCAGCTAAAAATTCTTGTACAGATCCTTCGAAGTTCTGAAAAAATTGTGAGATCTAGGTCTTGTGTGCCGCCCATTATCGGATTAATTTTCCGTCCATAGAAACTGTCGGATAGTAGGTCGGCTAGAATGGCTGAAGTTCTCGATGCGGGAGCATTCCTTCCGGAGATGTTGGAGCTCTGGCTGCTGCGTGGGCGTCGTTCCCGATCGTCTGTGTCTTAGAGGAGCGTCGCGTGGTCCTGCTGGAGAATTCGTCGGGAAGCTGGTCTGAGATTCGTAAAGCGTATTCAGTGCCAGTTTAGCCCGCGGAGAATGGCCTTAATGCGGTCCACTCTTCTTTCTTCCTCCCTCGATCTCTGTATACCTGTTTCTCTGTCGGAATCTTACTCTTCTCGCTCTCATGCATATGTAACGGCCGACGTGGCCTATAGAGATGCTCGCGTCTGTACACGTTCCGGCGAACACGTTTAAGGGTAAATACTGTTCGTTCAGAAACGCGCATACGAATGCACCGCGGAATGCTCGGGCCGTTCGCAGAGCCGTGCACAGGGGTTATTATCATCTACACTTGGGGATCATCGAACGCAGATATCGCCGTGTGCTCTGCCCGCGCCCGTTCATCGTCGAAATGGAAGCGATAGCAGACGAAATTCCTAGACACCCTCGGAAATTAAGGGAATACGGAGTGGGCTTCGTACTCGTTTCGTACGACACTGGACTGCCTCGATCGGGTCTTTCGGAAATTAAAGGGAACGAGAAATTTCCAATTTAAATAAATGGTCCTCTAGAATCGATCGTTCCTCGCGATCCAGCGATTCCCTTCAAAATCCACCAGCGTATACTTCACGAGAAATTAGGAGGGGTTTAAGTCATCGTTTCGATTCGCTACAATTTATTTATAAAATTCGATCCTTTGGACCTCGACGCACAATGGAGTATTTGCCCTGTTTAGCGCGCCAAAAGTCGAAATTTTTAGTTTGTTCAAAATGACTAAAACTTTTTAACCATGTGCCTGAATATATATGCGAGTAATCTACAATAATATTTTTCCATAAACAGTACTATTTAGTAACCTATAGATACTTGGAAGTAACATATTCTCGTGACCGAGAGAAACATGGAAAAACTTGTGTTAAAGAAATGATCTTTCTCACAAGTTTAGTGTATCAAATCGAGATAAAAACATACCTAGGATGTAAAGGAAGGTATACAAAGTAATTTTAGTTTGGATAATGGTTTTGATAGAATAAACAATCGAAAGTGATATAATTTTTTTTTTTTTCAGAAAATTAATATGTATCATGTAATAACTTTTTTCTCCGCATAACATCTCATTTAATTTTTTGTGAGGTTAATCAGTAGACATTGCTTTATACAATCCTTAAAAGTTTATGTGCAGAATGCTGCTGACACATACCTTTTTATGCGATATACATGGCATGAACCGACCGTATATCATATGACTGATAATGATGAAATGTGACGAAAAAATGTTTCAAATAAAAGTTCAACAGTATTCACATAGGTGTAAACTGCAATATATAAAACTTTGAAAAAATTTTATTTAAAAGAAAAGAACGAGATCGCCTCGATTTTTTAAACATTAAATTGTATTTTTGATTTGGTAATGTTGTAGCTGGTGTTAAGACGAATTCAACGATATATAATATTGACAGTATTAATAATGTTGCAATAGTTTGGACACTATTAATAACGTTGCAATAATAATTTCTCTTAATCTGACGGAAAAAAAATGTTTCAAATAAAAGTTTAACAGTATTCACATAGGTGTAAACTGCAATATATAAAACTTCGAAAAAATTTTATTTGAAAGAAAAGAACGAGATCGCTTCTATTTTTTAAACATTAAATTGTATTTTTGATTTGGTAATGTTGTAGCTGGTGTTAAGACGAATTCAACGATATATAATATTATGACCTTGACACTATTAATAACGTTGCAATAGTTTTGGGGCGCTAAACTGGCCAAATATCCCACTGTGCGCCGCTTCGGAGAAGAAAAATCGAATTTCTCTGATATCGACAGGCCTGGATTATAGGAACAATTTCAATAGCAAACCGAGTTTCAAGGCTCGCCAGATAAGGGGAGGGGGACGAATTGAGGAAAAGAAGTTACTCCCTCTATGCCAGCACCTCTATGCCCCATCACGTGGGGCGACCAGCGTCGTGGAAGGGGAGGTGAAGTGGGGGGGAGCAAGTTTTAATCTCGCTAGCGAAGATTTTACGAGATTTTAACCTTCGCATTGTCCACTTACGGGTGCTGAAATTGTGCACAAGTCCGTTCGTATAATCGAGGTTCTACTTTAGCCTGGATTAACACGTTAAAATCTACGTCAGCCCCTGGGGACACACGGTATCGAATTTACAAAATAATCCTCAACAAATCTGATTAAAACTAATAGACTGCGGATCTCCATGGGAAATAAAAATTTTCTTCATCGACCTTTCATTGTTTACAAATTGTACGCAGTTGAGAATAATATATAATAATATAGAATAATATATAATAATAATCCTGAAATTTTAGCCTCCTCACTGTTTTGAATTTTACCAATTTTCTCCGCAAATGCATAAGATCCGCTGATTAAACAGGAAATCAATTTTTATGTTACTCCAGCTTGTAATCCGGTCGAAACATTTTTATTCCGCATGAGTTTCGTCAAAAGAATCATTAGAAACAAGAAAGTTATTTATTGAATCAAGACCTTCGTATCTACTCCGCTATAACTGTGCCACATCGCGTTTTCTCCTCCGCGTTTGAGGGAGAAAAAAGAACAAGGTTTCGCTGGCACGGACCCGCGAAACTTCCGCGGGTCGGAACGTATTAATTCGCGGTGGATGATGTCGCAGCCACGCACCGGGGATTATGTTCTCTCGTAGTTGTGTAGGCTTGGCGAAATAACAAGCGCTAGAGAGAGAGAGAGAGAGAGAGGGTTGGCGGCAACGATGCGGGTTCTACGGCCCCGCGGGATCCGTAAGAAAAGCTCGCGAACTTGTGCATCGACGCGGTAAGCCGAGGCTGCATCGTTGCAAAACGCTGCCCGCATCGCCTGCAACGGCTGCACACCGTTATTATCTCTTCCGGCGATGCTTCCCCGCTAAAACCTACGGTAATCTGCATCATCCGTGGAACACGTCCATCCCATGTTCGAACCGATAGCGAGACCTCTACGGGCTGCCCTAAATTTATCTTCCGAGGGAGCCAGCTTCGAAACCGTACACCGACGCGAAACTCAGGGTCGACGAACTTTGCACAATCTCTTAAAAGATTAAATCCGGTCCTCGAATATCCAAGGAAGTCTGCGTTTTATTTTATTAGTTTATTTTATCTTTAATGCATTTTATCTTAGCACCGGTTATATCTCGATTCTACAGCTGGCTGTTATCGGTGAGGAAGTAGTCGCAAGCTCCACGATTGCACTAACTGAATGATTGAATGATTGAATGACTAAATGATTGAATGACTGACTGGTTGGTGAAAGCACGTGTGTCACCCTTGGGGAAATTGCAAGACCTAAAAACAATTTATTGCCCACTTAAAAAGCGAAAATTTCATGTATTCCTTGTTCATGAAAAGATTACAGAGAAATTTGTAGACAGGATCACCAGATCAGGGGCATCGAGTTGAATTGAGGGGAGTATAGTTACCCCCTCTCTGCCACTACCGTGACAGAACTAACTAGAACTGACTAAAGTGGGGGAATAGCGTGGGGACAAGTCCTAACCTCGCGACACTCCATTGAAGAGACTCCTTTCAATTTTGAGGACTATAATAGAGGTTCCCAATACTATTGAGGAACATTGTTCGATGCAATAACGATGCAAGATAGTGGATCAAGTAAAAGTTAAATTTAGGACAGTTAAATGGAGGACACGGCCGAACCAGACAAATATTGGCCGACGCCGCTTCTGCGTTAAAAGTTCGCATATTTTACTCGATCCTGCTGCCAGTCTAACCGGTTGGCAGACGCTGTCGCTGTAAGACAAGGCGTTAAAGATCATATTCAATCTGTTCCCCCGACTTTGCTGCAGTCTTCTCGTTTTTCCGGGCAAGTGGAGTGTAGGAAAATGTGCTCTCGGACGGCTCGGTGCATTTTAAAAGAATCCATTAAGGCTGATCGATACCTTATCGGGGCACTTTACGCGGCCCGAGTGTTTTACAGCGAGCTCCTTTGCTCCCGTCGACGTTCTTCGGCCGATTTTTCTGTTAGACTCGACGCGAATTTTCCGGAATTTTTTCGGTGATGGTTCAATGGAGCTTCACGGGAGCCTTGAACGTCTCCTTCAAGCGATACGAGCCCCGAGGCATCATGATTTTAACGTTAAACCTGCCGACCATTAAAAGCGATCCATGTGTATTTACGTGTACTTGATTGAACATGCGTGTACAATCAATTCCAGCGAAATTGATCGGGCGTGGAGGGATTCGGAGGAATGAATATCCAAGTGAATGGAACTGTGCTATCACTGCTGTTGCAATGAACAGAGAGATTTCGGAGCAGCTTTTATCGCCATTGTTCGCAAATATAAACGCGCCCGAGAGCGTGGTGGTTTTCTTTCGCATATAAAACTGGGAGCCGCAATGCAATAGCGTTCAGTCGGGATTATAGCCGACGGAGGTAGCATTAGCGCGGATTAACCGATCGCCATTGAAGGCTTTATTCCGGGGGCGAGCACACGCCTTCCGTATCTCGATAACCAGATTGCGGAAGTAACCAGAAAAGAATGAGAGAAGAAACGTGTCGCCGAATGCAAAGCATATCGATTAGCTTCGCGTGTTCGACTTTTATTCCGAGCAAATCCACTGCGATTCTCATCGAGGTTGGTTGCGGCGCAGGTTATCCGCGGATGGCAGAAATAGCTTCGTCAGTGTCGAAACGGAACGAAGAAGAATCGGGAAAGCCGATGGCGCAGCTGACCAATGTTCTCCGTGCACCCTCGAACGAGACCAGTATATCCTGCTCTTCTTCTTCTTCGGGAAGAAACGATACGGTCCTCTCGGACATTGGACGGCCGTCGGATGAACGGCGAAGACAAACGAGCGGAAAAACAAAATACGCTCCGGGAACCTATTACCGTATAACTCGATTTTCCCTTCGGAACGAAGAGAAACCGCTCGCCTCCGCAGTACCACCCTTCCTTTTCTTCGGGTTTCTCGCACTAGTCGGTTGTCTCTACCGACTGGAAAATCCACTCTCGGCAAGAAGCAACTCTGTGTGTCCGCTCTGCCTCCGCGAGTAAATATCGGCCGGATGCCGAAGCTCGGAACCTCTAAACCGTCTTGAGCCGTGCAATGGATTTCTAGGGGCTTGCGTGGGTCTCGGCAGTGTTCTGTTTGCCCTCGATCTCACGGGATATCTCGCGGGAGGAGAATAAGAATGTGGGTGAAAGAATGCGAAATTGCAAAGATCTTCTATATTTTTTTCAAAATTTTTGGTCGAGTTTCAAGGGTGTAAAAAATTATTTCAAGATTTTAGATTCAAGAAATTATTTCTAGCTATTACTCCGAACATCCAGGCTTGCGACCTCTAACTTTCCCTTAACCTCTTCCCTTTCTCCATCAATATGTAAGATATTCGAATGAACCAAAATAGAAATAATAGGTCTACATTGGCTCTACAACCTCAATTTTTTTTTAAATTTTTGGTCACGTTTTAAGACTGAAAAAAATTATTTCAAGATCTAGCTATTACTCCGAACATCCAGGCTTGCGACCTCTAACTTTCCTAGGATATTTCTCTATGAATATGCAAGATATTCGAATAAACCATAATGCAAATAATAGGTCTACATCGGCTCTACAACCTCAATTTTTTTCAAAATTTTTGGCCATGGTTTGAGTCTGAAAAAAATTATTTCAAGATCTAGTTATTACTCCGCAAATCCCAGCTTGCAACCCCCAACTTTCCTAGGACATTTCTCCATCAATATATAAGATATTCGAATAAACCAAAATACAAATAATAGGTCTAGATTGAGTCTGCAACCTCAATTTTTTCCAAAACTTTGAGTCACGTTTTGAGCTCAACATCCACAGCTGAACCTGAATGCAGTCTCGGTTGGACGCGCACACGAAGTAGTCTTATCAGATTTAGTCGATAGTTCGAATCGGTGCGATCGATCGACGTTTTCGTAGACGGTATGTGTCCTGGGTAACGCAATCATCGTGACGAGTTGGTGATCGTCTCGGTTGGTTTGATAATGTTACGACCAATGAGCGGCGACCGGTAGCCGTCGCTCAGTGTCCGGCACAGTGTAATTCCACAGGCAGAAACCCAGCATCGGTTAACCGTACGGGGACCGTAGTTACTCGTTGGTTTTCACCGATGAAAACATAATTACGTACTTTGTCTCCCTTTGCATTTAATTGCCGCGTCGCTTGCAAACAGAGACTCGAAATTTCATCGCGGACCATTCCCCTAAAAGTAGACGCTTCTTCGTTTCATTCCGCCATCACTGTCCTCCTGAGTACGGGACGCGGTTCGTTTCTCGCTGGAATCCCCATTTCTCCCCGCCATTCCCTTCTACGACGCTATTCTCCACACTTCGACCACTTTCGATCTTGATCTGATAATTCATAACTTTTATGGCTTCATAACTTTACGGCCTATGGAAATGTTCAAAAAATGCTACAATACAAAATTCCACAGCATTTATTACGATTTTAATTTATTTCAGATCTAGAAACCATCTACTAGCACTAAAAATCATGTTATTTGTTTCCACTCTATTAAAATTTGCCAAAAAAAATTGAAAATTGCATAAACATCCGCAGTCTATTCATAACATTACTTTTCTTCCGTTACTTTTTTAACAGATGCGGATTCTTACGCGATCAAATTTTCAAGCGTCGATTGCAGGCTACAGAAGCTAAGTGCAAATTTATTTTCCTCATTAATAATTTGAACATTGCACCTGACATTTTCTCGTGAATGCAAAGACTAAAAAGATCACAAGAATTTAGCATGAATACATTTCTGACAATAAAGGCAGGTGTACAAAGGTCTCGCAATTAACGCGAACGATTTTTCTTTCGCGCGAAGATTCCAGTCATCACGGTTCTCCATTTAATGGATGCTCATCCGACGGATCTCTCGGTTCTCCCGCGATCTCGACCGAAGTGTCAGACAAAGGTATGACAAGTTCGGAGAGGGTTCGGAACCGCGGTGCACTCGCGGTGCATCGCGCCGCGCGGGTAATAGCCGCGGAGATTGCAGTCGCTCGAGTTGCAGTATCGCGGCGAAACGAGGGGTAAAAAACGTGCTAGACGACGGGAGTCATTCGTCGCGCACAGCAGGGAATGGTGGTGGAATAAAGAGGAAGAGCTCTGTGCAGCTGTTTTCACCGTTTCTGCGCCATATTCCGGAGCAAATGAGGGATGCATAATCCACGGGAGCCGTCCGCGCATAGTGCGCGCGGTGTAATGAAGCGTTTTAAATGCAGCGTTTTAAATCAGCGAGGGAGGGACAGATCTACGAGAGAGAATGTGGGGAAGAATCGTTCTCCCGTGTGTCTACGAGAGCTGTATGGATTTTAAAGATATCGCGCGGCACGCATAATCGCGGACGTTAAATTGCATCCGGCGTTGCAGAGCGAGTGCAGCGAGACGATCGGGCCGGTTTATCATACGGCTAAATTCCCAATTTCCCAGCCCGGTCTCTCCGCTCGTCTAATTTCGCTGCGGTCCTCGCAAAACGTTATGAGCGGCCCGCGGTCGCTGTAATTCCCACCGTAAAACAACGCCGACCCTGTTTGCCGGCCAGGAAAAATTTGAATTACGCTGCGTCCTGTGTGCCGACGTCGAATCCACCGACGCGCTAATTTCGCCAATTTTTTTCGCCACGCCAATTATTATTGTCGGCGAGTTAAATAACCTCGCGAGGCATCTCGACGAAGGAACGCGCGAGCGAATTGTTTCAAACGCGGTTCTGCCTTTGAGAAAAATTTTCTGCAATTGTTTTAAAAACGAGTGCACATTCAAACGGTAAAAAGATTACGAGAATTTAAGAGTATCTATACATTTTTCGCAACTTGATAGAACCACTAGAGAAATAAATTTCTAGCTGGTTATCATGTCCTGCAATTAATGCAAACAATTCTGTTCACAATTCTTGTTTCTCTTCCACGACGCTGTTCCCCACTCTTCCGCTCGGTCACGTGACGCGCCTAGTAGAGAGGGGATAGCCTCTTCCCCTCGATTCGACACAATATCCCTGGTTTAGCGACTCTGGAGTCACTTAAGAGCGTTTCCCTTCGTTTAATAATTTTAATAGGTTTCTTCGCGGATTCTTAAAACCGAATCAGAAAACCAATTCCGAACTGTGAAATTTGTTTTGTTTAATTTTCAAGTTAAAATTGCTCCGAGTGCAAAGGGTTAAAAGAGACCGGCATGATCAACGATGAATGAGACAGAATTTATTAATTGAAAAAGTAAAAGGAGAATGTGCGAAGCCTAGATCTTGTATATTCAATTCCGAGATATGCGAGCAAAAATTAGTGCATCGCTGGAACATGAAAAAAAATAGAAACAGTCGAAGAAAGCAAATAATCTCTGGTCCTCGGAAGAAGAGGGCCACCGATAGAACTGATCGGGAAATCCTCTCGAACGCCCGTAGCCGAATGAACAGAGACGACCGTATTAATATTTCATTTATGCAAACGAGCGAAACAATTTGTTTTGTTCGGTCTTTGTATCGCGCCATTGATTTACGACGAGAATATCTATTTTTCCCGTTGGAAAACATCGATTTCTTTTCGCAGCGAAATTCCTGGGAGAATTGTTTCGAGTTTACGTTTTCGCGAAATTGCCGCGCGAGACTCTCGTTCGCGGACAGCATCCCTGCACGCGATTATAGGTTCAGCGCGTGCACGCGGGTCTTTTTATCGCGGCTGTTTATCTTTTTGAGAGCGCGGAGAAAATATGAAGAGCTTAGTATGTATGCAGTATGCAGGCGAGCGCGGCGGCCGTCGTCGGGTTCTAGGCAACGAGAAACGAGGATCTTTTCATTTCCGACTGTCGCGTCACTTCCAATTTAACGTATTTCATCCAATTTCCGTTTCGGTCGTCGAGAATCCAATCACCGCTAACATTTCATTCGACCTGTAACCCAGATATTACTGTTCTCCCGTTTCCGTCTGTTTTTCCTCAAGGCAGAACCGGAGCGATCGCTTTCGAAATTCCCCAATAACTCGAAACGAATCCGAACCGTTCGCCGAATCCACCGCGAGACCCGCCGGGCCCGAATTCTGCTGCAAAACCAGTCTTCCTCTTCGAAATCCACCATGAAGACAGGTTAAAGTTAAGTAAAATGATGACATTCGCAGGCTACGTTTTTTAATCGAAGGACTGTTTTAATCAACTCCTTTTGAAGCTTAGTATCTTCTGAAAATTCCTGACATTTGAAGCAACTTTATTCAAAAACTTGGAACCACCCCATTTTTGATTTATCAAAAAAATCATGAACGTAGCCAAAGTATAGACGAAACTAGTCGCTAAGGTCTCATGAAGATAGATTTCGTAGTTCCGCGGTGAAAAAATCGCAAAGCCAAAAATATTGCATCTTTTGAGCAAAACTTCCCCCTGAGAATTGATCAGCTTGATTAGCTTATGGCAAGCTCAATTTTCATTTTTTCCTTATCAAAAAATTCGTGAACCTTGCCCTATCATGGACGAAACTGTACGCGAAGGTCCCACAAAGGAAGACGTCGCGGTTTCGCGGGGAAAAAATCGCGTGGCAAGCCTAAACTACAATGGCTCGGAGGAGAATGGTCGTCAGGAATCACACCACCCAAGGAAGTGCAAATTTTTCTCGCGACTGAAACCACCCCAGATTTCAAGATTGAAGCTTCCCCTTTCCAACGAGTGCTTAAAACTTGACTCATGATTTTTTCTGGTCGACTTACCGAGCCTTGAATGAAAGGTATACTCAGTACACTGTACTGCCACCTTTGCAACAATATGAGGTACAAACATGACCCTCATCTTTGTTCCATAAAACAGCCCCAGAAATTCGTACATCAATTTTTAGGGTCTCGTTATAAAGGGGAGACTTCAATCTTTAAATCTGTGGAAGATTCATGAACGAGAAAAATTTTTTCACGTTTTTACAGACGATTCAATATACTACAGTTTGTCGCTATGATCTTACTTCATTTAAGCAGTACATGCTCCTCCACCTCATTCAAACATCGATAACTTGACCAAAAAAAATCATAGATCAATTTTTAACATTACGTTGTAAAGCGGAATTTAACCTTGGAATCTGTGAAGGATTCGTTCACGGAAAATATTTTTTAATGTTTCCACGGAGGTTTGAATTTGTACCATTTCTGAGGAAAAATGGGTCCCCAGTCTCTCCTCTACCACATCGTGGAAAAATATGTTCAGGGAAAATTAATAATGGCGGGCAAAAGTAGAATGTTCAAGCTTCAAAATGAGCTATAGTTGATTACTGTAGGATTGTTTTTTACGAAATTACGACAGGATAAAGATCGTCAATTTGTCGAGAATACGAGAATGCGTTTAGCAGTTTCAGTTTCACCTCACCCCTTCAGAGGGGTGAGAACACCCCTAAAGTTGGGCTGGGCGAAATCGTGTAGTTCTCAGGCGCCGTTGGTGATCTTTGGGAAAACGCAAGTGGAATCGGTGTTTTCGAGGTGGCAGACTAGAACGGCCATTTCTATTGGTCGTTGAACAAGCCGTTGACGAAGGGCGAAACGTTTTCATCGCGCGACGCGACGATTCGCCGGCATTGTTAAGCAGGCGTTTTCCGAGCGGAGGAAGAAAACGGTCCCCGTCTTGGTAATTTCATCGCAAATCCGTGCACGTCGCGAGTTGATGCAGTTGCAACGAGTTCCGTCGGAGCGTCGCGACGCCTCGCGTCCCGTCGCGTCGTCGCCTGTACCAGCCGCCGTGTATCTAATTAATAGGATTAATTAAGAAGTTCGCGCCATGTTTCAGCAAGTACCGTCAGCTTTCCCTACAATTTTTCCCCTTTCGTCTTGTCGCCGTGAATCAACCCCCGCCCCCGTAGAAATTACGGGATCCCCTGCGAGGCTCGTTGACGCGCCGGTGTTTGCGAAAAAGGGACCCTGCGAATATCCATTCGTGTTATCGCAACTTTCGTATAATTTATATTATATAACAAATAATAGTTTATACTTCACAGACACATTCGCGACATTTTCCTGATTGAAACGAGTCCAAACACGACACTATTCGGACCGTGTTTACTCGTTTAATCGACGATACAGTGAAACCTCGATTATCCGAATAGGGTGAGGCACCTAAGACTTGCACCGAAAATATCTCCGTTGTTTTTAGTAATACAAGAAAATGTTTGGTTCCGTGGGGCCATTATTGTGAAGGAGAAGTTTTTTTTCTCTAGGTCATATTTTCCGATATTTCAAGGTCATCGTCGTTTTTTTAAATGGAACGACGTGTTTTGATTGGCGTAACATTATAGCTAATGAAATGACTGATGCTAATGCTAATGAAATTCAACCATGTATAATATGTTGACCTTCGAAGGTCTTCGTACGTTAAGTTATGCTTTTTGAAGAACAACTCCTTCGAAGGATATTTGAAAGTCATGTAATAAATGTAATCGGAATTATACCGTGTTTGGGCTCATTTTAATCAGAAAAATGTCACGCATGAAGTTGGCAGAAGTTCGATCAGATAGGTTAATGGTGAGATGTCCCGTTACGACCGTAAGGGACTAATGGGATCGGCACGCGACGTTAAGGGGAGGCGGGATCGAAACGCGCGAGACGATCCGGCATAAAGTATTAAATAAACGACCTCCTCGAAGTTACGTCTCTCGCGGGTGAGTTAGGAAAGTAATCGAGGCCGTGAGAAAGAGTAATAGTGGATGGAACCGAGCAGAGACCACGGCGCGCCATACTACCAAGGGGGTTGCGAGCTCGTTCATCACTGCCCGCCACCCCTAAATGTTTCCTTTGTGGGCTTTCAAAGTTTCAGTGGTGGCCAAGCCCGCGTCTGTAACTATCTCATCGATTGTTTTATAGCGGGCCGAACCTATGGGATTTGTCGCTTCTATAATCCATACCACCTAGTCGTTATTCTTTGCGCCATTCCTCTCCAGAGCTCCGACGAAAAAATTCCCTCTCTGGAAATTACCTGATCCTCCTGTAATCCCGTTTCTCCGAGCTTCCGCCATTTTTCACTCTTTCGAACGTATTCGAACCTTGTACCAACTACTCGAGTACCAACCCTTACCAGCACGGTCATCCCCAAGTTCATGGAGATCCTCTGTTCGCTAACGATTTAACCCCTTGTCAAACGATTCCAAAATCAAATTCTATTTCCTGCAATCGATATATAACACTTTATTTGTTGTACGAATAAATTTTTCAAACAAACGTTGCATGGCTTCCAGTGTCGATACATGTCTGACACCCAATCCGTATCATAATAAATCCGGGCTAATCTACTGAACATTAAATGAGACTTTCCTCTTCAAAGGATAACTCCCACAATTTTGAGTGTCTCGACTTCCAAAAATTCGGTTGTATAGTCCAGACAATACGAAATATGTGTGCAAAATTTGGATAAAAAGGAGCCTTCAGATTTCTTTCGAAAAATGTTTATAATTAAAAAGTGACGCGATGAGTGAGCGAGTCTTCCCTCTTCAAGGCACTATAACTCCCACAATTTTGAGTGCGTCGACTTCAAAAAATTCTGCTGTATAGTCCAAACAGTAGGAAATATGTATGCAAAATCTGAATAAAAAATAGTCATCAAATTTCTTTCGAGAAATTTTCAAAAATTAAAAAGGGACGTGATGAATGAACGGGTCTTATCTCTTCAAGGCACAACTACCACAATTTTGAGCATTTCGACTTCAAAAAATTCCGCTGTACAGTCCAAACAGTAGGAAACATGTGTGCAAAATCTGGATAAAAAACAGCCGTGAAATTTCGTTCGAAAATTTTTCAAAAGTTTAAAAGTGACGAAATACTCGGTTCGGAGGGAAACACGTGTTCCAGCGTGCGGGTTCGCAAATATTTCTCTCCGCGGGGAATCACTTTCGAACCGATGAAATTAATTCGCATGGGACCGGAATAGCGATCGGACGTGCATCTCGGCGAGCATTCGGCCCGCGCCTCGCAAATGCAACGTATCCGGCCTGTGATTCTCGGTATGAAACGTTGCGAGCCATCAGAGGAATATACGTACGATCACAGACGCGACGGGCCTTTGTCGAGATCCGAGGTATAGGATCCATTGAATTCCGTGTACCAACGCGACGATACGCGGAATGAATTCCTTAGGAACCTAGCTGGCCCGGCGAATGCCGCGAGCATTCACCGAACAGTCCCGGGAACGCTATAATAATTACACTGCGGAGTTTCGTGCAAAACGAGAAGAACAAAGGGAATGAGCAACGAAATATTTAAATATTAATAATTAAATTATTACAGTGATATTCGGGCATCTTTAAAAGGATAACTTTTTTAAAATTGAATCAATCGAATAGAATTTTTTTGAACAATCCAAACAAATTCTGACGAACATTTTATAAACAGTTTGAAAGGTGTAAAGGTGAAATTATACAAAGTAATAAAGTGAAATTATGTAGTGCAAAAGTGAAATTGCTCTTCGATTTATAAAACCGCATTGTTTCGGATTCCAGACAGAAGAAAGTCGCGTGAACGGATAATTATCATTATAATTGTATGAATAGATGCGTGATGGATGTACAATGTACATAGGAAAGCAACATGTAACAAAGTCTTTGCGCAGCTGGTGTGAGAACCGTATCTACAAGTAATCGCATGTAGCAGTGTAATGTATGCGAGAACACGTGGTTAACACGCAAATCCAGCTACTATTTCCAAGCCACAAGGTCGAAACGTACTATTTCGTAAACAAAGTGTCCGGTAAATTCATGTCAAAAAGATTATGAACATAGTCAAACCATAGACAAAACCGTGCGCGAAGATTCCATCAAGATTGATTTCGTAATTTCGCGGTGAAAAAATCGCAAAGCGCCAAAAATATTGCATCTTCCAAGCAAAATTTTTCTCTGAGAATTGCCAAGCTTGATTAGCTTATGGGAAGCTCAATTTTCAATATTGATCTGTCAAAAAAATCATGAGCGTAGCCAAAGTATAGATGGAACTGGTCGCGAAGGTCTCATGAAGATAGATTTCGTAGATTCGTAGTGAAAAAATGGCAAAGCAGTACTAAAATATTCCATGTTTTGAGAACTTTTCAGAACTTTCCTCTGAGAATTGGTAAGCTTAATTAGCTTGTGGGAAGCTCAATTTTCATTTTTACTTTGTCAAAAAATTCATAAACATAGCTAAAGCATATACGAAACTGTACGCGAAGGTCTCACGACGATAGATTTCGTAGTTTCGTGGTGAAAAAATCGCGAAGGCAAAAATATTGCAGTTTTCGAGTAAAACTTTCCTCTGAGAATTGGTAAGCTTGATTCGGTTATGGGAAACTCAATTTTCATTTTTTCCTTACCAAAAAATTCGTGAACGTTGCCCAATCATAGACGAAACTGTACGCGAAGATCCCATAAAGGAAGACATCGCGGTTTCGCGGGGAAAAAATCGCGAGGCAAGCCTAACCTATAGTGGCTCGGAGGAGAATGGTCGTTTAATCGAACAGAAAGGTTTCCGGTCGTATGAATCGGCTCGCCTTGAGCATGCGCTTTGCAAAAAACGTGGAAAATAGAATTTCTTACGATCCAGCGAAAGGGAAGAGACGCGACGGGTCGAACAATTCGAAAAGAAGAAAAGGGCTGAAAGCGCATTCAGCCACGGAAGCGAGGAGGTTCCTGCGGAACGCAATTAAGTGGCGTAATGAGATTCCTGCGAGGACTCTGCCGGATCGACGTCCTTTCAACGTATGCCCGAGAAATTCGGAAATGGTTCAAGTTAAATGAACGTTCCCGCGACCGTGAAAGAAGACCGGATATCGTTCCTACAGCTAATTAAACTCCAAAGCACCTCTAGCCACTCCCTTCGCCGGTTTCTTTCACGAAACGACCAGAAAAATCGGGCTTTCAACGGTGGCCTCTTTGGGGACAAGAAGACGGTCTCTCCGATTTCGCGGTAATTAACGATTCGTGAGGGTCAATTTCTCCGAAAACGTGCACGGAATTCGTATCTTTGCTAGATACAACTTGGTCCTCGCTTTTCTTCCGCAAAACAGTGAAAAATAATCGTACATCAATCTTTAAGATCTCGTTGTAAAGGGAAAGCATCAATCTTCAAATCTGTGGAAAGTTCATCCGTGAGAAAAATTTATTAACGTTTTTGCAGAGGTTTCGATTCATACCATTTTTCAGGAATAATGGGACTCCAGTTTCTCATCTGTTACATCATGCAAAAATATGTTAGGGGAAAATGAACAATGGGGTGCGAAAGTAAAATCTGCAAGTTTTAAAATGAGCCCAAGTTTATTCCCGTACGATTTTTTTTCAATTAAAAATTAAAAACGACAGGTTAAATATCGTCAAACTTGATTCCAAAAAACATTCGAACACTGTTCGCGAAAAATGTTTGATGATGTTTGAACAGCCATAATTTCGTGAAAAAAAATCTTCCGGACATAAACTTGGGCTTATTTCAAAGGTTGAAGTCTCTACTTCCACAAACTATCAGTAATTTGTCCATAAAAAATTTCTCCGTGTTGTGACAAGCGGGAGAATGGAGACACTAAATTTACAATTTTTAGAAAAATGTTTGAGGATGTTTAAAGTGTTGTAAATTCGTTAAAAAAAATCGTACATCAATTTTTAAGGCGTCGTTGTAAAGGGGAGGCTTCAATCTTCAAATCTGTGGAAGATTCATGAACGAGAAGAATGTTTCAGTGTTCTCAGAGACGTTTCATCCACGTGTATGGGTGTAAGCTTTTCTTTTCCAATGTCGTACACGTTTTTAATTTCATGCGATTCGGAGATTCCTCCCTCGAAGAATGCTCGATACATCGAGATTCAAACGGCCCGCGCGCGAAAGTTTGTCCTATCGCGGGAAGTTTATCGCTGCAACTTGAACCGGGAAGTTGAATTAAACGATTAAGCACCGCGAGAGAGAGAGAGGACTGGCCGGAAAGTTTGTATACTTTCGACTGTGTGGTCCAGGTGAAACAGCTATTCTCGGTTGTTCAAAATTACCCCCGGCAACTTCCGATTAATTCGAATCGACGATGCCGACCGGTGCTCGAGGCAAGAAACGAATTCCGGGGGAAAAGACTCGCATAATCGCGAGGGGATGGGAAAACACGCCGGTAAACACAAATTAGATCCCGGGGGAGGGTGAGAGCTATACTCGCTGATCGGATCCGAGACACAAAGACGACGTAAATTGAATTCCAGGTTCGAACCTCTGCCACTTTCGACCTAATTCCCAACTGTCTGCCATTCCCCTACCCCCCCGAAAATCCGCGAAATTGTTTTCAATCGGAATTCCATCGAAAAACATCCGGCGATGATACAAGGCCGATGACGCAACCGCAAAATCAGCGCGCGAAAAGAGGACGAACCTCTTTCCTCTTTTCGAGATCAGGAGGAAGGACGAACGACTCCCTCCACCTTTTTAGAGAGGAAAAAGTCACGTGACCGTGGAGAGACGCGCGGAAGCGTGGGGGAACAGCGTCGTAGAAGCTAGAGTGGGAACACAAATTCTAATCTGCCACTCTTTACGTGGCACAGACGCAACTTTCCCAGCTTATCGTTCTTCTTCATGTAATTTTATATCAAATTGATAATTGTTTTCAACAAAACTACATTTATTTAGATTTCGTACCAGCTTTGTTCAAATATGTACTTCGCTAGAGAAGTTCACTAAATCAATTTCTCGGAAAAACATATTTCTTTTTTAATATTACTAAAAGAACAAATCAGGAGCAAGTCATTTCGAGTTGCGGTAGGAAAAAATAAATTGTTTTAATTACTACAACAAAGGCGAGTCCTAATTCGAAAGCGTAGCGTCTCTACGTTTACATATTATCTACTTATCTACTTCAATCGAAGCGGCCACGTTTTCGCCAACAACCCGGTGGCAATGAAGTGGCGTTCCAGCGCGATTTTGGCAGCGTATCAACGAGATTAGAGCGGTGAGGTGCATTGTCGTGGAACTCGGGGAGATCCGATAGTGATCGCGCGGCTCTCCGCGAAAACCTCGCGAGAGATCTGCCCGGCGAAAATGGGTGGGCGCGGGAGTCAAACTAAAATCGCGTCGGACAATTTTGTCGCAGTAGGCGCATTCCAAGCATCTAATAATACTGGTGCTCAGTGAAATTGCGACCCAGTTAGGCTTTGACCCACTTGGTTGCATCGTAATCATCGTCGAGTGCTCCGCTCGGATTGATATTAGAGGTAAACACACGCCCGTGTCGGAAGACTAGCTAGATCTAGGGTCTCTCGTTTGCATTGGCCATCGCAGCTGCTTTACCTTCCCACGACACCGCGAAAATTCGCTAGAGATGCTTCGAAATTGATTACCGCGTCCCTCAACGCTAGTCTTTATTCAGTATTTTTCCAATTATTGTCGAGCATTTGCATTCTTTCCATTCAAGTCGGCCTCGAGGCTTTATCTCTCTTATCTGCGGCTCTAATGGATTCAAACTTCGACGGATTAGGTGTTCAAAAACGAATGGCTTCGTATTTACATATTTTAATGGTTTCTAATCCTGCTGACCGAGGATTCTCTGAGGATAGGTTCTGATCCTCTTAGGATAAAATCAATCTTGTCATTTTTATAAGGGAACACGTGCCAGTTACTTTCAAGGCACAGTAGGTTTAGTGTTAAACATCCGCAGTCTATTGATGACTATTAATTTTTTAAAATATATTTCTTGAAGAAATATATATTATAATCGTTCAGTTTAATTAGAAATTGTATACTCGACACTAAATCTAATGTGCGTTTCTTGGAAAAACAAACGATTTTCGAGAAAATTAAGAAAACGTTAATGTAAAACTCATTTTTCTCGAATATCTTCTAAACTACGTATCGAATCGAAAAATGTGTTACACAAAACCTGTTGATCTTCACATTCTGCAACTTTTATGTCGTATAACTTTTCTTTGAAACACAAACAGTTCTCGAGAAAATTGAGAAAACGATAATGTAAACTCATTTTTCTCGTGTATCTTCTAAACTATGTATCGAATCGAAGGACGTGTTATACAAAATCTGTAGATCTTCACATTCTACATCATTTATGTTATATCAGTTTCCTTCGAGAAACAAACGGTTTTCGAGAAAATTGAGAGAACGTTAATATAGAACTCGTTTTTCTCGAATATCTTCTAAACTATATATCGAATCAAAAAATCATACGCGTAGAAAACGAATACTTGCAGTCTAGTAATGAACGACCAAAATTTTCGACGCAAAGGACAGTGTATGGGAAAGAAAGAGACATAGTTCAAAGCATTTACCATACACTGTCCTTTTTCTTCAGATATTTTTACCAAGAACGCTAATCGGGTCTTTGTACGAGCAGCAAGAGTAGCGGCTCGGTCAGGCAGGTAAGTCAGCCACCACCGAAGGTGAACAAAGCTGGTTCGCCTAACCGTGGCGAGAAAGGTGCATCTCTGCTGGTGTATCGTGCGGCGGCTACACAACGCGACCGATGCATCTAGCGTCCTATAAATAGAATTCGAACCCTGAAGAAGAACGGAGACGTCGCAGTCGCTGGTGGAACGACCACCGAGGTTGCCGTGAGGTCAACCCAGGTCGGGGATAAATTAAATATACGTCGATCACGCCGCTACCTCATCGATCATTCCTAGTCTTTTCTTCCCCGCTCCTACTCGACCAATTTCCGACGGGGTACGTCGCGTCCACGATCCAAGAAAACGATCCACGCCGTTTTCGCGACACGATCTAACAGGTGAACACTTTCGTGTGGAAGAGGATCGCGCGGATCGCAAACAGGTGAACGACACTTTAGGCGGCGCAGCGACAATTACTAGACTGCGGATCTTTATGCAAAATAAAAATTTTCGAAAACACAGGCCAAGGACAAAGTTCTTCCCTTCTTTAATAATTGTAGTAGCTCGAAAATAATGCATTGGTGTTTCTAAATTCTCTTCGCCTCTAATCTTTTTTTAAATTGGACTTACCCATTTTTGTTATAAATGCATAAAATCCGCAGTCTAACAAAATTACAGCACGGTGCAACTCTTTTGAATTGAAAAGATATACGGTCAATCCAAAAGTTTGCAGTTGCAACGTTATTTCGAAAAGTCAGGTCCGACATGGTCACTTGTTTAATGCTAAACCTACCATGCTCGAACAATTATTGAAATTACAAAATCGCCTTCATAGGAAATTAATTCAACCTTCTCACTTCTATAAGGCGTTCAGTGCGATTCGTTCCAAACTTTGTACACATTAGGCTCGGTAGCAGTTGCAACGTTATTTCTAAAACTCGAGTCCAACATGGTCACTTGTTTAACGCTAAACCTACCGCGGTCGAACAGTTATTGAAATTATAAAATCGCTTCCATAGGAAACGAATTCAATCTTCTCACTTCTCGTTTCAGTTTTATATGTTTTCTGTTTGGTAGATTTAGTGTGATTTGTTCCAAACTTTGCACACACTATATTCGGTAGCAGAAAAACGTGGGGCGCAAAGTAATAGTAAGAAGTGTAGCTGCCGTTGAGAAAAACACAGTTCATATCATTTGCAGTGCAACAAAATTGTTAGTGGCTTAGGTGAACTATTCGTGCATCAATTATCTATTGCATGCGCCCCACGTTTCTCGTTTTAAATCTTACAAGTATTCTCATAGCTATTCAAGGCTATGGGGCTAGGAAAAATTATTTTATACTTTTTAGTTCGTCTTAAAAACATGATATATTAAAAATTTCTTTTTACTTAAATAATTATTTTCTGCTTTTTAGACGAACAGACAGACAAGAGAGCGAGTTAATAAAAACGTGTTGACGTTTTAAAAATATAAATAAATTTAACCTTGTTATTTTTATAATATTATACACATCAGTCACTTTTGATGATTTAATGCATCATATCAGTGGCACACGTGGCACGGAACGTATTAAAAAGAACAATACAGCAATGTAATTGTTAAGTTCTCATTACATTTTCGTACGGTACTTGTTATCGGCAATTCTACTGTAACGTGTGTAATAGTCTGGCGTAGTTGCAAAACTTTGAAACAAAGGCAATATCGCACTTATCATCCCTAACGGTTTGTCATGTTCGAGTTTCCTGATAACTAACAAGTCATTGTAACTCACAACGAATATAAAACTGGTTAACCTGAGGTAGCTAAGCTGTCTGTGAATAACTATTACTAAACATTCGCGAGAATGTCGATTGAAGCTTGAACTCTTTTTACTCGAAGAAAAACGTCTATTTTATTCCGCAGAGAAATGGAAATTGCAAATATATTCACCCGAGGAAAACAAGCACACTCGTTTCGAAACTGGAATGTAAACCCTCGACGTGAAATTTCATCGATTCTTACGCAAAACGAGCTAATATTTGGAATTGAAAATACGTTCTACACTGAACAATCAAATGTTCGGGAACAGAAAATAAGAAATTGAATTGTTTCCGATTCGATCTTGCTTCGAACAACAACGGCGAATTTTATATTCACAATTTTATACATGCTCGTTTACTGAATAAAAAGTGTACGCGAATGCCGAGAAGGTTAATTGAAACATATGGAACAGATGTAATCCACGAGCGTAAGCGGATCATCATCGCAAAATGCAAACGATCGTCATTTTCACGGATGGTAATTTCTGCTGGATTAAAACCGGATTGTTTATTGTATTTTTTAAATAAATTGCTGCGCCGAATGATTCGTGACTCGGCCCAAAACCTTCTGGATCGATCAAGGTCGTTCATACATTCATATTAATTAAAATGGTACTCCATTGTTTTGTTTTAGACTAATAAAAAAGAGGTTCATATATATTCCTTCTTCGAAGCACTATAATTTCTACAATTTTTAAAAATTTCATTATATAGTGCATATAATAGAAAATGAGTAAGCAAAACAGTCGTCTGATTTTTTTCGAAAAATTTAGTCGGGTCTTTATCGACCCGGTTGTAAAAATCGTCATTTAATTCCTCAGTTTCTGGCAACAATCCAGAGTGAAATAGAAATTTATCTTCTTTCTTAATACGTTTAATAGGTTGAAAAAATAATATAACAGTATTATTAAATTCTTCTAATATTTTTACTATTTTAAATTGCACCTACTCATTTTTGTCATAAATGCATAAAATCTGCTGTCTACTGATAAGAAACTAAATTCAACGAAACAAAAGAAAGGATACAGTGGATCTTTATGCAAAATGAAAATTTTCTACCTGAATTGCAACAAACTGTAATAGAATAGTAATTTATCTTCTTTCTTAATACGTATGATAGGTAGAAAAAATAATATAAATAGATAAAATCATAAATAAATGCATAAAATCCGCTGTCTGCTAACAAGAGAAAGAGTAATAAGACATTAAATCGATGAACCGAAAGGAAGAGTAATAAGAAATTAAATTCAATGAACCGAAAGAAAGAGTAATAAGAAATTAAATTCAACGAACCAAAAAAGAAAGAATAACAAATAATCGTAAACATCCTCATATACAATTGCGAGACTGCCCTCCGAAGGTTAAGTCGCAGACCGCGGCTCGCGCGAAACAATATTCGCCGCCATGTTTATTTTTTTGGTTGTTGTGGGTCTTGTACTTCGTCAAAGACGCGTTTTCACGCGCATTAGAAAGTAAGAGGAGAAGCGGCGCGCATCGCGACGGTAATTTCGAAAACGAGATCGAGACCTTGCCACCCGACACACCGTTCTCAAATTTCAAATTGCGCCGGCGAGTCTGTATGCACAAACCGAGTGTTTTCGGGAGCATCTGTTGCGCACGTGAGTTACGAGCTAGCCTTAAGGCATCGTTCACACCGTAACTGCTTCATCACTCGCGGATTTCGTGACCCGCTGAGAAACGGTACCGAATAGCATTTTCGCGAGAGGGACAGAGACAGAAACAATGCGAGAAAGAGAGAGGAGGTGGGGAATAAGCTTATCGGTACCAATCGACACTTGTCCACATCCCGTTATCATTTCGCCAAACAAAGGCGCATAGTAAGTTCGATAAACGATCGCTTTGTTATTGTTTACACTCGGGGGAGCACCGGACAAAAGCGACCTTTGATACGTCCGATGTGTTTACCATCTAACAAAACTTTTCACAAGATCCTCTAACAGTAAGTATCTGAACATCCTCCACTTCATTCCTCCCGTCATTCCGAAAACGATCCAGATCGATACCATCGCAACCTAATTTACATTTCGAATAATCTCCTGTAATTCTTTCGCTGAAAAAAAAAACAATACCGATGACGCAGCGAAAGAAGGTGGAACGCAAGGGTTCCGGATGAGAACGATGCGGTGGAGGCTCGGGTAACAATAATAACGACATAAATAATAATGACTCACCTTTTCGAGACACTCCTGGCCGATGGCTTTCGGGTCGACCTGCACCTCGAGGATAACGGAGTTCGCTTGGCTAACGAGGCACCACATCTTGTTAGGGATCGTATCCAAAGAGGTTCCGTATAAACACACAGCGTCGCCGCGACTCAACCGAATGAAGAAAAACCGAACCGAAAGAAAAACCGCACCGTTCACACAGAATTCGGGGGACACGCGTTATCAACGAAGATGATCTCTTCCTCTCCTCCGGATCCGCGGCTGGTCGGCGACCGGTCTCGGCCCGGTACGCTCTTAACCATAACAGAATTAAAACGCGTACCCGTGCACAGCTGTCACCGCGTCCTCGAACGCGACCTCGTCGATCGGCAACGTGCTCGCGCTCCTGCTAACCGAACACGTCTCCTCGGCTTCCATTTCTCGGTGCAGAATGGCACACGCACTGACACCGCTCCGCGCTGCCTGGATTAGTTCGCGAAATCGAATCACCTTTCGCGAGCGACGGAGTGGCGCTAGTGTTCTCTGTGTGCGAACACGACACGCACATCATCAAATCCACCGTCGAAACACCGACAGACCGCCGAGGAAAGGTTGGGTTCACACAGCTGATACCCGCCACGAATGTTCCCGAAGATACCCGAACCCTCCACCAATCGCGACTCGCCTCACCGGAAGCCACGAATCGCGCGCGAAACTGCCGCGCTCGAAAATCTCCCAGGTAATTTTGTCCTCTCCTGAAGCCTGAATAGAAGGTAACGTTTTGTTTGCGAATTAGAAATAATATATAAATTATTTGTGGAATTGTATTTAAATGATTTTTCTTGATTAACCTCTTGCCGTAACATTTTCTTTACAGTTACAGTGATTGGAACGTCTTTATCCACAAAAATGTAGAAGAGAAAAGAGAATATATATTTCTTGTATGGCTACATTTATTTGAATGCTTAAATCTTGATTACTAGACTGCGGATCTTTACGCATTTATAGTAAAATTGAGTAGATGAAATTGAAAATTGTTGGAAAATTTTAAAAACTGAAAATGTCCAATATACGATTTTTCCTCTATTAACATCATTATAAGGGAAGAAATAACGTTCAATTTGGTTTCTATTTCTTGCAATCGATGCGGACAATTTTTATTTTGCATAAAGATCCGCAGTCTATTGATTACAAACGAATCAAATTTGATTTTATCGAAAAGGCATAACATTCATATATTTGATGTCTGACTCGTGAAAATACGGCAAGGGGTTAAATGAAACATTTGATTGCTGTTAAAGAATAAAATATTAATTTAATTCGCTATAATTTGCTATTTATTATTCTATTATTTCCGAGTGTTGTCAAACTTGTTCTTCACTAAACGATAGAAGAAATTATGAAAGAGCAATATCTTTACTTGAATTGAATAGCAATCTAAATGAAAATACACGCCAGAAGAATAAATAAAGTACTTAAATAGTTATACCTGATCGTTCACTGATGAAGAAACACTTTTTACAACGAAAATTTCAGATTTCGTCCAGTCAACGTGCACCATCCGAAACGCTGCGACGAAATGGTGAATCCGGGCTGCGCCTGCGCGGCAGATCGAGGGGGAAGTGGAGAGCGGGAAAATTCGAATCGCGGAGAAAGTAAGTAGAATATTTTGTAATAGAGCGCGCATATGATATCCGTATATTTAAACATTCGTTTCGTCGTTAATTGCAAGAAACATTGCTCGAATCCGATTGGTCCCGAATGATTTTGTATATTATCGCGAACTTTTGTCGGTCACGAAAGCTTTTACGTAATCGCGGATTACGCAATTGTGGAACCTAGCCCACTTCCGTTTGAACTAGAAATTACGAATGCGGGAAAATATATTCCCACGGCAGAATTCTATATTGATGACTGAATAGATTTTCGCTATTTTTATTGTTGAACATTAATACTGTACAGATTTGCCAGCTCGCAGAGACAGGGTATACACATATGAGGTATTATTTCGTACAACGTAACAACATTTAAAAATTTCAAACAAAACAGACGGTGTGTGTGTTCTTGTACATCGTCGCGAGAATCGCGATGTATTTCGGGAGCTTGTTCGCGACTCTCGTGAGGCTGTACGGGATTTCCTATAATCGCGATTTGTGTCCTCGATGCAGCAGAATTATTGGAATGACATCTAGCGACATACATTTAACGTTGTATAATTTTTTCTTTGTTTGCCACCACCCTAAAGTTTATAACATTTACACGTCATCCTAATATATCTAGGCCTTGATATATCACAATGACGACCTCTTTAATACGTTTCTATAACTACTATCGCGATGCAGCTACTCTAAATCTTAAACTTTCCAACACGGTGGTAGAAGCTCAGCATAGTTACGATTACATTTATTGTCGTGTAGCAACCGCAGGAAAAATTCTAGCAATTTCAGTACCACCATCTACGATTCAAAGGTATACGGTTTTCTCTGATAAAAGTACAACATAACGGCAATAGATACGTTTTAAGATATGATAAAGGAAAGTACTTAATGTACATTTATAGCATAAGATGTGATATTTATATGCGTCGACGCCGTTCACTCCGACTTAAATTTCTTTGCGGTAATTCTTGTGCAATTCTGGCTTGATGTTGTACACCAGCTTCAAGATCGTGAGCATCACCTGCGCAACAGAAATAACCAAATGTTAGGACGTTCGATTAGAAGCATTCTTATTGAATGGATTGTAAGTATTATAACCACGTACAATGTCTTTATGCACAGCGATAGCTTGGTTCATCTCCTCTATTTTAATTTTGGTATCGGCATCTATACGGGCGGCAACGTCTTCTTTAGAACCCATGTGCTGAATATCAAAATATTCAATGATTTAATAACATTTTTGACAAGATCCATAGCTAGCTAAGTTTTCTAAATACTTTACCTTGGCTTCAAATTCACGGAATTGTCTTTCCCGTTCTTGCCTGTACTTCTCAATCTCATCTTGAGCTTCCTCCTTAGCTTGCTTCAATCGACGCGCTTTACCTAAATGAAAAAATTACTTCGGAGTTACAACCTTGCCGCAGAAGGATTCACAGGTTACATGTAACCGCGCACTTTTCAACAAAATAAAATGTATTAATTCGCGTATATTAGGCTACATCAATTAGTTGGTTCAATTTTATCAAGAAGGACCGTTCACCGATATTCTACCCTGACGCAACCACGTCACCAGGGACACGCGAGATAATCGAATAAAACACGCCAAATTGCATCGCCGAGTCGCATTACCGTAATTCATACAAATATCGTTTCCTCGATAGATTTAAAAGGTTACACCCAGTTGAATTCAGGGTCACAGAAAAGTTGATCGTGAAATGTTACATGCGGAACACTTTCGACGGCAAACTATGAATTCCAATAGCTGAATAGAAACTCACGTTTTCTCGCTTCGGATACTTTTTCCGCGGCTCTCTTCTCGGCAGCCAGAAGCTGTTGAATACCTTGCGTCTGGCTGGCCATCTTTGCAGCAAACGAACAGAGCTGTGTTCCGAACTAAAGAATCATAAATCGATCATATGACTTTGGAGTTTCCGTTGTTTGCCCCGCCTTAGTGATGGCGCTCTAGCTCTACCTTGCACTCTCACGTGTACCACCGTGTGCAATGCAGAATTCACGTTAGCACGAGCGCCAATCGCGATTCCAAAAATTACCGCCACGATACAAATACGTATTACACTAAATTTAATATCGAAAGTATAATGAATAATTTCAATATTTATTACTCGTTTCGTATCCCCTTCTCTTTTCACGCATTTCAAAGCCCGGGATAGGAGACTTGGATAATTAATTATTCAAGAAGAAAGATATATTAAACTTATTTAATGTATTCAATGTACAATAATAAATGGAAACTTAATTTATTGATTTACATTTTAGTTTAACCGATTCCCCTGTATATTCTGTCTGTTATTCAAGAGAATCTTCTCTTGACGCTTCTTCTCCTCCTTAAACGCCTCGGTATTCGCTTTTCGTTCTATCCTCCTCTCCTAAAACGAATAATTAACGTTTTTAATTAATTGCTTACGCTGTGAATATTGATAAAGAGCAAGCATTACTTTTCTGTATTCCTTGAGGGCCTTCTTCCTTTCTCTTCTTTCTTCCACGGTTTCATTCTTCGGTCTTATGCTCAACATACTCAGGGTTGATTTCATGGTTTCCGCAACAGATTGCGGTCCCCTTGCTTTGTCGATTTCATTTTGTTGATCGAACTGTGCTAAAGTTTTTGCAGTCAGCTTCCCAGAAGAGACATCCAATACGTTTTTCGGAATACCAGTTCTTGAGTGAACTTTAATTTTTTCTATCTGCATACAAATTTATGATTACCATATCAAATTTCACAAGAATCGAAGAATTACTCTCAAGCTCTGTACCTTGGGCTCCGAAATCAATTTCGGATGATTATAAATATTGCTGTATGTACTGATAAAGCTTTCGCAGTCCCATTTATCTTTTTGCCTCGCAGCCACGACAAGATCTTCCAAATTATCTTCATCTTCGGAATTGGAATACTCGTTTTCCAAAATTCTCATCTTATCCTTCATCAACTTTACAACATTATCGGTCTATAAAGACAGAGTACTTTGAGAATCGTCTTTTGTTCTACTCGCAGATAATAATATACAGTTCTTACGTCTTCGTGTTGCTGTTGTTCGAATTCGGATGCACACTGAAGCAGCAAATCTGAATCCGGTGCGACGTGTCCCTCGATTTCATCGCATTCTAAGGCACCAATCTCGCTGTCGTCGTACGCTGCATACATCTACAGATAAAACGATATAAAATGTATGCTGATCAAGAAGAAAAAAAATAATGAATACCAACTTTCTCAAATTTGTCATCCAGTAACGTTAATTGCGCATTTCTTCTCATAACGCTACTACTCATAGAATACTCTGTAAAACGCGATTTTGTTTCTTCTTCTCGAAATGTGTACTGAGGACCGTTCAGACTACACACTTCATCTTGTTCTTCATCCGATAGTGCTAGTCCTCCAGATGACCGATCTGCTTAATCCGAATCATAGAATAGATATTAACATACATAAAATATAAATATACAAACATACATAAGTGCATTTACGTACCGTACTCATTATCATCATCTTCCTCTTCATCACCACTGACATCGGCATTGGCTAATTCAATAAAATTGTCTTCCAGTTCGTTTTCCGAATCATCGTAATCAAAGTCCTCATCCATCGCTGCTACTATGTCTGGGTCTAGATCCAACCGTAACCCAGAAACAGGAGCAGCTTTGTTAAGGAGCCCCACTTTCTCCTCCACGCTCGACTCGAACACAGAGGAAGGTAAGTTAATCTTTGGCACATCTTTGCTTTCAGACTCCTCATTTTTTTTTGACCCGCTTGTATAATCTATACGTTCCCACTCTGTTGTCAACAAATTTGCATCTTTCAGATGCTGCAAGTAATCGTAATCATCGTCGAAATATATGCCATATTTTTGTTGCTCCTCTTTGCGTTTGTTATCGTTTAGACTTCTCTTCTCTATCTTAGCAGCCTGTGTGCTTCCCGCAGGTACGAGAACTCGTTGGGGTGCATTCTCATCGGCAATCAAAGGATCCTTTTGCGACCGATGAACCAAATGGAACGACACCGAATTCTTCTTATCGATGAATTTCTTCGCTTTACCCTTCGGCTGGAAAATTTGCCAAATATCACATATATATAACCTAACAATCTTAACCCTTAACTTGCACTTCGAATTATTTTTCAATTTTGTTGCCAACAACTCTCTACTAATTAAAGTGTTTTATTTGAAATTTACTTTAAAGGACAGTTCCTCAACTGCTACTTATTTTAAACAATTTTGTTTGTAGAACTTATATTTGTTTCAGCTAAAAAACATGACAATTAAATAATTAAAATAAGAACCAAATGCATTTAAGAACCCGTTGTATTTACATTTTTCTTTCTCTGATGTCGTTGTCACACTCGGCAAACAAAGAGTTAACCTCCCAACGAGTTACAATTAATTTTCTAACTTACCATTTTCGCAGTATTCTCAGCAGAGAGAGAGAACAACGTCAACTTCTTTATTTACTGAATTTACGATCGAAGCACGAAAGCATGCGTTTCGTCAGCGACTCTCAACTTTGTCGCAAAGTTAAAATAAGTATACAAACGAAAATAATGCGGTATCAGAGAGAAGAAAATGAATTAATTAACATTTGCAACAATGATATTTTACGCGATCTGTAACTTTTATGAGTAGGAACGAAAATAATATTAATGCCCAAGCCAGATTGGACAATGTCGTTTATCGTGGCAAAGCCTATCCTGGTTCTTCCTTGAAATAATCAATGATAACTAGCGTTCGTTATTGATGTTCGATAAACGCGTAACGATACTCGAACGGAGCACAGAGAATGGGGCTCTTTGATCGTTTAGCGAATCTTTTAGGTCTTAAGAAAAAAGAAGTAAACGTTTTAGTAGTGGGCCTTAACAACAGTGGTAAGTCAACGGTCATAAATAATTTCAAACGCGAGGATGACCGTTGCATAGACATAGTGCCCACTGTTGCGTATAATGTTGAAAAATTCTCATGTAAGTTAAACAATGGCGATTGAACCACGTTGCTCGATGTTCGATTGTCGTGCTTAAAACGATATTGTTGCTTGCACTTGTTGTACCGATCGGTTCGAGCACCACTTGTTATCTTATAAGGAAATAAAACAAGTACATTCCTTATGAAAGGAACAGGAACATACATTTTCGTTTATTTAAGTCTTAATTCTATTCGTTATTTCATTTATTCTTTTTTCTTTTATCAATACTTTCTATTCTTGCACCACTTGTTATCTTATAAGGAAATGAAACAAGTACATTGAAAAAGTACATTGAGCTGTAAACTTTTATTATTATTATTATTATTATTTATGTTGTACATTTATATTTACTACTTTTACTAATTTTATCTTCTGCCTTTACTTGGTCAACATTTTTCTTTTCTTAATACTTTCTAATCTTGCAGTTTGTTCTGGAATACGAATAGTACTAATATCAAGATCAACTGTTTCCATAACTATGGAATCATTCCAATGCATTGGGGTGCTAGTAATCACTTTATCCACATCCCTATGCAATACAGATTTCTCAGGGGTCACCAGTTTTCTAGATGTGCCAGGACTCACATGTGAAATTTTAGTTGATCGAAAATTAAATTTGACCTGTTTCAATTTCTTCTCGTATAACTTATGTACATTACTCATAGATGTTACATTCTCGTTATTCTTATTTACACAACGCGTAGATGGTCCTTGGATTGGACTAGGATTCTGCGTATTTCTCTTCTTACTTTGCGAAGCAGCAGGTTCATTGCTTCTCTCACCATTTCTTGGAATATATAAATCTCCTTTCCTTCTTTTCTTCTGCCCCTTTCTAGGACTAGCAGATTTGGTTAGAGTCTTATTATTCTTATTTTCATTTGTGGAGTATTGACTAGGATTCTGCGTATTTCCCTTCTCATTTTGCGAAGCAGCAGGTTCATCGTTTCTCTCAACATTTCTTGAAATATATAAATCTCCTTTTCTTCTTTTCCTCTGCCTCTTTCTAGTAAATTTGCTTCCCTGCAAGAAGTTTTTTAAAAAGCCTTCTTCGTCTGAAGTATCCGAGTTCTGAAAAGAAAGTATTTGTTAGTACGAATGTATTCTTTGCAATGAAGTAACATAGTTAACATACATTAATTTCTAGTGGACTATCCTCGTCGGCTTCTTTTGACCATGTAAACGGACTGTCGTCCCACATTTTCTCAAATGCTATACTCAGATCCATCAATTTAAAACACTTTACAGATTTTTTGAATTGTTCTTTCGCTTTTGTGTTTAACTGTTCGTTTTGTAAATCGATATCCACTTGACTTGGCCTGATTTTATCAATATTATATTCGATATGTATAACTGCATTTGTGTAATCATCATATTCGGCATTATGCACACCTATTAAACTTATCATCATGTGAGTATATCCATCGCTTGTTTGCAAAGTGCTGTTTTTCGTATAAGATATGGTTTCCTGTAAATTTTCGATATTATTAGACTTTTCGTTCGACTGCAAACACCATAGATTAAAAGCGAATATATACCTTCAATGCATTAAATTGTTCGCATCGTATAAAGTAACAATTTACGTAGTGTCTACAAGTTCTGACAAAATTAGGTACATCTCTTATATTATTCGAAAACTGGCTTACTACATCTTCTAAATCAATGGACATCGGCATCGTCCATTTTCCTAAAGACCATTTAGCATCTTTATACAGCACTTGTACAGCATAAATATATTCTTTGTCGTATTTATTAGACGGAGACAGATTAAATACAAATTCTTGTTTGGTGAACTTAAGACAACGGAAACCGGCGAAACGAAATAATTCCAATTCTAATTCTACATTGACATCTGGGATTTGCGAGTTGTCTAAATCAAAGGAAGTATCAAGAGCATTCGACTTGCTGTCAATTTCGACATTTTTAAATGGGCAGAGGTCCAATTCGCACTCCAGTTGCGGAATTATGGACCGCAACTTTGCTATTTGCTTTTTCAATTTATCCTTTTCCTCCTGCAGCAGATCTAAAATCAGGAAAACGATAATATTAATCCAGTGGTATCCCCATGAAAAGTAATATTTGTACTTAATGTTTTATGTTTATTGTAACATTTATTTATTATATTTCTGTTCAAATAACAGTATAAAACACATGTACACCATACACAAACTAGTTATCAGACCAATTGTCTATGCTTTCTGCCACATCCATATTCATATCCGCATTAAAACAGTTTTGGCATTTTCTTTTGATGTTTTTATTAGATCAATCCAAGCGGTATCAGTTTTTAAGAAGCTACATTGTATCGCAAAATGGTAGCGAGAGAAATACGAGAAAAAGATAGTATATCTCAGATTTAAGACTTAAGATATTTTCTACAAAAAGTGTACTATTAAATTATATTAATTGTAGATGTACACTTCTCACCTCGACTCTTTTCTGATTTTTGCTCAGATATGTCGACCTTTTTATTTCTCTTCTTTACTTCCATGACAAATTATTTCATAAATGTAAACACAATTTAACCCTACTATTTTCAAGTATGTATTTTGAACGAATAATATATCCCGCCAAGATGTGACATGTGACGTGTACGCGATCAGGGGTTCTCATTTGCTACGACGAGAAGTTTTACAATTTTATTCGCGTATAATCTTTATTACTGTATAAAATGTATACGTTCTTTTCCAGTTAAAAATGTCAATTTTACGGCATTCGATATGTCGGGTCACGACCGTCATAGAGCTTTATGGGAGCATTATTACAAGGACTGTCATGGTATTATTTTTATAATTGACAGCAGCGACAAGCTACGATTGGTCGTGGTGAAAGAAGAGCTGGATATGCTTCTTCAGCATCCGGATGTAGCAGGTATAGGATTGTCGTGTTCGTTTTTTTACAGAAAAATCGTTCGAGAGACGTCTGCAAAAATGAAATGTACTTGAAACATTCTAGGTCGCAAAATACCAATACTTTTTCTGGCAAACAAAATGGATCTGCCTGATTCTTTGACTACTGTTAAACTGGTTGCTGGCCTCGGCCTTGACCGTATACAAAATAAACCGTGGCACATTCGAGCAACAAACGCGATCACCGGAGAAGGTTTACAGCCAGGCATAGAATGGCTTACAGACCAAATTCGTGACATATACATCAATAAAAGATAAAGAAAATGTTGACAAGCCGCAAAAACAATCTACATTTTACTACTTATCGATGTACAACAATGTACTTTAGACCGTCTTATATGAATGAACCGCGCAATCGAATTGATATTTGTAACAATTCCGTCCAATAAATATATTAGCCATATTTTTGTGATACTTTGTTGACGCAGGTCGCTCAGAACAATTATCCGAATATTTCTTTAATTAAATACGATATTCTTTCCGTGATAAAATAAAGAAATTCTGTTGACGAGGAAAGGTGTTCTTATTGCTTGAATTTGTAACAGGTTGCATATCGCAAGGGATTATTTCTAGTGCGAACAAGCTACCGCCAGATGGTGATGACGTTTGTTTACATAGACAACATAAATATGTAAATTTGGCAAAATACTTGTTTAATATTGATCAGTGAACATTCTGATCTTCTGTAATAAATACTACGTCGATCTGTAACTCACGATCGATGACAATCAATCGTGTCATTACCAGTAGGTGAACAATTAATATGGTGTCGCCACAGTCTTATCAAACTACGTCAGAATTAGTACGTGGGAGTATGGCATATCGACCCGTAACATTTGACAGTTTCACGTGAATTTCCACCGACACTCGCGAAATGTCTGTGAAACTTGGCAGGAAAATGAATGGGAAACATATATTCGTCACTTCGATTTTATTCGTCGTCTCGCTTCAATTTACAGTGTGCAACGCCATTAAAAGATATCCGCTGCTCATGCCAAATGTTAGACCGTACAGGGTAAGTGTTAAACAACACGCACGAAATATTTTAAATATGTTTAATCATTTCAGACAGTATGTACCGTATTCATTCGTTTTGAAAGTATAAAATGTCGCGAATATGACGTAGTTTTTGTAATTCACAGGATGAGCTATATTTGTGTACACCTGTTAAAGTGGATCCCTCGCAAAGCTACTATATAGTTGGTTTCGAACCGAATGCAACAATGGCAACCGCTCACCATATACTTTTATATGGTTGCGGTAAACCAGGGAGCTCGAAAGCTGTGTGGAATTGTGGAGAGATGGAGCATCATATCGAAGAGAAAGAAGAGACCATGATGCCTTGTGCAGACGAGTCCCAGGTATAGAACTGCTTAGACCTGTTTCCAGGTTTGCAAGGGCACGGGATGCACCTTCTCATTTCTCTGCGGCTCTTCAGTAGTCAAAAGCGCTAGATAAAAGATCAATCTAGGCCACAGTCGCCCCCAAATTTCCTATTTTTACATTTACCAGACGTAATTTGCATTATTTGGCAGCATGCAGCTGTCGCAGCTTTATGCTTCAGAATAATGCAAATTATGCCTCGTAAACCTAAAAATAGGACTTTTGCAATCCTGGAAACGAGACTATCCCCATAAGTTACCGCAAAGAAATGGATTTCCCTGTTTTATTAATTCCCAATCTTTCCTACAGATATTATACGCTTGGGCAAGAGATGCACCGAAGCTAATTTTACCAGAAGGAGTGGGCTTCAAAGTTGGCGGGAATTCTACCATCCAGTACTTGGTTCTGCAGGTACACTACGCTCACATCAATCGCTTCAAGGATGGTAGCACGGACGACTCGGGCGTGTTTCTTCATTACACATTACGTCCACTGAATAAACTAGCTGGTGTCTTTTTACTGGGCACCTCGGGTGTGATACCCCCGAAGACTACAACCTACATGGAAACGTCCTGCATGATAAGAGAGAATAAAACCATACATCCGATCGCGTACAGAACGCACACGCACTCGCTCGGCAAAGTAGTTTCTGGATATCTAGTGACACCAGATTACACGTGGATAGAGCTAGGGAAAAGGGACCCTCTGACGCCACAGATGTTTTATCCCATACACAACAAGGTCTCGGCTGAACAAGGTGATCGAATAGCAGCTCGCTGCACTATGCAGAGCAATCGTGACAGTTGGACAAAAATAGGCGCAACCAAGACTGACGAAATGTGCAATTTCTACTTAATGTACTACGTCGAGAACGACGAACCGTTGAAGATGAAATACTGTTTCACTCCTGGCCCTCCGTCTTACTATTGGAGAGAAGCTGGACTGCTCAACATACCTGACATCGAGGCGTCCAGTTTGTAACTCGATTTTCGTACCTGGATTGGAACATTTGGCACCCACACACAAGACTGCGAACAGTGGAATCATTTTCCTCTAACGAAATCTATCTTTGCTATCTCCTCCACTATTTACACGATTTTCTGTTGTCCGACCTCAAGTACTTAAGTTGCTCGAAATTCAGTCCTGACTATCGCTAGCATTTAAGCAGGTGCTGCGCATGGTAACATTGACAGTGTGGTATTATTGTGCCATGGGAAGATGGTGTTGCAAACGGGGCGACTAGTTGCAAGATGGGCCTACAGAGTGTAAGGATTTAATATTGTTACCAATACTACTTCCAATCATTTCTGACGACCAACGGTAATTATTAGTTAATACTGGGCTGCGAATTTCATGCATTTTTGAAATGGAAAAATTGCAGAAAATTTGTTATTATCGCATAAAGTTCTGCAGTCTGGTTATCGACAACGCACAACCAGTGATTTTCAGTACTTCTTCTTTCGATTTAGGAATTGTCGAGGATTATTTATTTATGCGATCCTTACGTGTACTTATGTTATACCTTCACCGATTTATTTATTAAAGAGAAACTCTGATCGAGAGATCCATATCGACGTTAAATACGAAACAATCACGTGCTTACTGACACAGAGACCACTGTAGCCAGTAATATACATACATATATATATATATTATATTTTTAAACAGAGCGATGCTCCGAAGTTGTACATACTAGATTCTTTTAGCGCTAATCGACTGAAAGTATTCTATCCTACGATAATGCAAATTATTTTCGAAAATATACAGATGACAAATAGGTTCGTTTCTATATAAACTTAATAATATTATATCGATACGTGAATAAATCGTCTGATCCTTATTGCAATTTATTTTCTAGCTTTATTGCATCAGTGTATCCTTAATGTTAATCCATTAGCATCATAAGGAACAATAAAATATCATTAAATTAAAACATTACAGATTTCGTGAAATCGTACGATGCTCGCGGCACAGATCACGATCATTGTGAATCGACTGACCTTCGATCACCGTTACAAGATCGTATTTGCCGAATATTCACGATTACACTCATCAAATCCGGTGAAAGGAGATTCTACAAAGGCGTCTCTCCACCGGTCCATTTGTCGAGCTTCGAGCACCTGCGAACGAATCAATTAGCATCATTATTGTCATCGAACAATCGTCGTAAACAAATACTATAAAAAAGACTCGTATTTCAAGTTTTATGGTGTTGCTGTAAAGGGGAAAAAAATTTTTTAATGTCAGAGATACTTCAATTTGCCACCCGCTATCGTGCAGAGGAATTCCAGAAAGATAATGAACGGCGGATCGCGAATACTTTTCGGCGTCGCTGTATTTTGCAAGCATTATCGTTCTGTAAATTGGATCCCCGTAAAAAGTGTGTCGTCGAGCGTGGACGTACGTTTTTGGAAAACAAATGAACGGTGAAAGTGCAGCGAGCACGTCGAAGAATCTAATGAAGGTGTGGCCGAACACATTAAAAACCGTCGATCATTCGCCGGAACGAATCGACGCGTCTCCCCTCCGTCGTGATTTACTGATCGCGTTCCCATCGTTTCCCGGGATATGCATATTTTCGCGGAAGTCACCAATCTTCTCTAGCGTCGATTCCGACGCGTCGGGCCTCGCGTTTCCGCGCCCACGGTTTTCGGTTCGCAGATATACAAGTCTGGGAATCCCCGGGGCGAAGTGTACGTTTTCGACTTGGCGCGGGTTAATTACGTCGATTCTCCGGTTACTAGCTGCAAAATTGGAAACCGGTTTCTCTCATTACGTCGTTAGCGTACCCGTCTTCTCTTTGAGAAGACGATTCGGTGTCAATGTTCACGGGACTTTACTATTCCCTCGCCACGGAAAACAAATGATTACTTTCGAACCGGTAAACCGACGACGTCCACGCTGCTGTTTTCATCGGCGTACCCTGAAACACTATGTCACACCGTTCGCGCGAAGCATCTCATATTAGGTCATCATTCTTCAGGCTGTGCTTGTCATTTTTATGAGGCAGCGCCGGACATAACGTACACGCGAAATAAGAATACTTCTTGAAGAAACAAATCAATTCCTGTTTGCAGAAACATTAAACAGGGAAATCTCATCAAAGAAATTCAGACTATATAATTGAGAATAGATTATTGTTTAACCTGATTGCCTTGTAAAAAGATTCTTATTATAGTATGTGCTCTACTAAAGTATCCATTAGATTCAGTATCATTCCTCATGAAAGCATCTTTATAATTTCAATAATTGTAAAAGAACAAACAATCATTAAAGATCTGGAATCTAGCGATTAGTCGAAGAGAATCGTTCCAAAATAATTTTATTCGCATAATTATTACTGCACAAAAATGTATGTGTTATTTTTCAGTTAAAAATGTCATTCATCAGGATATATCATTGAATTATTAAAGATCTGCAGTCTAGCGATTAGTCGAAGTGTCGACGTTTCTGTTGAAAATCCGCGGCGAGCTTTCTCCGGCGATCTAATAGTAAACAATAGTTTTTTTTCTAGGGAGACTCGATCCATTTCGAAGACAGAGGAGCTATCGGAACGATGGCACTGGAACGATACACGACCGCGTGAAAGTAAAATTGATATGCGTACGCTGCGTGCGCTTTATATTTCCGGTTGGCAGTAGCCTTTATTGTTCGCTTTCACGCAAGAATCCGAGGTCAGGAACGAGGATCGTGAATCGAAAAGCAACAATTTCTCGTGTGTGCCATCTGTTTCCGAGGCCTTTCTCGTCTTCGATCACTCGAGAACAATTAGCCGAGAACAAATCGCTTCTGCTCTTCTTCTATTGGCCATGTCGATTAGCGTCTCACTCGAAGAAAACGGAAGTTTCGTTAGCACATGTTCAAGGGAAAGTTCACCAAACACTGGACGAGCTAGCCCGTTCAATCTCCAAATTTTTGGAAGATTCGTTCACGGCAAACATTTTTTAATGTTTCTACTAAGAGGTTTCAATTTTTAGCATTTCTCAGGAAAATTGGGTCCCCAGTTTCTCGGCTGCTACGTCGTGTACAACTATCGTCGAGGAAAATTAATAATGCTGAGCGAAAGTAGAGTCTTCAAGCTTTGAAATGAGTCTAAGTTTATTGCTGTACGATTATTTTTTGCGAAATTGTCATAGGTCAAATATCGTCAAACTTGATCCCAAAAAATATTCGAGTACTGTTTGCAAAAAATGTTTGATGATGTTTGAACAGCCATAATTCCGTGAAAAAAAATCGTATGGACGTGAACTTGGGATTATTTTAAAGTTTGAAGCCTCTACTTTTACACGCTATCAGTAATTTGTGCCTAAAAAATTTTTCCACTTTGTTACAGGTGGGGAAATGAGTTACTACATTTAACGAAATGACTATATTTTAAATCTTTAGAAAATTGTGATTCCCCGCCGACTAAGGGCGATGTTGAAGACCCGCGTAATCAGAGTCTCCATCAACCCGCAAGAGGAAAGTTCAAATTTGTCGGCCATGGTAATTTATCGTTACAACGAGCGCGATAGTGGCGGGGAGGGAGCGCGATAATGCGTCAATGAAAACGGCTTGTCACGCGCGCAGAAAAGAGTATCGTCGTCGGTAAAAGCATGTCTCGTCGTTAGGAAAGCGACTGGAGCACATATGCAGAGGCCCGATGCGATGATAGGCCGAACGCTCTGCAGGTTGCTTCGAAAGTAAGCAGCCTCGATCACATTTTGTCCGATGTCAGCTCGCGAACACTATGCAGACGTAGCCTGTCCGAGGTGTTCTTGTTTCTCCTCGATCGGAATACATGCCCATCGGGAGATCGCGGCAGGACTCCTCTCGATTTCGGTCCGGCCCGGCCCGCCTACTAATTGTAAGTTTAGATTTCGGAAACACATCTTGTCCATTAACGGCGAACGAGGCTGCGCCGCCACGGCCTCAGACAAGCGTATTTGTCAATGTGGCACATCTTCGAAGAATCCTCGCGAGTATAACCGCCCGTTAAGCGCCCGCCTCTCGATAACGTTTGCATCCTTCCTTTCTCCTTTTTCTGGTCTCTCCTTCGGCCCGCGGATCATACATGGTCGCTCTCGCACGCTCTTCTTCTTCTTTTTTTCTCTTCTCTTCCTCAGTGCGAGCGATTCTTATTCTCTTCCCTCTACTTCAGTGCTATCGATTTTTCTTCTCGCTCTTCTTCAGCGCGAGCGATTCTTCTTCTCTGTCCACTTCTTTAGCTCGATCGATTCTTTCTCTCTCTCCTCTTCTTCAGCCCGTGCGATTCTTCTTCTCCCTATTTTTCAGCGCGATCGATTCTGCTTCGCTCTCCTCTTCTTCAGAGCGGTTCTTCTTCGATCTCCTCTTTTTCAAAGCGATTCTTCTCCGCTCTCCTCTTCAGCCGTAATCTCTAATCAGCGATTCTCTTCTCTCTTCTTAAGCGCGAGCGGCTCTTCTTCGCTATCCTCTTTTTCAATGTGATTTTTCTCCTCTCTCCTCTTCAACGTAATCGATTCTCTTCCCTCTTCTTCAGCGCGAGCGACTCTTTTTCAGTGCGATTTTCCTTCGCTCTCCTCTCCTGTACGATTTTTCTCCGCTCTCCTCTTCAGCGTGATCGATTCTCTTCCCTCTTCTTCAGCGCGAACAATTTCTCTTCGTACTCCTCTTCTGTAGCGTGAATGTGTACTTCTCTTCTTCCTCTTCTTCCTGTTTGAGCCCCATCGAAGTACCGAGCGAATATCGGCCGACAACAGGGACACAACTTCCCGAGTTTTATTGCTCCGCGTTCGACTCCGTTTGTCCCGAAACTATACCGAACTCCCCGCGATACCGGACAAATAACGAAAACCCATCCATTTTTCTTCCAGGAAGTTGAACACACCGAGGACTACCCGTGCGACGAAACTTTCCCGATTTTACATTGGCGAACCACACTGGTCTCCACGGTTTCTAACATCATTTCCTCCTTTTGTGCGCTGCTCTCAAAGCTTCTAATTTCACTGTTCTGATTTAGGTCGATGCGCTCGCCGCCCTTGGATCCGGTCCAGGAGTGAAATTGCGGCGGAACGGAACCGGGGGTAAATTTCGCAGGACGTTGGGAATTATGGACTTTTTACATAGGTCGTTGACGTCACTGGATTTAGATACGGGGCATTGAAAGTGCTATAAAAAAAGTGAATCGGCCCTGCGGCGAGCCATAAATCTCGGTTGAATGATTCAATCGTACTTGCATCCTTAATTGTCAGTCAAGGGTTGTCGAACGTCCGTGAAAACTCTTCGAAGGATCGCATGGGTCGGGAGCCTAAACGGAGGGTAAACGGAGAGGACGAATCGCGGGAGAGGGAGAGAGAGAGAGAGAGAGAGAGCGAGGGAGAGAGAGGCACGTGGGACAAGAGAGAAGTCGCGATTGGTTAAGCCGGTTGGAAAAGCCCGCCTGGCTGCTCGACCGGCCGGCACTTCGCTCAGTTCTCCACTGTGCTCCGAGTGAACCGGAGCTTTCGCCAAACCAGCAACCTGTGGAACAGAGACCCCGAAGAGATCCACCATCCTTGGATAACCTGGTACACACCTAGGCCATCGGCTCTCGACCGGGTCACGCGAGAAACTGTTTCGAATTTCGCTCTGGTCAGTGCGCGGGACGCTGATCAGCATTTCCGGCTGGTTCTCGCGGCCAGTTCGCGGACGACCGGGCCAAACAGACAGCAAACAAACCGCGGCACGCTGGAACAGAGGAAGCTATGCTCCTGGAGGGAAACGAGCTGCCACCCACGCTCTAGAACGAGATCTGCCAATTAATCTGTCGATCGGTCACCAGTCTGCCACGAAGGAATCGCCATGGTGAGTCCTGTCATGTTTCTTCTTCTTCATTGTTACCGCGATCCTCGTCGAAAGCGTCCAGGCTCAACCCTCTGCGCTCCCCAAGTTACCACTGTCACCTGACATTCACGATCTCGAAGTTTACTTGAAAATAATTAGTTTTATACACTTTGTTGTTGAACACACTTCGTCTACGGAGCACTGACAGTGAGATACTATTTTGTATAACAAGAGTGTATCTATCCAAATTTTGCCGATTTTTAAACAGTATATACCGTGAGAAATAAATTTGTTAAAAAATTCCTCGTGGATGTGTTTTTACAATTTCAATAATCGTGAATTAAAGATATTAGATTTAGCGTTGAAGTCACAGCTAGACAGCGGGTCTTTGTGCAAAATAAAAATTTTTTATCTGGATTGCAACAAACTGGAGTGATACAGAATATAATAGTATTTTAAGATTCTTCTAATGTTTTTACTGTTTTAAATTACACCTATTTATTTCTGTCATAAATGCATAAAATCCGCTGTCTAGTCATGACTCTTATTGACTCTCCGTTTTTCAAAGAATTATTAGAAAACTGTCGATAAGCGTATGCATTAGAGATTTGATATGCTTTCGAGAAGTGAAAGGTGACCCCATGTTTCAGTGATTTGTAAATATTTATTGCACGTGTTATTATGTATTATTGACGAAAGCACGTGACGGAGAATGAAAAGTTGCGGTGTCCCACTATCGTCCCTCATGTGCGATTATTATTAATTTATTGGAGAAAGAGTAAACAATGACGTTCGGGACCCTCGCAGGTAGATTGCACTGCAAATTGGAGGTACTTCTGCTGCTTGCAATAAAAATAAAAATATCATATTCGGTAACATTAATTATTTATAGCTAGATTGAGTCTCAGATCTTCTTCCGCATCTTTCATTAAAAATAAAAAGATCACAGTCGTCAGAATTAATTTTTCGCAGCTACAAGATTGAGTCTCAGATCTTCTGCATCTTTTATTAAAAATAAAAAGATTAAAGTCGTCAAAATTAATTTTGTGCAGCTAGATTGAGTCTCAGATCTTCTTCTACATCTTACAATAAAAATAAAAAGAACACAATTGACAAAATTCATTTTGTGCAGCTAGAGTCTTGCAGCTTGTTCGACAGCTCGCAATAAAAATAAAAAGATGACGCCCATGCATCGCTAGCAATAAAAATGAAAATACTGTCCAGTTAGATCGTGACTCGGAATTTCTTCGATAGCAATGAAAATGTGAGAATCACACGGAACGAGTTTTGTGCAGCCGCGGATCGTTGATATTTAATTGAAGGAATTAGTAGTCGCGTCGAGGAAAGTTTGTCTCCCGGAGTCAGACACCATCGGCTTTTCCAGAGATGGGCTCTTTCACGAGGGATCAAGCTAAACGACGTTTCCGGATAACACGTATAGAAACTGTTTGAACTAGGTCGCACGCCTTTTTCTCCCCGTGTACCGCAGTAGCCCGCCTCGCATCCAATTCGACCGACTCTCCGCCCGCACGAAATTGCATCTGTTTCATCGGCATTCAGGAAGAGTGCCAAACTTTCGTCTCTGTCCGGTTCCTCGGCTCCGTTCTTTTTCCTCCTAGGAAGGGAGCCGGAGTACCAATCCTCTCGCGAATCACGATCGATCGATCGCGCCGGCACCGCATCCTCGACGCCGGAGATTAATCCTGCTCGGGATGCGCCATGGTTTCCCAAACGATGCACCTCTTCAGAAAGTCTCGAAGAATTACGAACATTCCCGAAACTCAAATTCTTCACTCAAAAGCTACACGCTTCTTCTAGAAGTCGTGAAGAGTTTCAGAAATTTTCCAAAACAGAGCCACTCGATGTTTTTAATACAATAATTTAACAATTTTGATAATGTGTGGTAAAAACAGAAAAATTTAGATCATTGTTTTTATAGAACAGCGGTCATTTCATTTTTAAAAATTGATTTTTCAACGAACCTCTCAAGGACAATAGCAATTTCAATCGTGAATCAACAATTTGCTTCCAGTGACGTCATCTAATTATTTTCTTTAAGATTATTATGCATATGTGGTAGAATCAGAAAAATTTAGAACTATTGTTATACATCAATTTTATCGAACAGTGGTCATTTTAGAAACTTCGAAAGTCGATTTTTTAATGGATCTTTCAAGAGCAATAGCAATTAATTATTTTCTTTTGGGATTATCATGCATGAAAATTTTCTTCTCGTTTGATGCAGCACAATTATTGAAAGTCCTGCTAATAGGCTCCCAGTAGATGAAGCGTTAAGACAGGAAATAAATTTTTATTTTGCTCCAGTTTGTTGCAACCTTTATTTACCATGTTGCAATTTTTATTTTAGATGATGGTCTAGCTTGGTGCAGCACAATTATTGAAAATTCTGTTGATGGGCTTCCAGTAGATAAAGTAAAAGGAAATAAATGTTTATTTTGCTCGAGTTTGTTGCAATCTTTATTTGCAATGTTGCAATTTTTATTTTAGATGATGGTCTAGCTTGGTGCAGCACAATTATTGAAAATCCTGTTGATGGGCTTCCAGTAGATAAAGTGAAAGGAAATAAATGTTTATTTTGCTCGAGTTTGTTGCAGAGAGGCAGAGAATTTTTATTTTAGCTGAAGGTCTATTGATAATTTTGTGAGAGTGACTTGGACAAAATTTTCTTGGAAAGGTTGGGATAATCGGCGTACGTTGGTAAACGATTGGTAAACTATTGTTCGGCTGGAACACGAGCGGGTCCGATCGTTTCACGCGAGAACAAATAAAAGAGGAAAGGAACGCGGGTGCAACAACGGGACAAGACTGTCCTCTCTTCCTCCCCGCTGAACTTCCCTTTGGATTTATGATTGCTGCACAGTGCAAAGGGACCGTGCTCGTTTCCTGGTTGTAAAGGGAGATATATGAACCTTAGGGGACACCGTACATCCAACTGGAAACCGCAAGGCAGGCACGCACGTGCGACCACCGAGGGCTATCTACAAAGACCAATCCTTTGCTGGTGGTTAATCGAATATTTAGAGCATAATTTAATATATTCTCCTTTCAATTTTTGACTTCTAAATTTTTCAAATTATTTGCATTTTTATCAGCTTGTTCCAAAAGTTTCCTTGCCCGTTTGCCATGTGCGAAATTTCATTTTGGAAGATATTTTCGGAATCGAATTGTTTCTGCACGGGAGAACGCCGCTGCAGTTTCGGATAGTTCATCCGCAGCATAATGCAACGAGTCGGCGGACTGCAATTCGTACGCCGATCGATCTATCGAAATATTGCGAGACACTCGAACAGTGCGGTCATCGACGAGCACCGATGGCTCTGACGTAACAAAAATAATACGGCAATAGAACATCCTGTATTGCGACGATGCACCCTGCACCGTGGTGCAACTATACTTCGGTGCAACATTTTTTCCGCAGAAAGGAACGATTTCATAGTGTTCGATTGCGATTTTTTTTCAAGAAATTACAACACTCCAACATCGATAATTTTCTTCATTCTTCCATCTGATACAACACGAATAAATTTTTTGTGAACAAATTATTGACGGTATATAAAAGTAGAAGCTTCGAACTTTAAAATAATTCCACGTCCATGTTCATACGATCTTTTTTCACGAAATGCAAAAATTGCAAATTTCGTGTCCTCATTTCTCCACATGTTACAACATGAAAACATTTTCTATGGACAAGTTATTGACGGTCTATAAAAATAGAAGCTTTAAGCTTTAAAATAAGTCCATGTCCATATTTGTACTTGCATTAAACATCGTCCAACATTTTTCGCAAACGGAAGAAAGGATTATTTCGTCCATCCTAGTGGTCGCCTAATGGGAAACGGCGATGTGGGTCTCGAAGAAACGCATCTCGTCGTTTTCACCCGGTTTCCCCGATTTGGGAACCTGTCCGTTTTCTGCCATCTCGCCCTTTGACAGCCGCAATTAGCGAGTACGTAACTGCTAAGCAATTATCGAGGACACGCGATATGCTTGCCGCGGGCTCTCGAGGGCTGACCACGCTTCGCCAGAATCGGTAGGTGTCCGCTCAAGAGATCACACCGGGCAATTTTTCCCAGTCCCGACTACAATACCGATCTCCATTTAAGAAGGCATCTTGAATGCTGACAAGATTCGCGAGAACAAAAATTTAACTTGTTAAACGTCAATAAATTTTTTCAATATCAAAAATTGCGATGGCGTGCCGAAGAGTCTCGATAATTCTGTGGTTGTCAGGAAGAACGCCGCGTGTCACATACTTTCACTTTCGAGATATTGCCGTTTGAAGTTTAGCATTATTTTTTTGAGCCTTTCGAATTTGTTTTAATTCGAATAGATCCTATACTATAGAGCTCAATTAATGCATAAACTCAAATTTTTTAAAATCGTGACATGCGGCGTTTTTCCTTGGAACCACAAAATTTCGCTGGGATCTACAGGTTTCACAAGATCGAGAACACGAGGGGTGAGCGCAGCGTATCGTTTCGCTCTCTGGGGCTCGAATTCGACCTGTCGCAAGAGGTTCGCGATCGATCGGTGAAAGGTTGATCTTGTTTCAATGGAAAGAAGGAAAACGCAAGTGCGGATTCGCGAGGAGATAATCGCGAGAGCGTATAAGAGGAACACGGAAACGCGGCGTGGTTGGTCCGACGCGTATGGGTTCGTTCCTAGACGCGTATCGCTTTCCGGTTTGCGTAGTAATTTATTTGATGGGATTGATGCCGCTCACGGGAGCCCATAACTTTCGTCATTTCTCCAGTCAGAGTTGGAAGAGACCACCTAGAAAAGAACCGGAGAAATTCTCTCATCGATGCGAGCAGCGAACACATGTAAATCGCGTGACCCCTATTCGGGACACGATTCCGACAGAAGTGCAGGAAATCTTTGCGGGACCATACGGAATCGCCGTGGAAGATACGCGTTCCATTCGGTGGATAGCAATATATTTGGAGAACAATTCTACGGATAGGAGGACATTTGGAAAACCATCCGGTGGATAGCAATACATTTGGAGAACTATCCAGGTGATAACAGTATCGTTAATGAACCATCCAGTGGATAGCAATACATTTGGAGAACTATCCGGTGGATAGCAATACATTTGAGGAACCATCTGGTGGATAACAATATCCACGATTGAGGAACCATTCAGTGGGTAGCAATATCAACAATTTCTGGAACGATCCAGTGGATTGAAATACAATTGGAGAACCATCCAGTGAATAGGAATACATTTGGAGGACCATCTGGTGGATAGCAATACATTTGAGGAACCATTTGGTGGATAACAATATCCACAATTGAAGAACCATTCAGTGGATAGCAATATCTACAATTTTTAAAACGATCCAGTGGATTGAAAAACATTTGAGTGGATAACAATTGAGGAACCATTCAGTGGATAGCAATATATTTGGAGAACCATCCGGCGGCTCGGCTCGGCTCGATTCAAAAGCGAGAAAAACGGCTGAGAAGTGAGAAAAAGTGGTCGGCCCACGGGCCCGCGTGGATTCTCCGGGACCCGTCAAGACCCGCCGAGAGATAAGCCGGAGACAGTTCGATCCGAGAAATCGATTCTCGGCTTGTCATTGCTCAACGTAACACCGATCGCGCCTTGTAACGCGCCAACACAGAAAAATAACGATCGACTTAATCGAGCCTGGTCTCGCTCACTGGCAAGCCGCCGATGGAACCCACGATCTTGATGCGATGCGCATACTCTTCTTCTTCGCGCACAACCTGTCCTCGTTTGCGTCCGGGCCGTTCACGTTTTTAAACAAATTTCCGACGATTACGCAACTGTCCCGTTAACCCGCGCCTTCACTAATTCCTTCTCGAGTTGGGGAGATTGGCGAGATGATTGTACATGCTCCGATCGTTGGGAACGGTGTCGAGGAGTCGATACACTGTCGATTTCTGTCTGGAAGCTGTGGTACAATGTTACATACGTAAACACCGATAGGCAAGATCAGTTGTGCAGAGGAACACTGGGTTTAAGCTAGATGGTTCTCAGAATGTACTGCTATCCACTAAATAGGTCTAATAGGATTAATTATACACTGGATGGTTAAATGTATGATATTCACTGAAGGGTTCTTCAACTGTATTACTATCCACTGGATGAATCTGCAAAAGGTTTGGTCACCCGGTAGACAGTTCTTCTTTTTGCACAATGCAATGAAAATTAATATACCCGGTCAACAAGACCCGCTGCCTTTGCATTGAATGTTTATACATTTTAGATTATTAGACAACATCTACACAGTCTTCTTTTTAATTATTATACATTTTAGATTATTATACAATATTTTTACACGGTCTTCTTTTTTAATTTTTATACATTTTAGATTATTAGACAATATTTACACAGTCTTCTTTTTTAATTTTTATACATTTTAGATTATCAGACAATATTTATATACACCGTCTTCTTTTTTAATTTTTACACATTTTAGATTATTAGATAATATTTACAGTCTTTTTTTGAACATTTATACATTTTAGATTATTAGAGACAATATTTGCACAGTTTTCTTTTTTCATTTTTATACATTTTAGATTATTAGACAATATTTACACAGTCTTTTTTGAATTTTTATATATGTAGATTATTAGACAATGTCTATTCCTTTTTCATTGAGCATTGATTTGTTATATACGATCGGATGATGGCCGTCCCCTTCCGGATAAGGAAGGGGAAAATGTGGATTTTCATAGACGGAGAAGTGGCGGACAACCGAGTGGATCCACCGGGACCCCTTCCATCAGGATCCGTGGGACGGTTTTATTATTGGTACGGTTTCGCATGGTTGTGTTATCCCGTAAGGCCCCGGACACCATGAAAATTTCATCGCACGCGAGAAGAGGAGCGGTAGCGAGACCGAACGGCCTGCATACGTAATACGCCTTCTTAGCTAATATAGGCCGGTTTCGTTTCGGGGCCACGGCTCTGCTCCCCTCGCGGCCCTCTTACCGATGTCTTCTCGTTAAAGGTTTCTCTTCTTTCGATAAAAAGAACCTCCTCCTGGTCCTCCGATCTTTTCGGGATCTATCCTTACTTTTGCTGCTTTTTATCCTTTGGATCCTGTCGGTCCAGGGTCCACTTGGATCCACAACGTGACATCTATGAAGATTCACAGATCGTTTGAATTGCTCAACAGTGGGCCTTAACACTTAGCGAGTAGTAAAAGTGATTGACACGTTCTGACGAAACTGAATTTCTTTAAAGGGATCGTTGCTTGAGTACAGAACTGAATCATTTACAATGGATTTTTGTAATTTTAATAAGTAGGAACTGAAAAATATCTGAAAAATATTCAACCAATATTTAGAGACCTTATTTATTTCCGAAGTTTCGGCCATGTTCTGGCGATTTCGGATCACTGTGGCGATCGATCCGGGCTCGGTAAAGTTGCATCGGATCGTTACGCGCGTTTGCTCGGCTATTAACCTCGATAATCTGTGATCTTCGGCGTCGAGAGATACCGGGAGGGACCACTTTCGTTCGGATACGCGTCGGTTTCGTTTCCCGGAAACCCGTCGCATAAGACGACGCTAATTGTGAGATCGATCATTAATTCCCTGTGGACGTAGTCTGGGTCCCGTGGCTTGCCGACTAACACGCGTGTCGTGTACAGCAGTGCTCACTCGAATTCGCCAAGTTTCGAAGTTAATTCTTCGAGGAATCGACTCGACAAAAAGTTAACGCAATAAAGAAAATTCGGTGATGTTCATTATATCTTCTCGAATGCAATACCAATGGATTGTCGAGGTCCTCCCGATTAAAACGAGTCCAAACACGACATAAATCGGTCCAATTTTACGAACCTCATAAAACCATATCCTCCATTTTGTTATTTACATCGAGTACAAAACTAGTTCGATTCGCGTCGTGTTTGGACTCGTTTGATTCAGAAAGATGTCGGCGATCCACCGGTACTAAAATCGGAAAGGTACAAACCAAAATGGTGGAACTGAAAATTCTTCATTACCACACGATGAGGCTAAAATAAGGGATACAGGCATCGAGTGTCGGGGAAAGAGAGCTGGGTCGTGCAAATTGAAGTGTAACATAGGTTTAGTCAAATTTGAGAGTGAGCACTACTGTTACTCACACAGAGGCGAGCCCGGAAGATTTCGCGGCTGTTTATACGGGCGGTCGCGCGCGCGCACGATAGCCTTGTGTGGTCTCCGCAGGAGAGAGATAAAGTGAAACCATGGGGCCACGCTGTCTCGGGATTCAACCTCGATCTCAGGGCCGTTTGCGGCGCGCGTTTCTTCCCATTCCGGTTTTCGTCCTGCCTTCCCTCCTACGAAAGATCCCCCGGATCGCCTGCGTTGCGAACGCGATACCGATCCACACCGATGCCGCATCGAACGTTTATCTTCCTCGATCGTTAGATCTCAACTCTGTGTGTCATATCGGATTATTTTCTTTTTATTATTTATTGGGCAGATTCTCCGTCGCTAACGATCGAGAACCATCGATCCTCGACATCCATCGACGATAAAACTTTCTACCAATGGTAATCGGTGATTAGGCGACTCGGTTGCGGCAAATCGGGAACAAGGGTCACATCTGTTCTCCTGATTCGAATTCGACTGTCGCGTGTGTCCGTGCTACTCGCGCAACCTGTACACTCGTGTAACCTTCGCGACCGCACATTAATTAGTCGACTCTCGCGAGCATAAGCGAGTTTATAGCGTGCACTTCTATTGTGCGTGCTGTCTATTTTCCCCGGTCTGTATCCTCTTCTATCAGTGACGATTGCGATTCAAATTAATCTGGACACTTTTACAATTTTTGAAAAATTTTTTTCGCGAATGAATCTTCCACAGATTTGGAGATTGCAGTCTTACCTTTACAACGAGACCTTAAACATGGATGTACCATTTTTTAGAAACAAATTACGACAGGTCAAGATTAAGGGCATCGTTAAATTAGGTTCCGAACAATATGCGAAAAATGTTTGACAAAGTTTGAACAGTTATAATTTCGTGAGAAAAAATCGTATGGACATAAACTTCGACTTATTTTACAGCTTGAAGCCTCTACTTTTACTGTATGTTACTAATTTATCCATAAAAAAATTTTACATGTTCTAACAGGTGAGAAAATAGGGACACTAAATTTGCAATTTTCGGTAAATGTTTGATGACGTTTGAACTGTTGCAATTTCTTGAAAAAAAATCGTACGCACCTAAACTTGGACTTACTTTAAAGCTCAAAGTCTCTATTTTAACAAGATATTACTAATTTGTCCATAAAAAATGTTTGCATGTTATAAAACGTGAGGAAACGAGGACACTAAATTTTCAGAAAATTGTCGACGACGTTTGTATGGTCGTAATTCCATGACGAAAGAGATTGTATGAACATAAACTCTATTATTACAGAGTATCGCTAGTTCGCCGAATAAATTGAATATGAATTATGTCGACACACTGGACAGGAGGTGAATATCGACAGGTTATTTCGAATGGTCGCGCCGGTAGAATAGCAATTAGCCCTCGCGTTGGAACGTTGGAAGAGCATATGCAGAGGAGGCCGAGCATATAGAAAAGTGCATAATCGCGGCGGCTCGAAAATCGCAGAAACGGGGTCGGGCGGAGGGATGCTGTTTCGCACAGGTCTCGGAAAGCATGTTGGTTTCCATCGTGCTCGTATTTGCACGTGGGTACGAGCGGCGTATCGAGAGACGGACACGTGGTAACGGTAGACGATGCTTCGGGCGCCGATCTCTTCTTCCTCGTTCTCTCCCTCCCTTCTCTCTCTTTCTCTTTGAAGTAAGATTCCCAAAGAAAGAACGTGGCCGGCATGGGCGAGCGAGCAAAGAATGCCGCCTTCGTGGAGGCAGAGCCTCTAGATCCGACGAGATTCGACCTTGAGCCTCGTGAGATCCGCCGCGTGTACGTCTCGAAAAATTTCCCAGGCGACGAGATCGATCCATCGATCGATCGGTCCGGGATTCGCGCGAGACCAGACCAGACGAGACGAGACGGCTCGCCGGCCCCAGGACCACTTTCGAAATTCAATGGAAACACGCGTGCTATTTGACCGCTGGAGTCGACATCAAAGGGATACCCGCTCGGAAACCGGTAAAGCTGTCCCGTCCCGTGGCTTTCCTCATGGTTGTCGCATGCTCGTTGGGAAAATTCATGTCAATTTCCACGGACCCCGAAGCGGAATCGTTGAAACCATGCATCGCACGTCACGAGAAAATCTAGACTTTTCAAACAAATATGTTCATGCACAAGTCATAATATTCCTGCACAAATGATAATTAGACTGCGGGTCTTTATGCAAAACAAAAAATGTTCGCATCGATTGCAGGACACTGGAGCCAAATAGAATTGTATTCATCTTTTAATTATCCTATTAAGCTGAAACCAATACATTGATGTTCTTAAATATTTTTAACATATCCACTGCTTTAAACTGTACGTGCCCATTTTTGTTATAAATGCATAAAATCCGCAGTGTAGTCAGAATGTTCCTGCACAAGTCATAATGTTCCTGCACAAATCATAATGTTCCTGCACAAATCATAATGTACGTGCACAAATTATGAACGTCGATTGGCGTCATCGGTCTCCAACGATTGGCAAACGACGCCCGCAAACAATTAACTAAATTCCATCGTATTCGAGAACGATTCAATTGTCCGTGAACGTTCCCCTCGATCGGGTTCAAACGGAGCCGATGCGAATAAACAGCCGGTTACCGGTGCGCGATCTTTGCGCTCCGCGGTTTGCGCGTGTCTCGGGTGAAAGTATTATCCGTCGAGCCCCGTTCGAAATCTCGGCGAGCAAAATTTTCGATTCGAAGAAGATGCAAAGAGGAGAGAAGAAGGAGAAGACTCTTCTAATCTCTAATCGGTTCCAATTAATTTACGATTCGTTCGAGCGGAAACAGGTTCTCCGGCGACTGTAAATTTGTAATCGACGATCTAGGAAAGTATAATGATCGCGAATCGGCCAAGCGGGATCGTGTAGCACGCGCGTGTCTTCGTAGACTCGAAGACCGGAGCCTTTTTTTTCACCTCCCACTTTCTCGGCTCGGTTCATTGAGAAGCTTGTTCCTCTCGTTATCGGCTGTATCTCGAACCAGTCCGAGCCGCGCCGTTGAAAGGTTGAAGCCGAACGGAACGGTTTCTCGGCGATCTCGAGAAAGGATGCGCACCGCTGCGGATGTCCCGATCGTGGGAACACGATTCGCGCGGCGAGGTTCGAATAGGTCGCGCGACCTCTCTCTCGAATTATTACTCGGACACGAACCCGAGTTTGCTTTGCCCACGCCGGCCCGAAATCGCAAAAATGCCGCCGACATGCCAACCTTTGAACGCGTACCTATGACCGATTTTTACAGAACTCTTACGAACGTCTTTTCATTCTCAAAATAGAACCTTCGAGCTGCAAAATAAACCCGAGTTTGTGTTCGTACGATTTTTTTTCACGAAATTATGACTGTTCAAACATCAGCAATCATTTATCCAAAAATTGCGAATTTGGTGTTCTCATTTCCCCACGTGTCACAAAGTGGACAAATTTTTTATGGATTAATTAGCGATAGTCTGTGAAAGTAGAGGCTTCTACGTTTCTTCTACGTCTAAGATACCGCATATTATTGTAAAGGTGGCAGTGGACCTTCCAATTTAAAGCTTAATGAAACGACTAGAAAAAATCGTAAGTCAACTTTCCTGGTGTCATTATAAAGAGGAAGCTTCAATCTTTAAACCTGCGGTGGTCTCGGTCGCGAGAAAAATTTTTCAATGTTTTCAGAGGCGCTTGAATTGGTAGCATTATCGAGAGAAAACAAAAGTAGAAGTCTGAAGGTTTAGAATGAGATCAGGATTATTATTGTATTATTTTTTTTAACGAAATCATCGCTGTTTAAACATCAATTTCACGAGATTGAAAATGTATTTAGTTTTGCATTTGTTTTCAATTTAAACATTGCTGTTCCAGATGACGCGGAGGAAATCGGTGGCGCTTGCTCTCTACCGATGTCTGATCTTGGCTGGAGCGATCTACTGTTCCTCTTGTCAAAGCGTGTCCTCCGGCTCGGACAACCAGGCTGGTAAGTCAGCGAGTTTCCTCGAAACTTCACCTATTTTTTAAATAATTTCCCCCGGAAGCGTTTTACTAATAAAAATAGAGACTCTTTTCCTTTCTCTTTTCGTCGTTGCTTCAGCTAGATTTCGCAGGGCAGGAAAACTGTGTTGAAAAGCGGTGGTCTTTTGCGACAAACTTTTTCTATTCGGACGGGGCACATAGTGTTTCCCTCTGTTTGCGAAGTTGTGCTCGCGGAACGGGCGCGCGGCCGTTTCCGAGAGAGCTGCTCCATTCGTCGACGAGCAAAGATTCATTAAGGTTGAGAGCTTGCAGTTCGTGCCGTTGGCTCGTCGCGACGAGGGGAACGGATCTCTTCCTTGTCCCCGATTTATTGTCACGTGTCTTGAACCGGCGCATTGACGGGGCCCATCTTAATTACCGGCGGCGCGAGCGCGTCTTCCATTTTCTTGATTGTTTTCCCCGCGTCCGGGAAAAAGGGACTCGACTTCGCGCGCCTTTTGTTCGCCAACGTATTCGTCACATTTCTCCGATTAAAATGAGTCCAAACACGACGTCATTCAGAGCACATTTGCTCGTTTAATCCACGATATAGTAGAACCTCGATTATCCGAACGGAATATTAGAAAACAGACGACGAAACAATTACAATCTATAATAATCCGAACAGTGCCGTGTTTGGGCTCATTCTACTCAGAAAAATGTCACGAACATGTTCCCAAAAAGATTTTCAAAAAATCATTGAAAACAAAAAATTGAAAAATGTTCAGGTTTTCTTTAACAAGAAAAAAGAATCGACAGTCGATATCGGATGAGTTTTCCTATGTTTCATGTGTATCGGAGCACACACGAGTGTTTTTTTTTCTTCAGCACTGTGCTGAATGACCTACTGACCCGACGTACACATCGGGTCACACATGTACAGCGTGTTCCCTAAATCTCTCGAGCATAGAGATAGAAATAGAGAGAGAGAGAGAGAAAGAGAGGGAGATACAGATCGTCGCGTTGAACGAGATTATTAATGTCATTATTGTGTGCCGTGTATATTTTCGAAATTCTGGCCGCGGGACAGAGGAATGTTCTCCCGCAGCGCGGTGAAACGTTTGCCCGCAGTTTCCTGCATGGCGATCGAAGAATCCGCAAAACCCGTCGCAAGCTCGACCACCCGAATTTCATTTGTGTTGATGCATCGACCCTAAAATGCCACCTGTTGCTATTTGCTCCATTAGAAATCTCTTAATCGCGGTTTTTGTCAGATTAAGACTTGTCCCCACTCTACCCTTCCCCTTCTACGACGTTCCCCCCGCCCCCGGCCCGGTCACGTGACGCGTTCCGTCCCTGTCAATTTTGATGCACCGTTCCCATTAATTAAAATCAACTTCAACTCCATTTGTACGCCATTACGTACTTTTATAAATTAGATAGCCGATTGTTTGCATTTGTCATAAAAATGAGGTGTAACTGAAAACAGTCAGGACATTAGAAGAATTCATAACATATTAAACTTATTAAAAAAGGAAACTCTATTTCACTCCAGAAAATTCTTGTTTCGCATAATGATCTGTCCACTTGTAATACATATAAAACTTTGTCTTATTAGTAGACAGCGGATTTTATGTATTTATGACAAAAATTGAGTAGGTGTAACTTAAAGCAGTATATAAATTAAAAGAATTTAAGTATACTGTTATATTATTTTTCACCTATTAAATATGTAGATTAAAAGAAAAAAAAATTTCTATTCCACTCCAGTTCGTTACAATTCAGCTAGAAAATTTTGATTTTGCTTATTAGAATAACTAAATTACTGCTTGGTCAATGTCTCAGATCACTTCTATATTGGTGTTAACAATCTCTTGATTGAAGGGGTCCCTGACCGACCTTGAGCGGGTTAGGAATCAAGAGCAGCGAGGCCACGCCCACTCCGGAGTGGCACTGCGCGCATCGGTAGTCGGCGTGGCGGCGATGCTCCCGATTCCGGTGAGAGGTTGGCCCGCAGGGCAATCTTTGCCCACCGTTAGACACACTCATAAACAAACCTTGACCCCTGGCCTCTCGATTCGTCGCTGTGAGAAGTCGCCGGGTCTAACGAGCGAAAAAATCCTCGAAGCAATTACTCGGCGCACGTCACGCTTGTTGCGTGAAATATGCGACACGCGCAACCTGCGAAACTTCGGAGATCGTGCATCTAGCCGTGCATTATGCGCAAATGGGACGAGAGACGTAACGAAAGCGGGGAGAGTCGGAGCGAGAGAGGGGGAGAGAGAGAGAGATGGAGAGCAGAGTCGGAGAGTAACCGTGTTCCTTCTCCGCTTGTGTTTCGATGTACGTGCGCATCCGTGCGAGACTATGTCGCGACGCATGACACGTGTATTTATGCGACACGACTCGAGTACTGGCGCCTGCAGCCAGCCGTTTCGTCCCCGTGGGACATTCGGAGACACCGGCGGACCTCTCGGCCCACTCGGGCCACTCGGCATACCGATGAAACATTTATGCGAGTACACTAACGAGAAACTGGAGAGAAAAGAACTGTAAAAGAATCTCTTCATGACCTCGGATTTTCAAAATTTTTCATGAAGCGATTATATCAAAAGCGGTCCCCATCGACACGGATAATCGAGTTCGGATAATCGAGGGTCCATTTTATGGTGGATTACACGAGCGCACGCGATCCAAACCGCGTCGTGTTTGGTGTCGTTCGAATCGGGAAACTATGACGAATATGCTGGCGAAAGTTTCAGGAAGAATCGATTTTCCAAATTTTTCATAAAGCGATCTTCATCGATCAGGACGGTGATCGGCAAACTCATTAGTCAAAAGGGCCAAATATCAGCAGTACAATGATTTAGATTTCTTTTGAGAGCGAAATTTCTTTGCGAGAATCCTGTTTTTAGAAGTCGGTTGAAACTAGGTATACTGAATAAAGCTAAAAATATCACTAGGTACACTGACTAAAGATATCATACTTTATAATAATCTTATTTATTGATAAAAGTAGAGTAGAAATCAAAAGAGTAGATTCAAAATTGTATTAAAATATTATTGAATTAAAATGAAATAAATTAATTTTAAACACGTCATTCGTGGAAGAGTTTGCAATTTTCAGACCACTGAACCAGGATAATCGAGTTTGGATAATCGAGGTCCCAATTTATGATGGATTAAGATCCAAACTGCGTCGTGTTTGGTATCGTTCGAACCGGAAAAATACGACAAATATGCTAGTGAAAGTTTCACAATTTTCATGCGAGGGAGGAATGCTTCACAGAAGCATCGTGCCTGTAGATCATCGAAATAGAAATGCTATTCACTCGAAATTTCTCACATTCAAGTGCGCGATCGGAGTTCGATAAATTTATGACAGCAGAATCGTCGCGATCGTAAATCCAGCTATGATAAATCAGGGGAATCGCGTGTCCAGTAATCGGTGGAAACGTATAATAGAACGGGCATCGATTAATCATGGTGACATGCCTCGTTATTCAAGATATTACCTATTTATTTCTGTTCGAGTCTATGGTTCGCGTAGAATATTCCAAATCTCACGTGCTGGGTTTTTATCAAACTGTTCTCCCCTTCTCGATTTAAGTTATTCAGTGAAAATTGAATAAAAGGCTGAAAATCGTAAAAAATTCATTATCGTAATATCTAATCGCTCATAACTCATAACACAGTATTTTTTAAATTTTCTTTACCGGGCCAAGTAAAAAATTCGTGGAAAGTAATTTTTCCTTAAATCCGAAAATCACAATTTTTCCAATATTCTAATCCTTCTAGCTTGGTAGAAAAACTGAATTCAAATCCATTTATGAAAATGTTATCCTCATTTAAAGTGTGTGTCATTATGTGACCGTATTTATTAGACCAGGGTTTCGCAAACTTTTTTTTTCATGGAGCACTTAAGGGTCTTAGAATTTTGACGGGGCACCTTATGTTATTTGAAGGGTAGGCAATGACACATAATCATGAATGTTATGAATTATTCATACGTAAAATGATTATAGTCAAAATGTAGAAAAGAAGCTTTGTTATTAATATTTTCTCGCGGAGCACAGTTTGGGAAACCCTGTATTAGACTAACTAATTTATTAATTATTTACCACACTAATTGACCATTAAATCACCGATAACCTTCTGTCCTTAGGCCAGAACGAGAGCAAACCACGCGTCTTCTCCCCTCGGATGGACTACGACGAGTGGACACCCCTAGGTCGTGGCGATCCACTGAAGAACAACCCGACCTTCGACTACGTTCCCCCAGTGCTGGACCGAGTGCAATACTGGCTGGACTCGCACACGACCGAGTCGTCCTTGAAGCGAGACGTGTTAGTCCTGGGCGTGACCGCAAAGAAAACAAGCCCTAAGATCCCGGAGCAGTTCCTGAAGTTCGTGGACGGGCCGAAATTCTCGAAGAACTCGAACCAGGACACTCCGTATCGAAACGACTTCACGGGAAGTGGTGGTGCGGAGCCCCCGAAGCTGATGCGAACGACGAGCTTCCGTAACGGGCCGACAATCGACTACAGAAACCAGAATCGAATACAATCGTTACCGGCGAGCTACTACCCGAGTTCTTTCTACGGACACAAATCGAAGCCGTACACGATGATGCTGCCGCCGCCATTGGTGCAGAAGGACAAGATAGTGAGCTTCGTGGAGCCAACGCAACAATTCAGCACTCAAACCGAGGAAGGACCTGTGCTGCGTGAGCCATCACAGTTTTACGTTCCCTCGAAGAACTACAACAATCAGCACGCCCCGTCCACAAAGTCACAGTCATCGCAGAACTTCAAGTCGCCTAACAAAGGCCACATAATCTCGCAGGTGGAGACGATAAAGAGCGTGCAGCAGGGGTCCTCGACAACCCAGCCTCCGAAGTCCCGGCTGGAAAGCGTGACTGCCCCCTCCGTGTCCTTCGAGAAGTCGAATCTGATCTATCAATCCACGCAGACCGTCTCCAGCGGCTGGCCTAACAGCGTCGTTCAATCCACCCCCAGCACTGCTTTCGACCAAGCGCACTGGCAAGTTCACGACTACAATCGCGACCACTACGAGATCGATCACCATGTGGCGGCGTCCTCTAACCAGCACGAGGTCGTGGTGGAGCAGCAGAACGCGAACATAATCGTGGACGGAGACAGCGGCGAGAACGAGGAAGTCATCATAGGGCAGAAGGAGGCGGTCCCGTCGACGCCGGCTCGCCTGACCACGGATCCCGGATTGAGCGGCGATCAAACGCAAGCGGAGACCGAGGGGAAGATGCACATAGTCCTTGCGAACACTTCCGGTAGTCAGGAGAGCGAGATGGAGCCGGTTGCAGTGGTGATGCCGACTAATTACTCGGAGAAGAAGCCTCCACCTAGCTCTCCAACTGTCCCCGAGGCTCAGACAGGTCCACCGGAAGTGTCGACAGTCGAGCCAGAAGCGACCAGTCATCGGCGACCGGAACCCCCGAGGAACTTGCCGATGATGTCCGAGGAGAGTCATCAGGCGGCTCTGCAGTTCCCAGGAGCGATGGTTCCGAACAGGATGATGCAGTCCCACAGACAACATCTTCAACCTGAACCCAGACCAGGTTCTCTTCACTCCTTCGGCTTCCCTCTTCAGTCCATGATGCACCCTCAACCCAGACCCAATCACGCAATGATGCAGTTCCTGGGAAGCATGCGTCCTGGCATGGGATTTCGGGCGCCGGGTCCTATGGCGATGTTCCCGCCGATGACGCACATACACGCGCCTTCCATGAAGAATCACATGGCACCCATGAATCAGCATCATCAAGAGTTCTCCATCACCTTCACCGAGTCCCCGGAGCAATCTTCCATGAGCGATCAGCTCACGGTGATCGGAATGGAAGAGGATCACGAGGCTGATCGTCACCGATCTAGACTCCCCGAGACCACCACGCCGATCCCCATTACTAGTCCCACCATGAGCCCTCTCCTGCCCACAGTCTCCACCATGGAACACCCTTCGGAGATGCTGCAGACCCATGATGCTCAAGGGTCCTCGCAGAATTCTCTGTTGGGCGCTATCTTGACGAAAGAGAAGGATGAGGAGGCTGATGCTAGACCGCAGGTGACCACTGTTCAGAGTCTAACGACGGACCCTATATTCTCTCACTACAAACAACCCGCGAAGCCTCTTCGAGGACCCATGTACCTGATCATTCAAGGCCACTCGAAGGTTAAGACTTATAAACCTACGGTGACCAAGCACGGCATGCCGAAGAGCGAGATCAAGGAGGCTACGACGGATAGACAGCTGTCCAAGTTCGAGCAGTTCATCAACGAGAACACGAAGAGCAGAAACGCGACGAACGCGGCTGTTCTGGAGAAAAAGAAGGCGGAGGAGAAAGCCAGAGCGGAGAAGATCGCGCAAGCTCGGCAGAACAGCTTGATGAGCTTGGTCGAAAGCGGATTGGGTAGCTTCGCTGTCTCCCCGTCGCCGTCGTCTCCGGCTACTCTGTCCGGGGAGGAAGAGTATCAACCGAACTCCGTGACCACCATCGAGATCAATGGGAATTAGGCTGATCCCTCGTCACGTTGTTTAGCGCTGTCCCGAAAGGACACACCCGGAGATTCGAACGTCTCTTCGGGTACTATTATTACGTTTTTTCTACGATATTTATTCTATTATTATACACCGTGATCATCCGAGTAGAGGCTCAACAGCGCGGCAGGACACCTGCCTCGGTCTCTCATCATGCGGTGAGAGAGGCGCGCCAATTTCTTATGTGCCAGTATACACGCGTACGCGATGCAAATACACTGCGATACGTGCGACTGTTCCGCGAGGGTCTCTGTTTCACCCGTGTTGGGGACCTCCGTTGATGAGAACATTCTTTGCTTAAACATTTTATGTGCAATTGTATGTTTCATTTACTTAAGGAGATTTGAGCCTTTTTGACAGTGTTTGACACTGTTTGACACTGTTTGACAGTGTTCGGTCTTGCAGAGCTACGCGCTCTTGGAGATCCACGTGGAGCTCATGTCGAATCGACTGTTCCTCAGGATCGATGTTAGGAACTTTGTTCAAAGTCGAGTATCATGTGATACATGCATAATTAGACAGGGTTTAAGTCATCATTTCTCTGGATTCTAATTAGTTTATTATAACAAAACATTTTTAGTTGGAAGTGTGCTTAGAGGTCTCTATTCCATGTCTAGGTCGTTCAAAATCGATTATTGTCGAGAATCGAGGTTAGGGACCTCGTTCAAAGTCAAGGATCATGTAATACATGCATAATTAGACGGGGTTTAAGTCATCATCTCTCTGGATTCTAATTAGCATTTTTAGTTGATAGTGTACTTAGAGGTCTCCATTCCATGTCTAGGTCGTTCCAAATCGATTATTCTCGAGGATCAAAGTTAGGGACTTTGTTCAAAGTCAAGGATCATGTAATACATGCATAATTAGAGGTGGTTTAAGTCATCAACTCTCTGGATTCCAATTAGTTTATTCTAACAAAGCATTTTTAGTTGAAAGTATGCTTAGAGGTCTCCATTCCATGTCTAGGTCTTTTTTTAGGTTAGGGACATTGTTCAAAATCAAGTATGATGTAATACATATATGTATAATTAAGGCGGATTTCAGTTATCATTTATCCCAACTTATTTATAAAATACAGACTCAGCTTTCTGTAATTCTTCGGTGCCTAGGAATTTTTATCTCTGCGCCTAATTAACTGAGTGAATCTTTTTGTATCTGGATCAGAATTGGAAAAAAATTTTTTGGAAATCAGCCCCAAATTCTTATTACACCAAACTGGTGCACGGAACACGTGTGAAACGGGGGCCCGAACATTTCAGTCTCGCACAGGACACCTAGCAGAGAAAGAAACAGCGTGTCGTTAATATCGTTCTGCGTGAAACACATGTCGCCCGTTGCGGCGATGAGATTGCTCAACGGATTCAGGCAGACCGAGAGCTGCCGCGGTTATCTATCGAAGCGGAAACGTCAGGGAACGAGCTTCTGAATGTTATTTATCATAGTCGAAAGTTTAATTTACTTTCTGAAAAACGGAGCCGCGCGATCGACGGAGAACGAGACGCTCGATCATACTCCGCGCGTATGGTATTATTCACGCTAGTCTCACGCTCATCAGTTACCGTACCAATACACCGTTCTCCCTGACAGCCGTAAAAATTGTTAACACGTTCGCTACACATCACAATATATATCTACTTCAGTGTGCTCAAAGATAGTCAAATTATATTAATTTTATTTACCGAATTAATATGCTGTAAAAAAATTATGGTGCACAATATTCAGAGATTTTGGGACCTTTTTTCTAAATTTGTTTCAATGTGCATAAAATATCTCCAGAGGTGTGTTGAGAAGCGAACGTGTTAACATTCAGCGTTGACAAGAAAACTCGAGATAAGAAAAATTGCAAATTGAATTTGTCACTGTGAATTTGCTTTCAACTTGTTGTCACATTTGCCATTTTTATCGGGTAGCTAGGGACACGACGTCAGAAACGGGGGACACGTATCGGCGCTTGCGAGTAGAGTCGCCAAGTGAGGGGAGGGAGCACGAATCGAGGGGAAAAAGTTACCCTCTCTCCGCCGGAGGCATGCACGATAGAAACGACGTCACGCGACCAGCTCGTCGCGGAGTGGGGAGTAGCGTCGTAGAAGGGGAAGGTAGAGTGGCGGAAAGTCTTGGCGATTCTGCTTGCGAGACGATCGTTCGATTGTCGATCGCGCGCTTCAACGGGAAATCACGAGCGTCGCAAACATGTGTCACGGATGCTGTACCGTGTACGATCATTGTACCTGACGGTCGCAAGTGTCTTTTGAGTTTCCGTTTGTCAATAAAATTGTCGCATCAGCACACACCTATCAAAATGGCGAATCCATTGAAACACTGTCAATCCTGTTCAACAAATTCTATCGACGCTGACAGAGGAATAACTGGAAGGAACGAGCAAACTTGAGAAATGTTTGTCGAAGTTTGAACAGTTATAATTTCTTGAAAAATAATCGCACGCACACGAATTTGGCCTTATTTTAAAGCTTGAAGCCTCTATTTTTACACATTGTCAGTAATTTATCCATTAAATAATTTTCCACCTTGTAACACGTGGGGAAATGAGAACACCAAATCTGCAATTTTTAGATAAATGATTGATGATGTTTGAACAGTCATAATTTCGTGAAAAAAAATCGCGCAGACATGAATTTGGCCTTATCTTAAAGCTTGGAGTCTCTATTTCTACACACTGTCAGTAATTTATCCATAAAAAAATTTTCCACTTTGTAACAACTTTGTAACACGTGGGGAAATGAGAACACCAAATTCACAATTTTTAGATAAATGATTGATGATGTTTGAACAGTCATAATTTCGTGAAAAAAAATCGCGCAGACATGAATTTGACCTTATTTTAAAGCTTGAAGCCTCTATTTTTACACACTGTCAGTAATTTATCCATAAAAAAATATTCCACTTTGTAACACTTTAGAACACCAAATTCGCAATTTTTAGATAAATGATTGATGATGTTTGAACAGTCATAATTTCATGAAAAAAATCGAACATCAATTTTAAGGCGTCTGTAAACAGGAGACTTTAATCTTCAAATCTGAGGGAGATTCATTCACGAAAAAAATTTTTCAATATTTTTAAAAACGTTTCAATTTAAAAAAAGAGTCTCGTATGAGATTCGATGCACATATCGATGTAGTGTTTGAAGAAAATATCTTCTCGTTGTCGAAGAAAATAGCGTGCGACGCTTCTTCTTCGGAACGGTCTCGCGACGAATAAATGGCAATCGATTACACGCCCACCACCCCGGCGAAAATTTATCGCTGGAACAGTTCCTCGGGAGCGTCCGCGGGATTAAAGCTGCCGAAACGGTACTTTGTTTCGATTTATCGGCGCTAATGATCCTTAATTCTCGTCCTCGACTTTGAATCACCTTCGTGTTTCTTGGGTGCCATGCGGTCACGGCGTAACCCCGTATTTTTCTTCCATTGGCCGATCGACGGAGACGAATAATTACTATTTCGTTACTGGCATCGAGTAACGCGAGCCTGGATCGATCGCAAGATCGATAGCCGAAAACAGGAACCAGGAGGAGGAGGGATCTGAACGCCGAGTCGGTGCTGCCCTGGATCCTCTTTCGTTCAAAATGGCGGATTCTAATATTTGTAATTCACGTTGCATCCGTGCGGAATTCAACAAAATTTATTTCTTTGGGTATACATTATTTTAAAAGTGACTACAAATTTGAATAGATACATGTTCCTTATTTTACTAAAGACTGCGGATTTTTATGCACGTATGGAAAAATTGGCTGGGTAGAATATAAAACAGTAAAAAATTTAGAAACATCCGAAAATGTTGTTATTTTTTAATGTATAAAAATGATGAAAAGATGAATTTTTATCTATTAGGTTGGAGGGACTGTCGTGTTTTAAAGAAAACATTTGAATGAATTTATAAAAATATATGTTTAATATGATCCAATGATATAATTTCCATTACTTGTAACATTTCGTCGCTATCTTTCAGATAACAATAACTCACTAGCAACATGTGTTTTTGAATTAGAAGTAGAATTATCTGCTTATTTAAAATACGACAAAACTTTCAAATTCACATTCAAAATAAATTAAGAAACAGCTTCGGAGACAGTTTCAAAGCCAGCTTCAAAGCCACCTACAAAATAAATGAAAACCAGCTTCGAAGACAGCTTCAAAGCCAGCTTCAAAGCCAGCTTTTCAAAGCAGATTAAAGCCAGCATCGAAGATAGCTTAGAGCCAGCTTCAAAATAGATTGAAGCCAGCTTCAAAGCCAGCTTCAAAGCATCAATTTATATTTTGCAAAATGATTCGCAGTCTAATAATAAAATAAAATCCGTCTACTAATAATGACAATCTCTAAACTAGTCGTTCGAAAAGGAATTTATGGCAGTGACGCGACTGGGAGAGCATGGTAGATTCGGAACGTGGGATTGAAAGGGCTCGAATTGAAATTTAAAGGTTCCCGAACGCGAGAGTATGGAGGCGAATGATTTTCAAAGGTCGAAGGGCGGAAGGGGTCCAGAGAAAGAGAAAGAGAGAGGAAGAGACTTGAAAGAGACTCTCGAAGACTGCAGGAGAGGAGAGGAGACAGACCGGGCCGAACCGAAAGCACGAATTTAAGGTTAATTTATGGCGTAATTTAGTTTCAATGTCGGTAGCATAAATCTCCCGTGGAGGACAGGGGTCCGGGGCCCCGCGACGTGCGTGTCGAAAAAGCCGACGAAATAAAGTTACCGGCACGTAGATGCTGGACCAGAGCCGGTACCGAGTGCACCGGTATCTCTGCAGCTTCTCTTCCCCTCTTTTTCGCCGTTTCTCTCTTAATGATTTGGTTTCGCTTAGCTCCGGTTCCCACCGGGCCTATCCGGGCTCTACGGACATCCAGCCACCATCCTCCGCCGAGAAAAGATAGAAGAAAAATTGCTCGATAGAAAAATTGACGCAGCTGCACAAATTCATGGCTCCTTTGTAAAATTATTAGAATTATTAGAATGATTCTTTCGCATTTGTTGCGGAAAACGACAATTCTTTTGTTGCACATTTAGCGTCTTCGTTCTCCCTATTACAACATGGAAAAATTTTTTAAATTAGTGATAGCGTGTGAAGATAGAGGCTTTAAGCTTTAATATAAGCCCAAGTTTATGTTCATACGATTTTTTTTCAAGAAATTATGGTTGTTCAAACATCATCAAACATTTTTCGCAAACAGTATTCGACTATTTGTTAAAGTCAATTTAACCTGCCATAATTTCGTAAATAATAATCGTACGGCAACAAACTTGGACTCATTTTAAATCTTGAAGACTCTACTTTCGCACGCCATTGTTCATTATTCATTTTCCTCTAACATATTTTTACACGATGTAGCAGACGAGAAACTGGACACCCAATTTTCCTAAAAAATGGTACGAATTGGAACCTCTGTGAGAATCGTGCAGCAATAATCTTGGACCCCTTAGAATGTAAAAAGTTTCCTCCAAGTGGAAATAAAATTTTCTGTCGTCAATATTTGATCATCAGAGAAAATATCTGCTCTTCAGAAAGCTTTTACACGTCGAAAACTATCAGATGATTCCATAAGTTCGTGCCATTCTTTTCTAATTGTAGAAAAGAATGGTGACTATATAATTGATTAATAAATCTGTATTCTTTAAAATGTAAAACCATTGAATTTTATTTTCAGATCGGGGCACGAACTTGTGCAATCATCTAATATTATAGTTCACACGGATAACGAAAAGTCGGAGCTCGCGCGATTTCCGCGATTCCCGAACCTACTCGTGAGAAACGCTCGAGCTAAATCAAGAGAAGAAGAAGAAGAAGAGAGAGCGTTATATTTATTTCTTGGGGAATCGCGGAAAAAGTTGTCCGGCCATTCGCGGCGGATCGAATGCGCCGGATTGCATCCTGTTGCTGGTCCGATCTATTCTATCGCACCCTCGCGAAAAACCGTGGCGGACGTTTTTCCGTGGATTTTCGCGGCGGTCTGCGAGCACGGGAATATCGAATTCGTTGTTGGATCGTGTCGGATGTAAATCGAACTTTCCCGTAACGGGTCGCAAGATCGTCTCGGCGACCACTTCTTTTTCTTAATCCTACGTCCTCGTCCTCGTCCTCGCCCGCGTCACGGTGCGAGTTTTAATCTGGAACGTGGCGAGCGTCTACGGGAAGCGCAGGCCTCATTGCACCACTGTGGAAACTAGAAACCAGTGGCAAAAACTAACCCAATATCTAAGCTTGTCCCCGTACCCTCTCTCGGTCTCGTGATTCTCTGTTCCGTTCCGTTCCGGTACTTGGAACCCACGCCTCTCGCATATCTAGTCCGGCCTTATTCTGCGATCTGCAAACTGCACAGGAAACGGCGACCCGAAACCACGATACTCGCCAAAATTCACCTATTCAAGCTTCAGACTTCTACTTTCACTAACCATCATTCATTTTTCCTGTTCTTTTCTTGCAACTCGCGAAAAAAGGTGAAAAACAAAAAAAAACAGGTTTTCTCTCGAAAATGCTACCAATTCCAGCATATTTAAAAACGTTGAAAAATTTTTCTCGCGACCTAGACCACCGCAGATTTCGAGATTGAAGCTTCCCCTTTACAACGACTCCAAAAAACTTGATCTACGATTTTTTATAGATGTTTTATTAAGTTCTAAGTGGAACGTGTGCGGGCAACCCTACAGTGACATGAGGGATTCGAACAGCCGAACTTGGTCCTCGTTTTTGATCCATAAAGAAGTGAGAGAAAATCGTACATCGATCTTTGAGCTCTATTTTCGAAGCGGAGGCTTCAATCTTTCAACAAATCTGTGGAAGATTCATTCACGAAATAAATTTTTTAATGTTTCTGCAGAGGTTTAAAAATGTAGCGTCTTTTAGATAAAATGAGTCTTGTAAAAATCCAGTAAAAGTCCAGTTCCGTCTTGTAAAAATATGTTGGAGGAAAGCTACTACATAATGGTGTGCGAAAATAGTCTTCAAGCTTTAAAATGAGTCCAGGTTTATTGCCGTACGATTATTTTTTACGAAATTATCACAGGTCAAATATCGTCAAACTTGATCCCCAGAAATATTCAACTAATGTTTGCGAAAAATGTATGACGATGTTTGAACAGTCATAATTTCTTGAAAAAAAATCGTATGAAGATAAACTTGGACTTATATTAAAGCTTGAAGCCTCTATTTTCGCATGCTATCATTACCTTCTCCATAAAAAAATGTTTTCATGTTGTAACATGTGGGGAGATGAAGACACTGCAATTTTTAGAAAATTGTTGACTGTGGTATCGAAAGAGAGATTGAAAAGAAGTCGATGAGGGTTGCGAGAGAGAAGAAGGTTGGTGCGGAGGGTAAAATCGAGGCGATCGGATGTTGGACAGCGGCGGAAGCAGTCTGCTGTCAACGGTGGAGTTGTTTAGACCGGTAAGCTCGTGGAAAGAAGCGAAAGAACGAAGCAAGCAACGCGGCGCGGCGGCTCTCTCTTTCTGTCTCTCCTTCTCCTCTTGCCTGTCGCGAGTCGTCCGAATGGTACGTGAGTTCCAGAAACACACTGACGACTCTTGGATTCCTCGTACCGATAGATGCAGTTTGTCGCAGAAGGCTCTATGGTCGGTATCCCTCGTCCGGCATGCGAAACGTTTCCCGTTTTCCACAGAAATCGTCTAGACTGGCCAGATGAGACCGAGCAACCGGAAATCGTCGAGCGCCGCCGGCGGAAGCTGCCTCGAACGCTCTCGCGAAATCTCCCACGATTCTACCGAAGTAGTGCTCACGCGTCAATAACTATCACAATTTTAAATAAAACGACGTCAAGCACTTTCTGAAGTGCAACGTCAAAGCTGGCTGAATAGTGGCTTCAAAGCCAGGTTCGAAGACAACTTTAATGCCAGCTTCAGAGACACCTTCAAAGCCAACTTCAAAACAAGCATTGAAATAGATTAGAGGTAGCTTAAAGCCATCTTCGAAGACAACTTTAAAGCCAGCTTCAAATTCACCTTCAAAATAAATTAAAACCAGCTTTCAAAGCAGCTTCAAAGCCAGCTTCAAAGACTGCTTCAAATTCACCTTCAGAATAGATTAAAACCAGCTGGAAGGTGGCTTAAAGCCATCTTCGAAGACAACATCAAAGCCAGCTTCAAATTCACCTTCAAAATAAATTAAAACCAGCTTTCAAAGCAGCTTCAAAGCCAGCTTCAAAGCCAGCTTCAAAGACTGCTTCAAATTCACCTTCAGAATAAATTAAAACCAGCTGAAAGGTGGCTTAAAGCCAGCTTTGAAGCCAGCTTTGAAGCCAGTTTCAAATTCACGTTTAAAATAAATTGAAACCAGCTTCGAAGACAGCTTCAAAGACTGCTTCAAATTCATCTTCAAAATAGATTAAAGCCAGCTTCAAAACAGATTGATACCAGCTTCACGGATAGCTGTAACACCAGATATGAAGACTGCTTTAAAGCCAGCTTTAAAGCCAGCTTCAAAGCCCTTGAACGGCATCTTGGAGCCAGTTGCGAGACATCTCTCGCGAAATCCGTGGTGGTTCTTGTCACATGCGGAATGCACGAGCCACGTTCGGAGTCAAAGCATGATCGCCGCCGCGGCGATAGGCGACGCTGGTATGGGTCACGGAACGAGAATACGTGATGGCACGCGACACGGCCTCTTTCCAATCGTTTCGACGTTTCACCGACACCTGGGGATTCACCTTTGTTCGCATCCACCGCGGAAAACCGGAGCTGGAAATTCGTCCGGCGACAAACGCTCTTCTTCTTCTTCTCACCGGAAGTGCCGCGGCGGCGGCTGCATCGCGAAGTCGATGGTCGCTTCGAGTGTCCACTTACCCTGTCGACAACATGACACATGTTGTTTCGCGAAATAGTTATTCGATGCAACCTCGCAACGGGCCCGTCCCGACCCGGGGAAAGTGGTATGCAAATTACATCCTGCTCGGAACTGCCGAAATAATCATTCTTAGAACGTCGTCGAGCGAAACGAACCGTGCGCGATTCGCTGTGACTCGCATTAATATTCGAACAAGCTTCAGGACACGATCGCTGGATCCTTTATGACCCGGGAAGCGGATCTTTATCCACAAATTTACTTTTAAAATAAACTTTTAAAAATAACTTTAGTTATTTTAGTGCTGGCAACTTTTGCATTCCTCGAGGTCTACGATTTAGGATTTTAATCTACGATTTAGAATTTTATCTAGATCCTCCTTATTGCGCAAACTTACATAACTTTCTGGCTCAAAAGTATCAACTCCTTGCTGGTTACAATAATTACAACTTCTTTGTCTAATTACTTACTTTCTCTAATTACTTCTTTGTCTAATCTCACTGATGAGAACAGAAAGTTTGTATCTATTTTATGCCTACATTTATGTTAACGCTGAAATATTGATCGCAAAATAATTGAATTTTCTTTCGTCTTAAAAGAAAGTCATCACATTCATATTTAGCAGATTAAATTTCAACTGTTCGTCACGAGTCCGACTCGTAATTATACGGCAAAGGGTTAAAATGGGTATATATGCATATATTGATCTATAGATCGGCGCGCGTGCATGATCGGCAGGTCTGACAGTCGGTCGGCGCGTCTTTCAGGTTTTTCACCGGCGCATAGTCACGCGGGTACCGGATACAAGAAGAAAGTTCGGTCGCCGATTTAGTCGCCGATGAAAGTATCGCTTCGAGTTCGGACTCGGGAATCCGGCGCAGAGTTTTGCATACAATCGATCGAGATTAGAAAGCAATTAAACGATTCCCCCGGAGCCATCCCGAAGCGTTGGCTTGTTTGTCGATGTTTCTTCCACGGACAAATGAACGTTTCCGTGAAGCCCTGGATCACTGGACAGGCTCAAGATCTCGCAGTGATTTATGCGGTCACCTGCTCGAAACGATCGCATCGACATTTCCATGCACTTATAAGCACGAGGACAGGCATCGCTCGCATAAACGAACCGTGTAACGCATTGCGCGAGCCGCAATCAAACGACCGAAACAACCTCGAATATATTCGTAGTTTACCGAGAAACATACCTACCAGTTCGTTTATTTTAGAAAACGTTTAGTTTATTTCATAAACGAAATTAGGTTATGTTATAGATAGGGTAAACTTACCGGATATTAGTGACTTGGAAGTTTATTGGGTTGGCAAGGAAGTAATTTCCAACTTTTTTTATTCAAGCAATGAACGCTTTAATGGATAAGATATTTTTTCTTTCGAACAAAAAATTTCCCTTTTGTTCATGATGATCTTTTGCCAAAAAGAATAAATAAGAAAATATTTGTATAATTAATTTTTAATTAATATTTGAAATTCGGTTTTATTTCTTGCCAATCCAATATTATTCATTTGGAGTTTTGCATCATTTCTGATAAACGATTGATCATCAACCTTTTTCCTGTATCGTCAAATTTTTCTGTGTGAACGATTTTGTTAAAAAGTAAAAGATATATATTAACAAAGTTTTAATCCGAAGCTTTGGTCCTATTTACCGGACACAAGAAATTTGTGATAACAAATTAATACTATAGATACTTCATGTTATTTTTAATAGTTTCTAAGAAGTTTGTTTTGTTCCTTTACCCTCTCAGTAAACCAGGCCTGCCAGGGCCGAAAGACGAGCACAGTATCGGTCGGTCGATCCTGGATTCTGCCCGTTCCCAGGGGTATTCGCGTTCTCATTTCTTGATAATACAAATAACACGGGGTTTTTCAGTAGTCAAAAACGCCGTTTTCAATTTGAATTTGCCGAACCGCTCGGCAACGCTCGAATATTTATAACAGCAGCAAATGATTCATGCCACTTTTCTCATAAGATGCAATGGTAATTCTGGCACGAATTATTTGCTCTTCCTCCGTCCGTACAGCGCCAATTCATGCAGCGGCAAACCGCTCAAACTGTTAGCCGACTGCCGTTGTTACCGACCTGAACTTCTCTGTCGGTAACATTTGGCTTCTGGCAGAATTTACTGAAAATTGTTTTGTACATTAATTTAATCTATCACCAACTGTCGAGGATATCAGACATGTTCTACGTAGTTTGCAATATAAGACGACGAGAAGAGGATCGTGCGACACGGATACAATTATTTATTATACATACCGTTTTAAGTTTGTTATTTTTAATTCTAAACATGTCCTTCTTATTTATAATGTATTGTAATTATATAAGTGCAATAAACGTTTGTACAACCACTATTTTGTAGTAACAAAGTTACTTACCTTTACACACCTTTTCTTCTCTTACTTTGAACACTTTTGTGCCGCCTGGATTATCGTTGAGTTGTACTACTGAATTTCGTGCCACCTCCTTCGATATCATGTTCTCCTAATACAAAGTTCAATTTTCGATATTTTCGAAAATTTTCGCCAATTTTCGACCGTCTGACTTGTCGTTGAGTTGTACTACTGAAAATTCGGATACCTCCTTCGATATCATGTTCTCCTGATACAAAACTCAATTTTCGAGATTTTCGAAAATTTTCGCCGATTTTTGACCGTCTGACTTGTCGTTGAGTTGTACTACTGAAAATCCGGATACCTCCTTCGATATCATGTTCTCCTGATACAAAACATTTTTCGAGGAAATTTTTCGAAAATCTCGAAAATTGAGTTTTGTATCAGGAGAACATGATATCGAAGGAGGTATCCGGATTTTCAGTAGTACAACTCAACGACAAGCCAGACGGTCGAAAATTGGCTAAAATTTTCGGAAATCTCGAAAATTGAACTTTGTATCAGGAGAACATGATATCGAAGGAGGTATCCGGATTTTCAGTAGTACAACTCAACGACAAGTCAGACGGTCAAAAATCGGCGAAAATTTTCGAAAATCTCGAAAATTGAGTTTTGTATCAGGAGAACATGATATCGAAGGAGGTATCCGGATTTTCAGTAGTACAACTCAACGACAAGTCAGACGGTCAAAAATCGGCGAAAATTTTCGAAAATCTCGAAAATTGAGTTTTATATTAGGAGAATATGATAGCGAAGGAGGTGGCACGAAATTCAGTAGTGCAACTCGATGACAAGTTAGACGGGCGTAAATTTTTGTTAAAATCAACGACTAGTTAGGAGTTTGGGAAAAATTGATGGGTCAATAAAGATATACGCAGATATGCTATTTTATTACATTGTCTTTATTTATTCATTGCAGATTCATACATAAAATGTTTGCATTGTACAACATGTATATACATAACTTATATTATAAACATTTCTAACAAGAATGTTGACTGGCTCAGAGCTCCATATGTAGCTCCCAAGTTATTAATATTGTTAAAGATATAAAGGAATTGTTATATGGATCCTGCGCCGTAATATCGGAGAAAATTTTTATTTTGTGAAGATCCACGGTCTACTCATCACGGATCAAAGGTACCGCCTCTTGTTGTATCCCTACTCTTTTCTCAAATGTGGTACATGACGCGATCCTAGCGGAAAATGCAGTGAATTGCATCACATATTGACGACAAAATCACCGGCAAAATTATCTTATTTATTGTTGTTAACATTTGTCTAACAGAAAAGAACGCTTCATCGTTTCGCAATAATGGCAGCGTTCGAGGGTAAATATTCCCACAATTGTACAAAATCAAACGCCACATGTTGTCAACGATATACCCGACTGTCAAAGTCTTTTATACAATATTTTATTTTCAGAAATGGGAGTGCAGGGAGAAATTGCCACTGCAGTTGACGAAATGGAATGGACGTGCGTATTTCCCAGAATATTATAAAATAATCACATTATATATATAATAAATTACTTCACTGTAGTTGTGATTACAACTGTTATAACCTGGATCTACCTTGCCATTTAAATTGTAGATTGCCAACAGACGTGCAATCTGAAGCAATACCGCTAATCCTTGGCGGTGGAGATGTGCTAATGGCTGCAGAAACTGGCAGCGGAAAGACTGGTGCCTTTTGTTTACCCGTTATACAAATAGTGTGGGAAACTCTGAAGGACTTTGAATCTGGGAAAGCAACTAGTTCTGCGACCACACAATCGAAACCTTGTAAGGGTTTCTTATTTCATATATTTTATACCTTTCAACATGTATTTATTTATTAATAATTTACAGCCACACATTGGGCTCTAAGTTTATTCGATAGAGGCATACCATTGGCGATAACCCCAGATGGCTTGAGATGCCAGAGCCGTGAACAGAAAAACTGGTACGGTTGTCGCGCGAATAAAGGAGTCCAGGGAAATAAGAAATACTTCTACGAAGCTATAGTAACCGACGAAGGTCTGTGCCGTGTTGGCTGGTCCTTATCTCAGGTGAGCACTGGAGCATTTACACCAGTGATGAGCAACCCACGGACTATGAGCCAAAAGTGGAAACCTAGTACTACCCACGGGCTGCAATGAATTGCAATTTTAAATACTTTGTTGCGTTGGCAACTTCAATTCCAGTCTGTGTTTATGCTATGGTCTCCTGATGCCTCTTTAAGCTAGATTATAAAATTCGATAGAATTTTGTATAATCTATATTTGTTTTGGGTCTACAAAGGCTGTCCCCATTAAAAATAGGATTTTATTTCATTCCACTTTCTTAAAATTTGTTGACAAAAATTAGAATCACCGAATTACGCTAATATAATTATATCAGTAACTAAATCATACGAAATGTGTTCATAATTAAATCATTAATAAATGTGTTCGCAGGCTTCCCTGGATTTGGGCACAGACAAGTTTGGCTTCGGTTTCGGTGGGACTGGTAAAAAGTCCAATGCGAAAGAATTCACAGACTACGGCGACGCTTACGGCACGCACGACGTGATTGGATGTTACTTGGATCTCGACAAGGGAGAAATTAGTTACACGAAGAACGGCGCCAATCTTGGTACAGCGTTCACTCTAAACGCGCAACAAAAGTCCCAGACCTATTACCCAGCTGTTGTCTTGAAGAATTCAGAGATGTCTTTCAATTTCGGAGCACAGCCATTCAAACATGCTCCTTCTGACGGTTATATAGCTGTCGCTTCTGCTTCGAAAGAATTTGTAAAAGAAAATCCAGTGACCAGCACCGCCAGAAGCAGGGAGGATGGCAAACCGAAATGTAATGCTCCTCAGGCCATAATCATAGAGCCATCTAGAGAACTGGCTGAGCAAACCTTTAATCAAATCCAAAAAGTATGTCGACACTGACCAGTAACTAATAATTAGACTGCGGATCTTTATGCATTTATAGTTTATACAAATTTTCATTCGCACATAGATTTTATTTCATTTCGGACCTAAGTTGTAGACGAGTTTCTTAAAATTCGTCTACAAAAATTGCAAATTGCATAAAGATCCGCAGTCTAGTTATTACCAATGAAAATAGGATTTTATTTAGTACCACTTTCTTAAAATTTGTCTGCCAAAATTAAAAATTGCATAGACCCATATTTCGTATTAAAATACAAGCAATTGGGCATGAACTTCTGAACTAACCTAATGTCTTCTCAAATATATATGTTAAGTAATATTTAAATTTCAGTTCAAGAAGTACTTGAAAGATCCTGTCATCAAGGAACTACTAGTTATCGGTGGAGTCAGCGTGAAGGAACAGATATCCGTATTGAATTCTGGCGTGGATATAGTAGTTGGAACGCCAGGACGTTTAGAAGATCTGATTCAAGGCGGCTACTTGGCTCTAACTCATTGCAGGTACCAGTTAATGACCGAGCTCTGATATTGGAGTCAACACGTTGTTGACTTAAGGGGATAGTTCTAATTTTACGTTTACGAGACGTTATTTACATTTTTCAGCAGCATGTAACTGTCGCAGCTTTATGAAAATAGCTACATGCGTAGCTTTATGTTTAATAATGCTAATTACGCCTTGTAAATGTAAAAATAGAAAATTTGGAGGCGATTGCAACCTAGATCTAGCACTTTTGACTACTGAAAAACCCCATCTTTGCATTATCGAAATGTGAGAGGGCCCATCCCGCACCCTTAAAAGGAGAATACCCCCTTAATTGGATCGAAACTACGAACAAATTACTATTAATAATATTATTAATGATAATTCGTACCATTAAACTTCTCTGGTCTCCAGATTCTTCATTCTGGACGAAGCCGACGGTCTGCTGAAGCAAGGATACAGCAGCCTAATCGATCGGCTATACAAACAAATTCCTAAAATCACATCCGACGGGAAGCGACTGCAGATGATAGTGTGTTCAGCCACGCTGCATTCGTTCGATGTGAAAAACATGGCCTCAAGACTGATGCATTTCCCGACGTGGGTGGATTTGAAAGGCGAAGACGCGGTACCTGAGACAGTCCATCACGTTGTAGTAACTGTAGACCCTCAGAAGGACAAGACCTGGCATAAGTTAAGAACACACATAACAACCGATGGTGTCCACGAGAGAGACAACATAAGACCTGGTGGCAACACTCCAGGTGAAGCTGAAGAATATTTTTCTAAAAGTGTTGTTCCTGTTCTAAGATTCTAAGATCGAATGTAATTTACAGAGACATTGTCGGAGGCTGTGAAGATATTAAAGGGAGACTACTGTATCCGTGCAATTGTGGAACATAATATGGACAGAGCCCTAATCTTCTGTAGAACGAAGATAGATTGCGACAACTTGGAACGGTATCTGAAGCAGACTGGAGGGAAAGATTTCTCTTGCGTGTGTCTTCATGGGGACAGAAAACCCCAAGAACGTAAAGCTAATTTGGAGAAGTTCAAGAAACAGGAAGTGAAGTTCCTGATCTGTACCGACGTTGCTGCTAGGGGGCTGGACATCACAGGGTTACCTTTCAGTCCGTACATAATTATATTTTTCATATTTCACCTGGCAAAAACACACTGTTTGCATCGGAAAATTTTTCTAGAATACACTTTCAGGCACATACACTCTATAAGTCACCGGACACTAATTCAAATTTGGATCCAGACGATTTTTAAAAATGCTACTTACTAATTTTTTCTGACGTAGAGAACATGTAAATCAAATCTGACCAAAATACCTTGTACTTTGTAAATTTCAAGTGTTGCTCTTATATTTTCCAATTTTTAAAATTTAAGTGGGGTAATTATTCTCCAATTTAGCTTCTACAGCTGTGCATGATCATCCCACAATTTCTCAATCTCGTTTTTCCAACATTTATTCAAATGGTGTATGCATATATTTAATTTTGCCTTCAAATATAAATATATCGTATAATAGCCACATCTAATCGAAATAATTTAATTACCATTTTGTTGAAGATAAGTAAGTGTCCTGTGATTTATGAAGCTGCCCAGGAAACCTAGTGATGTAACCAGTACGCAGGAATTTTTCTACGAGACTGCAGTGTGTATTGCAGACTTACAACAGCTTAGTATGATAATTAAACAGACGAATTCTTTTCTAGTGATCAACATTACCCTGCCAGATGAGAAGTCGAACTACGTACACCGGATAGGAAGAGTTGGTAGAGCCGAAAGAATGGGTCTGGCCATTTCTCTGGTCAGCAAAGTACCTGAAAAAGTATGGTACCACGGTGAATGGTGTCCTACCCGCGGAAGAAATTGTCAGAACACTGCTATAACTGATCAGGGTGGTTGTTGCGTCTGGTACAATGAGCAGACCGTAAGTGACTGTACTCCTGCGTAACAAACAGAGTTGTGCTAATTCAAATACATTATAATTGAATTACATTGTATTTCAATTATATAGTAACTCAACTACGTCGTAACTGAATTACATAATTCAAACCTTTCAATTAATTCAATTACTAATTATTTTAATCAGATGTGTAATTGAAATACAATATAATTAAAATACAGCTCTCCAAATTATAGCTATAGAACTTTGAACAAGTGCGATATATTTTTATGTTTTTCTTTCATATACTTGATTGCTGTCTATGCGGTGTATTTTCCATTCCTCGTCCTCGTAATTCGTAATTGATGCAATTTAATTACAAAGTATTTTATAATTGTACTCCAATCGCAATTACGAATTACATTGTAATTTAATTGAATGAAGATCTGAATTATAAATTACAATATGACTGAATTACAATGTAATTCAATTACTTTGTAATTATAATTCCTGGAGTAATTCAATTGTAATTTTGCATAACTCTGGTATCAAATCCCTTCTCTACCATTTCCTAACCATGTTTTATTTGTTCCCTCAGTATCTAGCTGATATCGAGGATCATCTGAACGTCACGATCCAGCAGGTCGGCACGGACATAAAGGTTCCCCTAAATGCTTTCGACGGGAAGGTCACGTACGGCCAGAAGATGTCCAATAAGGGTGCGCACTGTTCTCCGTGTGATTTGTGATGAACATTTTTATAGCCACCAAAATTTATAGTAACCAAAATTCTATTCAATGAAAAACTATGAATTGCTTGAATCATGCTATGCGTTCAATATTACAGGTTCGAATTACCAGAACCACGTTCAGCAAATGGCCCCGTACGTGTCGCAGCTATCATCGTTGGAGTCCAAGGCGCAATTGCTATACCTGAAGAGACACATGGCCGCTGCAGCGAATTAACGCGCTTCGGATTTGTAAAAAGGCCTGCAGTTCTTTTCTACTTCAAGATAAATCGTGATTTGCTAATGAATTGATTATTGCCAATATGTTGCTCGGCATATGGAATAGTCTTCGGAGTATTTATAAATAACGTGTACTTTGCAATATAATGTATAAGAGGTTCGTTTACAAATAATATAAAATCATGTGTTCCCGAAACGTCGGAGAATTACCCTGGTCCTTAGCTTCTTGTTTCGCAGAAACTTCGAAACCCGTCGTCGATTGCTATTACGATACGCGACCGTCAAAATAACATTCGCGTTTGTGTATATAAGACATACGGCAAGTGTTTATTGTATCATTATAATCTTCATAATTGTACCATCGCTATTTCAGTTACACAAATGTATAATACAGTGGCCTTGCAGTGTTTGGTTTTTTGTTGTAATTTTTATCTTTTCAATTTTCTTTTTTTCACAACATCTCTCTTCTCCTTCCGCGCATTCTCTCTCTCTCTCTCTCCCCCTCTATCTTTCTTTCTTTCTCCCTTGTATATGTGCATGTACGCGCAAGCGCGCACCTTATGATCTGAATTTTGTATTTAGAGTATAATGTATATATATATATCTATATATTCATATATATATCATATACTCTTAGAATTTACTAAATGACTTTTCTTTAATTACACATAATAATTTATACACATTTCTCGAAATCAATGGTAAACGACTAAAGTTATACAGTGTACAAATCATACCATTTCTCTCTCTCTCTCTCTCTCTCTCTGTGTCTCTCTGCATTCAGATAAATCAGAGTACGTGCATTCCTCTGCTCTTCTCAAATAGTGTGCGCGGCTCGCCTCGAACCACATTATCTCCCATTTAGTTATACGCTAAACTTAATCGATTTAATCAGCATTAGATTCATGAAAACATTTTATAGTTTCTTGGTTTCATTATTTTTTCTTTTTCTTCATCATATTCAGACAGTCATCACAGAATGAGAATGAAATATTTTTCTTCTTACTTCTTGTAATCTAAAAACACATTTACAATCGTTCTTCCTCTTTCGCACTATCTCACGCATACTCTCGCATTCTCTCTCACTCTCTCTCTCGCTTTCTCTTTGGCGCACTCTTGGCTCACATGCGCGCGTAGTCGATTTTCCCGACTGCATTTAACTCGGTAAATCATATTTATATAATATATATATAATATATATAACATATATATAATATATATATTTATTCATGTATTTTTATGTATATCAATTTATCATATACACTACATAGTCCACCCCACGATTCTCGCTTTTAATAGCGACTGAACGATCCCGTCCGATCAATACTCTCGTTCGCCTATTATTCTTCTAATTAAACTCATATCTCTCTCTCTCTCTCTCTCTCTCGTTTGATTGCATCGTACGCAACGTGACAGCGTGTGTGTGTGTATGTTGTCGTTTATAGTTATTGTGCAATTTGGAAACGTTTTCTAAGTCGGGTAAAGAAAAAACGGAAGAAGAGAAGAAAACGAGATAAACAAACGGAGAAAGTCGAGACACGCGAGACCGTGGGGCGGACAACATTAATTTTTCATTTTTCTAACAGAGTTTCTCGAGTTCCGTTTTATCATTAATATTATTATTATTATTATTATTCATTTACATCACGTATAGATCTGTCCTCTCTCTCTCTCTCTCTCTCTCGATTTCCCCCACCGTTTTAAAACGCTAAATTTGTCGAGCGTTCATTTTTGTTAATCCTCGAGACACCACATTCTTCTCGTTTTATTTCTTTTTTTGATAATAAACTCGAATCTCCTCTCTGCCCCCCTTCCTCTCTCTCTCTCTTCCGAGTCATTTGCTAAACATACTTCCTAAGTGACACGCAACAACGAGTTTCTTATGATTTATTAAATGGGGGAGAGAACCACGGGCCTTTTTGGGTGGAGGACGTTTAATTAATTGACGAGCCGAAGAGAGAGAGAGAGAGAGGGAGAGAGAGAGAGAACCGTTTTCTCTCTCAGTTTCTCTTCCCCCATCGGACTATTACATGTGGAAAATACATTTATACGCGAACAAGTTTTGAGTCGGAGCGATCTCGCGTTCGTTTCCCTTGCTACTTCCTGTTTTTCGTGCGACTTCCGGTCGGCCATCTTGCCCTCGATATCCACCGCCCTCCAAATCGCCTCTGTTCGGCAGCCGTTTTTCGTTCGTCCGTCGCTAATTTGTTAAACAATACGTGGCTCTCACCCTTTCGAGGCGAGTCTGGCCATTTTTATAAAAAATGGCCACCATTTTTATGAAAAACGGCCACGAGCGTCTTAGGATACGCTAGTTCTCTCGTCGAACCTATGTAAACACTATGTCAGACATGGGCAACGTGCTATTGCCCCTGGGAGCAATTATTTGGAGCAGATAGTGTCATAGGAGGAGACACTATACCCTTCTTCTACAGATTGTCCCGAGTGGGCGTGGTTCAGTTGCCCCCGACTACTACGGAGCCAGAGGTCAGTGCCCCGCAGGGCAACCTCCGCCCATGCCTGATCCAAGTCTTTTTTCCTCGGAGCAAATTGAACTCGCGAACCGAACTCGCGAGGGCCATTTCCTCCTCGCGGCTTTCGAACGCGATTTGGATCCCGGCGAACATGATCCGAGGATTGGGAAGGTGTTCAAACAGCATTGATCGTCGTACAGACATGAGCGACTTTAGGAAACATCGAAGAAAAAGAGAAAAGATCGTCCTTTGTTCTTCGTCTCTGTGTAAAGTGTCTCGAGTGGGCGTGGTCTCGGTGCTCCCAGTTCAAAGAGAACCACGAATAGCGACAAAGGGCGGCGCCTCAGGGGAAATCAGAGCAAAAGATCTTTTCCTCTTTCTCTCTGTGTAAGGTGGCTGAAAAGTGGGCGTGGTTTCAGTGCCCGAGGGAGCGAGCTCCGCCCACGCCTGCCGTTCGTTCATAGTCATCCGAGCGATCTTACGTTCGAGACGGATGAACCTGAAGACAAGGCTTCCCATCTGTGGCTAGGTTAAGTTTCGATCCAATTTAAGAGGTTATTCTCCTTTCCAGGAATGCAAAGATGGAGTTTCTCAGTGGTCAAAAGCGCTAGATAAAACGTCAATCTATACCGTTGCCTTCCTCAAAAGACCTACTTTTATGTTTACGTAATTTGCATTATTCTTTATGAAAATACAGTAATCCCGTGATCTAAGCCGATCCTCGGTTCTGTGACAGAGCTCGTGAAGGGATATTATTATTTTGTGGCCGCATCGAAGCGAATAATGAAACTTCTTTATTGTTTACTTATTTTTAATGAAACTATACCGATATATTTGCGACATTTTTCTGATTGAAATGACACCAAACAAGATACAATTTCACCCATATTTACTGTACACACGTGAAGCATAATTTATAATTTATCATATAATATAAAATTGAAAATAAAAAAGGTAGCATAGCTTTGGTATTTCAAACGATCCAATCATTTTGGAAGTTTCGCCAACCGTCGCGGTAGCTGTTTCCCTTTCTTTTTCAATTAAACCACTAAATACAGTTGAAATTATGTCGTGTTTAGTGTGACTTTAATCAGAGACAGATCCCACAAATAAGTTTGTGAAAGTCCCATAGAAAAGTAATGAAAAGTAAAGAAGTTTTGTAAATGGATTAGTAGTGGTTCACACCGATATAACCGACCCCAGTGGAATGGGTAGGCGAAGTGACATAGAGCGATCTCCTCCGCAGGACTTAGAATGGGACGTTACTGTAGTTACTCCTCCCTTTTGAATAAACTTGTGTTCAATAGCGCGTTATAACTAGTTGGGGCCTTGGGCAAAGTAGAATTTCGGGGCCCTGGACATTTGCCCAAATTACCCATAGGTAACGCGCCACTGCTTGTGTTGAGGAAAGCTACTTATGGAGTCCGATCATGTATTTACCATTTCCTCCACAGCTACATGCTGCCGAATAATGCAGATTACGCCTCGCAAACTTAAAAATAGGATTTCTGAGAGCGATTGCTGCCTAGATTGATCTTTTATCTAGCGTTTTCGACCACTGAAAACCCCATCTTTGCATTCTGTAAAGGAAAACACCCCCGTTAAAAGGAGAACCGACCAATTCGTTTACAATCAGCGAAGCTTACAGCAACAAAAATGAAGGACAGTAGGCGAACGTTTTGATCGTTATAAAACGGTGATGAGTCCGAAGAACGGATAAGCGAGGGTCGGAGAGGTTGAAAGAAGCGAACAGTCGCACAAGTCCATTCCGGAAATGGAGGAGTAAACTTGTCCAGGTTAATTGACGCGACGCAAGACCGTCCCGAGATTGACTGTCCGATCAATGGCGACCTTGTAATCCTCCACGAAACACGGGGAGAGCCAGTAGCGCGTTATAACTAGTTGGGGCCTTGGGCAAAGTAGAATTTCGGGGCCCCAACGAAATAACTTTATGAGAAGAACGTAGAATTTGGATCTTGGTTTGTGTTCGGGGCCCCGGGCATTTGCCCAAGTTGCATAGGGTAACGCGCCACTGGGGAGAGCCAACGGAAACAGCCGACAAATAGAGAAGTACAATGAGAAAGGCACGATCCACAATCGGGTGACATCCGGAATCACCGATACGATCGCGGACGTTACAGATCGAAGATACAAATGGAACTTATTGCCAGTCCGCGACTCGAAATTCTACGAGGACCGAGGTGAAGAGAGGGACCAGCTGATTTTCGCCCGTTACGCGACAATCGCTGGTCGACAGAGATAGATAGCTCTCTAATGACGATGAACAACGGCGTTTACCGACGCCGACGATGGCTAATATGACAATGAAAAACGCGACTGTGTAAAGACAATTTCTCTCTCTCTCTCTTTTCTTCTGTTCATCATTATTTCTTTTTTTTTTATCGAATAACAGTGTAACGTTAAGACGATCACAATAAATGACTCTGTATCCTTAACATAAACGCGAACACGGCGAGTCACGCGGGTACAACCGCGCGTATACTTCTTTGTAGTTTCTCAATTGTCCAGCTCGCGGACAATGTTCGAACGAGCGCAGAACTATACCACCGGACAGGTTTCTCGGTTTTTCATACCGGTTTTTCTTTCGCTGAAAATCTTTCTCTCTCTCTCTCTTTCGAACACTGAACCCAAGGAGAAAGAAGTGATTCCGTACAAAATCGTGTACCGATATACGGGCTCCGAGCTTCCGTGTGTCTGCACGAACCTGCCGTTCCTTGTATTTACAAATCAAAATAATAATAATAATAATTACTTGCACCGCTCGGCTCTTACATGTACATATTCACATGCCTCTGGTACATTGTACGTACGAAGAAAAAGGAAAACTTGTGCGATCGGCGTATATACACACACACACATACATATATATGTATATACGTTGTAAATCGACTGCCGATTTTTACGCGCCCGTAGCTCGCGAGAACGTAATTCGATTTTGTAAAGTATCGGAGCTACCGATGAGAAACTTCGGCCTTTGTGAAATCGTGTTTCGCATAAAAATCCGCAGTCCGCAGTTAATAATCGTGGCCACGCAAATCGTTCGGTAAATCGTTGATTAATCAATCTCTCGCCTGGTACGTCGATGGGACCCGCAATTCCGAATTTCAACCCTGCAATCACGCACGAATCCGCTGCACACCGATTTTTCCATTAACACCTTGACGTATTTTAACGAGTCGGACTCGTTAAATATGAAAATTTGAACGAAGTCTAACAAATATAGATGTTACGCTCTTTCTTTTTAGATGATATAAAAATTTGATTCGTTCGTAATCAATACTTAAGCATTAAAATAGTCATACAAAAAATATCCTCCTCTACGACATTTTTCGGGATAAAGACGTTTTACTCACTGTAAATATAAAGAAAATGAGACGGCAAGGGCTTAAACAATCACAAATACGAATGTTCCTGAATTTTTTCAGACAGATGCACAGTGTAGGCTCGAACTAAATAATTGAAAGTATTTTAGGTAATTTTTGTATAATTTCTGATCAACGGAGTGCCTCGCAATTCTGAATTTCAACATTGCACATCGGTTTTTCTATGTAACAATCGCAAATACGAATGTTTCTGAATTTGTTTCGGACAGATGTACAGTATATGCTCGAAGTAAATAATTGAAAGTATTTTAGGTAGTTTTTGTAGAATTTCTGATCAACGAAGTGCCTCGCAATTCTGAATTTCAACACTGCACATTTGTTTTTCTATGTAACAATTGCATATATGGATGTTTCTGAATTTCTTTCGAACAGATGCACAGTGTAGACTCGAAGTAAATAATTGAAAGTATTTTAGGTAATTTTTATAGAATTTCTGACCAACAGAGTGCCTCTGCAGGATCGATTATCCTTGTTCTAACGCGCGCGTAATCGGAGAAGACGATACTGCGACGATGTTAGGTGACAGAAGTGTTGAAACGTGGAATGGCCAAACGATTTCGCGTGACGCCGCAACCCTAAGCGCGTAGTTCCGTAGAACATAGGGTCCTCTATCGCGAAAGAAGCCCTCGGAGGAGAGAGAAACAAAAAGAAAACGTGTAAGATCATCGCACCCCTTCCACACACGCGCTGGCATACACGAGAAACGATTTTCCGTGGGGACGTGCCCTATAAGCAGCCCCATGATCCGTTCCACAGCTTCAAATAAAACCACTTCCTGTTCGCGTGATCTTATTTTTAGCTGTCGTCCGGTGAAGTTTTCGTGGGAATTTACAGGACACCCTGTATATATATACATATATCTTTGTGCTGGGTGAACAATTAATTCACGGAAGTTTCATCGACAGTTAATAATACTCGCTTTCTCTAATTTCTCACATCCATGCAATCCTTCTTCTAACTTCCACCCTCTCTCTCTCTCTCTCTCTCTCTCGCTCGCTCTCGCTCAAGTTACAAGTTGCACAGTAAAAATAACACCTCGCAACGCGTATAAATACTATGGCTTGCCGGTTATGTGATTAGTACGATAGGTATACATATAGATGTACGCACACGGGCCCCATTACACATTGATATTACACGAGAGTACATTTACGAGGGTGGCGGGACTCGTGTCGCGGCGAGAATACGAATCCGTCGACGTACGATCCTCGAGAATGACCACGTTGATACCCTTTCTCTTTGTGTGGAAACGCGACACCATATACTTTCCACACCATATATTTTCTCAGACACAATCGTGTTCAGCACACACGAACGTGTCTCTTCCCTTTGATAGAGAAAGAAGGATTTCTCTCGAGCGCGCGAAGAAAAAGTCGATCGAACGAAAGGAGAAAGAACCTGTTGCACATTCTGCTCGACGAAGTCTAATTTACAAAATAGAATAGGTATATGTATAGATGTATATATGTATATATACATATATAGATGTATGTATATACTGTACAAAAATGACTGTATTCGCCTAGTCGCTTTTATCTACTTAGTCGAAGAAAATTGTGCCCATCTCTGGTCTAAACGTGAACACAGGAAACGCAACGGCTAGATCGTTAATTGAATCGAGGAACGTTCCGCGAGCACACACACTCTTCCTCTCGTCGCTCGCATGATCGTCGCTAGACTGCGGACCCTACGCATTTATGGTAAAAATGGAGATTTGCAATTCAAGGAAAGACATGTTAAAAGAAATTTAAGAGCTTCGATTATACTAATTTTGGTTGGCTGTTCCACGAAGAATTTTTAATTAGAACCGGAACTCGGATTCAACGAATTTACAGGCGCCATAAATGCACAATGATCCGCGGTCTAGCGACAGCACTACTGCGCCCAACAATTGCAACAGTTTAAAAACAAATCGATCGCTAGACTGCGGATCTTTATGCGAAATAAACATTGTCTGCATCGGTCGCAAGAAACGGAAACTAAATCGCGAATGTTAGTTCTTCCCTCGATGAGTTTCATAGAAGATGAATCATACATTGACACGTTCAATTTTTGACATTTTTCCTGTAAACGCATAGAGATCCGCAGTCTGGTGATCACTGAGCTGGAGATGTTTAGAAACGTACTTCAGTGATCCCTGGGGATTTTCTGCTTTGTAAATGACTGTGTCTAAACATCCGCAGCACAGTGACAATTTCTTTAGAGTGCTAATTTAGTTTGTCTTCAGATGTTGCGATTTTTGATGCACTAGTAAGGACAAGCGTTTGAGAGAGAAGCGAAATGAATGAGCGATCGAATTCTATAGGAAACGTCTGGAGCAGGACGATAACAGGAGGATAGCGGTAGTCAGAAACCTGGCTTCTTCGTTTCTCGCTCAGTTTCACGCGATAGTCTCGTTTTCCTATCAGGAAAGTAGCTGTCGCGTATGATCTATCGATCCGCGGTTTGATCCAGCGGCTTCACGGTGCGAGCCTACGTTTTACGTGCGCACACAGCGAGAGAAAGAAGTGCCAGTATCACTTCATCCATACTTCCCGAATCACTCTAACAAATAGATCACGGATCTTTATACAAAAGAAAAATTGTTTGCGTCAATTGCAAGACACAGTAGCCATTTAGAAGATTTTCTCTTTTTAAAATAATTCGAACAAGATGGAAATAGTACGTCAGCACTGTTAACCCTTAGCACTCGAGTGGCGACCTCGAGGCACCACTGAATTATTGCTATATCAATAATGTAAAATAATTATTACGTTATTAAATGATTTCGTATCGAATAAATTACTAAACATTTGAGTATTGCATGAGCAAATTGAATGAAACGAAATATTCTAGGTTCTCGTGTTAAAATAGTTCCGAGTGCAAAGGGTTACATTCTTTTAATTCTTCCATTAATTTAAATTGCACCATTTTTCTCATTAATACACAAGATCCATGCTTTACTAATAAATAGATTCCTTTACTAAGAAATAGAAACTAAATTGAATGTTATTTCTGCTCCTAATGATGTTAATAGAGGAGAAATCATATATTGACATCTTCAATTTTTTAAATTTTCGAACAATTTTGAATTTCATCTTCTCAATTTTGCTATAAACGCATGAAGATCCGCAGTCTACTAATAAACAATGTACACCCAGTTGAAAAACGAACTTTACACTTGATAAAATTAATTTTCCCTCTACTCCAATATTGATAGAATGTTGCTTCAAGATCCTCGGTCTATTCACAGAAATGGCAATTAATATCCAAGTGTTGATAAACTTCCAGCAAAGAAATTGTTGCATTGAAAGATCAAGTCTCAAAGCTTTTTCTAAAAACGACTCGAACACGATTCGAACCCTGAGGGTCCCGCCCCACGGGGGTGGAACGTTTTATGGGGTTCGAAGATCGCCTCTTTCTCTCGGCGTGCGTACCGGAAACGGTCGAAAGAAAGCGACGAGCGTGTACACGATCGCGTCCGAATAGTCAATGGAAACTCGATGGTGGAATTTGCGATATACAGGGTGTCCAAACGGCGTCGCCGTGGATGAATCGAATTGCACAGACACGGTGGCGCGCGCGGGTCCGAGGGATTTCTTTTCCGCGCGCCCTTCGTCAGCCCTTTGCCCCCGAGATTTTTGTACACGAGTTTCGTTTCTCGATCGTGTCGTAGTTTGTGTCGTTCATTATTTTTATATAGTTATGTATATACTCCCCCGGGACACGAAAGCATTCGTTCGGAATAAACGAGAGACGCGGGAATACTTTACATTACGAAGTCGAATAAATAAGCAACATATTATACCTCTGTATGTTTTATAACATTTACATTGACATACTTTGATTGTAAAGTTTGGAGCCTAAACGCTAGTCAAAAAGTGTACGTGTAAAACGAATTTTTGTTTCTTTCTTCTAGTATTTTTTTTCTTTTCCTCTCCCTCTCTCTCTCTCATACACACACACACACACACACAGAGACATACATAGATACATTCAGACGTACACGCGGAGATTCACGCTTCCTTTCTTTCTCCCTTTCAACGTGGCACATCTCTTGCACAGTTCAGGATTTACATACGTAAACATTATCCTACGACGACAGTGTGTGTTTGCTTGTTTGTTGTTGTTGTTCTGTTTGTGGTTCTGTAATATGCGATAGAGTGTCCGTTTAGATGCGTGTGTGTGTGCCTCTAAGTACACGAATTCGAACGTATTCTCGAAAAATGGAAAAAAGAAACGAAGAAGAAGAAGAAGAAGAAGAAGAATCGGTAAAAACGATAATCGTAAAAGTGAGAGGAATCTCGATCCATCGGGAAACGCACATAAAAACATGAATCTGTGGACGGTCACCCTGTACATATTTGATACATAGTTATATAATTAAAACGCTCTTCGAAATACTGTAAAATCTCACAAAATACTCTTCTTGTAAAAAGGTGCGGCTGAGACTCCTACGGGTCGGGCCAATGCGATTTAAAAGTCGAGATTCGGAAGTCGAGGGAAATTAATTCGTTCGCGGAAATACACGGAGAGAGATCGTAATCAAAAAATGGCGATTTGGGGGAGGGAGAAGGACGAGGAGACAGTATGGGACAATACGGGACAGTTTCTCGGTTGACGGGGGGACGGGGTAGAAATCATAGAGATTCGAAGAATCGAGTACAAGAACTGAAACAGAAAAGAATTGTAAAGAAAACGGAAAGAAAAAAGAAGAAACGTTCAAAGAGGGGACTTTTCATCGAGGGGGAAAATTGCCTAAGTCTTCAGGAAACGCTCTTAACGTCTACCACCCGAATGCGACGATCGAAAAGAAGAGACCGCGCCGACGAGTGTGCCAGACACGAGGGAACAGAGCCGGTGCGTTACTTGATAGCGCACCATCCATTCGTTTGCACTCCTATCAACGAATTGATGCGTAAGAAAAATAAAATTAACGAGGTAATCGGTAAAATTGCACGTGTTTCTCAGCGACGAACATTGTACACCGTATCGCGCGCGGTGCGTGCCAGCCGTGCCTTCCTCTGTACCGTCACGCTACAGCCAATGAGAACGACGACGGTACAAAGAGAAGAAGACTGCGAACGCTTGTTCCCTTTCAGCACACTCTCGCCGAGCCTGAAACGGGAGAGTCAGTCGATCAGCGATTGAACGGAAAGGAGGAAAGTGGGGGAAGGGTGGGATGGGAGAAAAGAAGAAGATGTTGTCTGTCGTAGACGATCGGTAACGATAGTAGAATGCTTTGAGGGGCGTTTGCTTGTACACCAATGACGTTAGTAAAGCGGTTCTGTGCAAAAAGAGACGCTGTTCTCCGCAAGCGAGACAGATGTACCCCCTGGAACCTCCGGAGACCCTCATCAACGTTCTCTCCTCGGGTCACCGTTCCGTCGAGGAAGAGCGAAGATCGACGGTTAGTTGTCTGCGTGTTTGTCATCGTCTCTGTCATAGTCTTCACGTGGTCTTTGTCGTCGTCGTTGCTGTCAATAGTAGTCGTTCGTCGATCGCGTCGCGCGTCGTCTCGCGATCCTCTCCAACACGGATCCATATCGATCGGCACCCGGACCGGTACCGGACCGGGTCCGACGCGACCCGTCGCGAACCACGCGACAACGCGTTTTTCAGATCGCCCACTGCACGAGCCGCTCGACTCGCATGATCGGCTCGAGACTGAGCGTTATCGTGACTCCGGTGGTGCGAACCGCTGCTGACAGGACACGTCCGCAGGAACGAAGTCACAAGAGCTCGTACTGGCGCAAGTGCATACGCTGAATGATGTCCCGGCAATCGTTGAACACCCGCTTGATGTTCTCCGTGTCGACGGCGCATGTGAAGTGCGGATAACAATAGTGCTTGCCGTCCCCGCTCGCCGTGCTTATACGCTGAAAAAACAAACAGATCACCAGGATAAGGTTAAACGTCCCTCTCCAATGGCGCAACGATGATCGACCCGCTAACCGGCTTCGCTCACTCGCTATTGTCCTGCTGCCGTTCTTTTCCTTTTGGTTTTGAACAATTAATCTGGCTCTGGTGTTTTGTGGGTCGTGGGAGTTGCTTTGAGTAGCAGAGAATTTCTTAGAGTACGATTGGTAGGGATGTGATCAAGCATCTCGGAAACAGGTTCGAACTTTGATTGATTGAATTCGAACTCTCTATAAGTACTTCGAAAAATATAAATAGTACTCCTAAGTATACTCCTAACTTAACCTAACCTATGCCAGATAGTTTCGAACCTTTTACAAGTACTTTGGTAAATGGAAGTAATGCTTGCAAGTATATTCGAATCGTGGTCGAACAGATTAACTATCTGAACTTCTATGAATATCGTACCAGAAATTCTCTGATTTTTTAAATCATTATTCTTTTTTACTTTTAAAATCAATTATGCTGTCCTCTAATGCAAAAGCAGGAAGCTACCAGAAGCTACCACCAAGTATTATAAATGAAATACTATTCTTAAATAGTTACGAATTTAATAAATAAAATGCTTGAAACCCACTATGCAGTTCTGATTTCCAAGATTTGGATTTACTACTTGTAAAAGATTCGATTCCTATCAACATCAAAGTACTTATAAGTATCTTTTCGAAACTTGTAAATACTCATTCCGAGGTTCGATACCAGTTTGTATAAAATGAATACTTTTCAAATATAATCATTGAAACATTATTGCTTTTAAGTAGTAATCGAAACCCATGAAACGAAACTTGGTTATTGAAACTGATTCGTGAGTATATATTGAACTTGATCCCATCCTTAATGGTTGGATTCTTTCCCTTTTGAATTTGATTTTGACTAATTATTCTAGCTCCGGTGTGCTGTGAGAGTTGTTTTGGGGTGGATCAGGGTTCACAAAACCGTTTCGGGCAGCTGAGAATTTTTGAATGAAAATCGTTCTAGGCGTACGAGACTTCTAAATGGATTGTGTTGACGTGGCCGAACAATAGTGGCGTCGTTTGTGCAAAACGAGTTGGCAGGTGTTCCGATCCTATTGTCTCGCTTACCAGAAACTCGTCCCTAATGAAGTACTTGGCCCTTATGACGTCAGGAGGTTCCGAGGTGTCCGCGGGCACGCCGGGTTCGTCCGGCGTCTGATACCGCGAGAACTCTGGGAAATAGTCCGCTAATTTGTGCTTTCCTGCTTTTACCTTCTCCGCTAATAGATCCTGTTTGTTTAAAAATAAGATTACGGAAATTGTGCGGAGCCACCTAGAACAGAAACGAGACACTGGTCAGACACAGGGATTTTTACAAATCTCTAAGATAAATCGTGACACCGTTCAACCCTTTTTGCTACCAGCTGATCAATTTAATTTCTTCATAACTAGGCTGATAGCAGACGAGTTGAAGACGGACATTTCTGTTACCGTACCGATTGTTCCAAATGCTTTTGAAGAGATCGAGACTCTCTCTGAGTCGGAGCTTCGTCGGGTCCTCCCTGAGTACCATGTTATAACTACTGCACGCCGTTACGAATATGATTGCCGTTACGTCGTTGAAGCACTGTATCCACTTTCTCCTCTCGTCCCTCTGGCCACCGACGTCGAACATACTGCAATCATCGATACGATCATTTCTCCTTCGATCCACGAACCCATCACGGTGTACGCACGTGAGCCGTTCATCGGCCGAATCGATAAATACGGTATAAATAATAACTTAATGTTGTTGCATACGAAACGTCCGATTTCAACACCTGACACCGGCGATTATTTCATAACTTCTTTAACACTAGAACTACCGGATGAGTCGAAATATCTTGCTCCTTGATTTGTTCTTTTAGAAATATAAAAATTATAGAAATTCTGATAGTGAACTGTTAAATATAACTGCAATTCTGTCATTATTATAAGGCAACGTATGCCAATTGCGTTTAATAGTTCTAGCGTTAATAGATCTTTCGACAGAAACTTCAATCATAAACCAACAACTCACCCCTAATTAATTTATGGCAGAAATGGCTGGGCGTAATTTCTTACAACTTAATAATAAGTTCCCATGTCTCGCAATTTTTATATTGACCAAATCGGACACTTCGTACGTGCTAAACAACATAAACAAATACGAGTAGAATCGTCGCCGCAACTTCTCCCCGCAATCGACTTATAAAACAGTTATTTTCGGAGCGTTTCAAGCACCTCTCTCTCTCTCTCATTCTCTATATTCCTCTCCGAGGATAAAAAGACTGCAGGGCCCGTTCGACCCCGGTTCGTGGGGCAGCGAGTGCTAGAATCGATTCGATAATTTCTGCCAATAGAAAAACGTTGCTGCGAGGACAATGTGGAGCGGAGAATCCGAGTCCGTCGAGCGGACGGAAAAAAAGGGGGAAATATAATAAAGTTGCGGAGGCGTTAACGCGGCTAACGGATTTCGCTGTGCATGCACACGGCGTGTTCACCTAAGTCGCCCGTTGTGTGTTACTGTTAATACACACACAGAGATACTCCCCACCCTTACACATCAACCAAACGTGCATACACTCGTGTACAACATACACACACACACACACACACACACATATATATATATACAGAAAAACACGCATAGAGAGAAGAGAACCGTAGGACACAGGCCGGGGATGAGACGCGCGTCGCTGCTTCGCGTTATATTTATCGTCGGCCGATGTTACTGTAATACGTCGGCTATATATAGTTAGACAACGCTGGAAAGCGACGAGAGAGAGCTATCGGCAGAGAGACGCACACGGGGACTTACTGAAAGTTTACTTTGTCGACTTGAAACCGCGTCTCGAAGATACCGGACGTGAGGACACGACACCTCAGGATGTCCTGCAACAGATACACGCGCGTCAACAACCGTTAAATACACTCAGCAAAATTGATTATTTGCAATGGGGATGCTTACCTGCTCCGTGGGGGTGTAATCCGGTTGCTTAACAATCGCTACCTTATCTAGGAAACTGAAACAACAGAGAAAACACAGCGTTAATTCTTCTTCGTTCAATCGGAATTCTTCGGAATTATTTTCTCAATAATTTCGCAAACAAAATTCTCATGGACTGCAGATTTGTATGCAATATCGACATCTTCTGCATCGATTGCAACAGATGGGAGTCAGATACACGTTCGCGCTTTCTTGAAGTAACTTTAGGACATTGGCAATATTTTTATTCTTGGATTACCCTAATTTTCCTCCTGCTTCAATTGCACCGAACCATCTTTGTTATAAAATCTACGATCTATTTATCTACGATCAATTATTTTTGCACGAACGAACAAAAGTTGAATATTTCTGGTAAATATCGGCGTCAAAATGATGTTCAAAAGATGTCGACTGCAGCGTGAAACTGATCAACCCTCTGCCGGCAGATTTGTTCTATTTTATCCAGGGTAGTTTGGTTAAAATTCAAAGTTCGGGGGATGGGTAGAAGCAGCGCGGGGTTTGGAGATCTAATCGTCGGTGATCCCTGGGGAGACCGGGGTTCTCGGAGTGCTCGGTCCAGGAGCGGAAGAGAGCTGCAGGATCTCCTTGGTGGCTGGCATCGCGAAACCGGGTACGATAACACACACGTTGAAGGGCGGAAGTGGTTGGGTGAGTCAGGGGTGGTTTTCTGTGAGGGCGAACGAATGGATAGAACGGTGGGAGGGAGGAGAAGAAGAAGAGAGAGAGAGATCCTAGGAAGACCCTTCCTCTCGCTCAGGCCTCACCCTCTGCCTCTCCCTCCCTCTTTGGGAGGGAAAGACCCTAGAAAAAAGAGGAAGAGAGAAGAGGAAGAGCGAGTCTCCCTGTTTTCCTCTCGCTCAGGCCTCACCCTCTGCATCTCTTTTCCTCTTTGGGGGCGAAAGACCCTAGAAAAAAGAGGAAGAGAGAAGAGGAAGAGAGAAAAGGAAGAGCGAGAGTCTCCCTGTTTTCCTCTCGCTCAGGCCTCACCCTCTACCTCTTTCCCTCTTTGGGGGCGAAAGACGCTAGTAAAAGGAGGAAGGGAGACGATTGAAGAGGAAGAGAGACGATTGAGGAGGAAGATCGAGATCCTCTATTTTCCTCTCGCTCAGGCCTCACCCTCTCTACCTCTCCGGGAGCGAAAGACCCTCCCAGGTCGGTGTCTAGGGTGGATAGAGCGCACCAAGAGGGAAAATCGATCCCCCGTCGGTGTCCTATCCTAACCCCAACTCTCGCCCTCTCGGCCTCGCCGGGTATGCCTCTCTGGCACCCAGTTTCCAATCCGGGTCATGGGTCACTGCCACCGTTGCTCGCCATCAATCGTACGTACAGACTCTCTGTACAGCCCTCCTCTCTCTTTCTCTCCTCTCTTGCAGATATGTGTGCAAGAGCGAGCGAGCAAGCCCGTATACCAGGGGGTTGGTTTGTTGTGTATAGGTGCGACGAGAACCAACCCCTTGGGCAGGGGTGGGTCGGTCGGGCTCTCTTCTCTTCTCTCCTCTCTCGCTCTCTTCGCTTTGACACCGGTGCCGTTGCTCAGGCCTTCCACAGTCGGTTGACGGCGGTAATATATTTACAGACAACCGCTCGGCGGTATGGGGTTTCGACCCGGGAACGATCGTTCCACGCGAGATCGCGGATCTACAGCTTTTTGTATGATCGTTCTCTGTTTAGGAATTTTCTAACACTTCGGCTTGGTGGATAAATAACAATTTTCTTGTGATAGATAGACGTTTCCTTCTTTCAATAATAATCGTAATTAGTCGGGGGTATATCTCCGAAACTAGTGCGCAGATGAAAAAATGTATCCTACGAAGATTGCCGGTCTTTTTACATACGATAAGATCCCATAATAAAAAATATAGGTTTCCATTTGAAAAAACAAAGTTGACCTCCGAATGACCTTGAAAACGCCACCCGAATAAAAAACTGTCCCCCTCTTTCCCCCTCGAAATCCTTGGACACGTCTTTTACACTTTTTTAATATCCGTCATACTTTCCGAGATATTGAGTTGTTAAGAGTTATGTGGGCCACCCCGTATAATATATGAGGCGTTTAGTATCAAAACCAGCTCAATCCATTTTTATAAATTTTACAGGAGAGACGGAAAACATTTCACGCTTTGCCCGTTTAATTTTTCCAAAGGAATTTATTTTCGTTTGGACAACCTTCGGTGTACGATTCCAAATCTTTTTTCTTCTTTATATTAACAGTACTGTCTAATTATTTATAGATAAAGATCATTTGGATTGAGCTGGTTTTTTTTTTCATCCTTCCTTTCGAATTTCAATGAAATTCATGTGGTATCTCAATTTTATGCCACGTATCAGCCTGTAAAATCAAAAGTGTGAGTTGATTAACCAATTTGTCATAATAGTGTTGATAATTAAATTATAAAAAATTTTATTGTTATTCTGAACATTCAATCGTAATAAAGAAAATATCTAAATAAATTGACAAAAATTACAGGAAAATGCTCTAAAAAAATATTATTAGTATACTACTGGTATACTACTTCAGTGGAAACATGGATTGAGCTGGGTTTGAAATGAAGCCGGTTTTTGACACCAGTTATCGACCGGATTGAGTTGGACTCATTCCAAATCGCTTTGTAGCGTGATAGTATCGACCAAGAACTATCAAATTACGAAAAAAAACTTTTTAAAATTCATGGATTGAGTAGTAAGTGGGGTTAAGGAGTAAACGCCTCATATCAATATTTTAAAATTATCTTAACCTTTCTGTTTTAAATTGCACAAAATCCCCAATCTAGTGAATTATCAGTTTTATGCCAACCAACGTGCAGCTCACCACATTTATTTCCAAATGTTAGAAATTGTTATGTAAAGAAATTGTTTTCACACAGCAAACGCAATTTCTCTTGAAAAGGATCCATATCCGGATCGAAACGTTGAGAATAATTTAAAAATTTGCAAAATTGCTTGTTAGTCAAAATTAGATCGAACCTATGCGTCGAAATCATTAAAAAGTTATTCTAGTAAATTATAATGGTTATCTCCCAGCCCTGAGGCGCCGCTAAAAATTTCTGTACCATTATTGAAAATATCACTGACATCAAATTGCAAAGGGTTAATAATTTCACGATCGAACGCGAGGTTCGAGCCCTTATTTGTTCGGTAGTTAGCGAGGTTTGGGTCCACGCAGCCTCCATTTTGCCGTTGAATATGCTCTGCGGTAAAGTGTTTGATGTGGAGCGAGATTGGGGTGGTTAGGGGTGGGTAGCTCAGGCTGGATAGGGCTAACGAGAGATAACTGGCGGTGTATGGGGATGGTTGGAGTCTGGCTACGTATCTGTCGGTGTGGTATTCTTACAGAGTTCCCAGAGCCGTTTCAATCAACCCTTTGTGCAACAATATAACATCGGGTGAGACTCGTGCGGTTCGAATAGAATCTGCTAAATATATTGTTAACCCTCAGCACTCGAGAAATTGCTGTATCATTCAAAATATTGTTTACATAATTAAATATGTTGGTATCTAATCAATAGACAGCGGATTTTATGCATTTATAAGAAAAATGAGTAGGTGTAATTCGACACAGTGAAAAAATTAGAAGAATTTAAAAACACTGTTATATTATTTTCGACCTGTTAAACATATTAAGAAAGAAATTAAAATTCCCAGTTGACTGCAGATCAGTTAGATAATTTTTATTTTGCATAAAGATCCGCTGTCTATTGATCTATTTATGTATCAATTTCATATCTCTAAAAAGAAAACAAAATCACAGAAAATGGAATTATTCTAGGTCGGAGGAAATGTTTAATCTTCGAGTTAAAATATATCCGAGTCCAGAGGGTTAACTCCGCTTTCATTGAGATGAAATTTTTTTCGATCATCAATATTCACCCATCGGAGTATAAAATACGAATTCGCCTTCATCCCCTAGTAAATTGTAAACGAAAGATAAATCAAGGGGTTGATTAGAATAACTAACGGGAGCTAAGCGAGGCTAGTTGGATCCAGAGGAATCTACAACTAGAAGTACCCAAGATCATCTATGTAGATCCAGGCAGAACCGAGGGATGCACACCGACCCTTTGGGAAGACAGCTTTCCGAAGGAGACCGCTTTGTAGAACAGAGATTCCTGCAGCAGGAAGGAGGTCCGAACCGCAAGCCAACAATTAAGCTCGCCTACCCCGAAAGGGTCGTCGGGTAAGGAGCCGTCGAAATTGGTGGGCGGCTCGAGTAAATTTGCGAAACCGCGAATCGGCGAGATTGATTTTCGCTCGATGCCGGAGGACACCCGGCATATAAAGGACACGCGCGCGTACGTACGTGTATGTAGGCTCTCGCGGAGAAGGTAGGTCACGAAATTGGCGCGCTCAGACAGAAATGAGGTTATCGACCTCCGGAGAATTGAAAGAGGAAGGAGGTCGTGACCCAGTGGCGACAGCAGAACGATTTTCTCGTTATCGCGGCATGTAACGTCCGCGCGACCTTGGTAGGCCCTCTCTCTCTCTCTTTGGATTGTAACAACGTTACATCGAGCGAATAGGATGTATGCTACCTAACAGAGACCGTCCAGGTGTGTCGCGCTGCCCGAAACCATTAACCGTTTATTGTCCTGATCGCCGACACGCGTCCGAACAATTAATTCCCTCGTTAAAACGCAGCGAGCGAGCGCGTTAACTGCCGCGGAATTTACGAGCTCTCTCTCTCTCTCTTTGTCGAGTCTGTTATTGCTACCACCGGAACACAACCACTTCGTTTCTTTCTTCTTTCTGTGACTCGATTTTGATATCAAGGGTTACGATCGTTTAAAGTTTCCGTTCGACAGGAAGTACGAACGAGGTCAAAGCGAATCGACGGTCTGTCGATTGCATAAGCCGAGAATCGAATTGTCCAGCGGATCCATTGTTTGGGGACTTTGATATTAGGAGATCGCAGGAGGATCTCTTTGAGCGGGGAAAAGATTTCTAGATGCGCTCTAAACCGATCCTCTCGCAGCGGAATTGGTTTCATGAAATTAAGGGCGGATTTTATATGTCCTGGGAGTCTGAGGAGGCGTGGCTTCGATGCTCACCATTTTTATAGAGCTGAAAAAGTGATCCGAGGGACAATCTCAGTCTATAAGTAATGTATAGCCTGTATTTTCTAAAAATCTAGGTGTAGAAAATTCTGTTTGCTGTTCGGAGGCGTGGCCAGCCCTCAGGAGGCGTGATTTCGCTGCTCACAATTTTTACAGGGGCGAGAAAGTGCCACTTCCTCTATAAATAATGTACGCCCTATATTCTCTAAAAATCTAGATGTAGAAAATCCTGTAGGAGTTCGAGGAGGTGTGGTCAGTCCCAAGGAGGCGTGGCTCCAGTGCTCTTGTATTTTATAAGGTCGTATTCTTTAAAAATCTATTCTTGAAAGGCTATTTTCTATCTTTGTTGGGGTTCCAGAAGGTGTGGTTTGACTTTTGGAGGCGTGGCTTCGTGACTCGTAATTTTTACAGAGCAGAGATAGTGTCGTACAGGGATCTACCCTAATGATCTAAATTTAATATTCCCCATAAATCTTCAAGACGCCTCGCTCTCTACAATTAAAACAGAGTATAAAGTAGACCATAAAGTAGGCGTGGTCTATGTTTAGGAGCAGATTGAATCCTCGGGTCGGCAGGATGGAAAACGTTCGCAATCACGGGGAGAATGTGATCGCGTGAAGCAGACCGAAGAGGATTGTTCGGCGAAGAAATGACTCCGACTGAGCCAACAATCGATAATCAGGCCCGTTGTTGTATCGCCCTACCGTATTCTTGTCGAACAAATATTTATTCGCGGCGCGCACAGTGACTCAAATTCGAGATATTTCGGGCCGGCTGTTTGTTGGCCCATATTCCTTTTATCTCGCGATACTGAACCGCGCGCGGCTCGCGCTTTCAACAAGCCTCGCGATTTCGGCAAGATCTGTTTCGCGGACCGTTTTCTCCGACAATTTTCTTCCTTTTTTCTCGGAGAGGAAGAAAGAAGAGAGAAAGAGATCCCACGTATTTTCTGCCGGTGAAAAGCATGTTTAGCAAACAGCCCGGCGAAATTACAACGATCTCGCGCGTCCCTCTAACCCGCCGCACGCGAACGCCTCCGTTATATATCGGAACCGGTGCTCCCTAAAAATACGATGCGCTATTTCCATCGAACGGTTTCCTCGCTGCACAAGAGAGGACGGCCGAGAGAATCGAGGGAAAACAGAAAAAAGGGGAGAGAGAAAGAGAGCCTGAAAAATTCACGCGAGCCTCGGCCAGGTGCAGTTAACCGAGGCGCGACCCGCTATCTCCAACATTTTTCCCTAGAAAACATCGATGCCAGAGAAACTGTAGTTTTGCAGGGGAAAAAGGAGCCGCTCAATCGGCCAGTAATCGAACCCGAATCTTCCCCTTTTAACGCTTTGATCGCTATTTTACCTGGCACTTCTTTCTTTTCGATTTTATACCCTGTACAAAGTGTTCTTTGTACACTGTGGAGTCACTACTTTGAAAAAACTAGCTCCGAAGACCCCTGCTGTTTGTGGTAGGCGTGGTTGATCTTTATTCATGATCTTATAATTTTCTAAAAATCTAGAGTCGGATAGTCCTGCTCTCCGTCGAGTAGGCGTGGCTTCGTTGCTCACACTTTTAACAAGATCAGGAGAGGGGCAATCTTTACCTACGATCAATCTGAAAGTTTTCCTTAAAAATCTAGTTCTGGAAAGTCTTGTTCTACCTTCGTGAAGATTAAACGAGGAGTGGCCAACCTTAAGGGGTGTGGTCTTTCCTGAGCAGGCGTGGCTACCCTCCTACTACTTTCTACATCCCCGTTGTCCCACAAACAAATTTGAACCGCACAAGCCTACAACAGCTTTGAAAATCCTCGTAAATGCTCCACACAATATTTTTGTAGGCGTGGTCCCTTGGCCCCCCATTTCCCCGAGTCAAGCTCGCGTCTCCAGGACAACTCCTGCCTATCCCACTGATCAGTTCATTCAGCTCGCTCCACCCCAACGAAAGAACGGCGACAACGGAGAAGAGGAGGAGGAAGAGAGTTTGAAAAGTCGTCGAAACGGAATAGTATTCTAAAAATACGATCGGCGACAGGTGATTAAGTTCATTCAGCTCGGGACCCGTTGGTTCCCGATTCGTTTCAGGGTTTCGTTCCTTGGAAAGAAACTCGTCGAGTGAAAAAGAAGGGGCGGAAGGGTCGGAAAGCCGGCGAAACGAAATAGTATTCTAAAAATACCGGGTGTCCGATTAAGTTCATTCAGCCGGGGGAAAGAACGATCGCCTGCCGAGCGAGCCGGTTCTAATTCTTCGACGATGTAATGGCAGGTTGATCGTACAGGAAGATGTTGAAGCGACGTGCAAGGTTGCGGCCGAATGCTAAGTAAACCAAGAGAGAGAGAGAGAGAGAGAGAGAGAGAGAGAGATAGAGTGCTCGAGGTCTCGTCGTCTAATTAAACTGTTTGACGAATTGATGGACGGCAAACGAAGTCACATGCTCGGCGGTCTGTTGGCGTAGCGGATAAATTTCGCGTTTACACTGTGGATTCACGCCCGTTTGCCCACGATATCCAGTGCAACAACCTGTGCCACGTCTATGTAATTCCTCAAAGGGACACACACGTGTTTCAAGCGACCTGCTGGACCGAGCCGCGCGGCTCAGCCCCGGAGGTACAGTTTCTCGCTGATTTATAGAAATTTATCGGGTTCCCGGGGCTGTTCTAAAGTTGACGAGCAGCCCGGCCGGTTAGCTCGTGAAAGGGGGACCACGTCCGACAGGCCAGCCACGAAGAATCGAACGATTTCGTCCGATATTTTCGAGCCGCAGCATCCTCGACCCACAGCTTTTACGCTGGCGTCCAAGAAAAACCGAGCGTTACAATCATCGACAACAACGGACTCCCGAAATCTCTTCGTACCGGTTCAATTTCCACGAGAACGATTCTGTAGAAATTTGTACACCGTACAGGAACAGAGAAAATTAGCGATCAACACCGAAGATCTCGATTCGCGTGGACGCGAAACGCTTCATGAGACCGGTCCCGCTGTTCACACAAGGAAAACGAACGATAATTTGCTGGTTGTTGCTAAAAATAACCATGCTGCACGCGAAAGCAAGTGTGTGTGCGTGCGCAACGGTGTTCGAGAATCGAGCAGAAGGAAAAAGTATGCAGGACTGGCCGAGAACCTCTGGGAGAACGCGAACCGCACGAGAGTGGCCCCTATTAGAGCGATTACCTCATTAAAGCATTGTCTTCATTGGCATTAAATCGGTGTCACAGGCCCATGAATACACACGGATGTAACGGTGTAACTGTCACGGTGTAACGCGGTCACGGGAACGCTCCCGAAGTTGCAGAACCGCGAAGGTGTTGAGGACCGTGTTCAGGACTCATTCATGTCCCAGCGTTACACATCAAATATAAACGTTGTTTCTTGGATGGGTTTCGACTGGTAGAACCCCGAAGAATTTTTCAATCCAACACACAGTCTTCATACACATTACTTTTATCATTTAGTGTCGTTTACAGAGAGAATATGAACGCTGGAGCGGAGGGGAAAACGCGTTCGCGATTGGTTGCTCGATAACTACCTGTTACGAGCACTCCTGACTGACTGCAACCCTCTTACACGTGCCTGTACCCCTTCGCTAGGCAACGGGCTAGGGTATGCACACGTGTGCGAGGGTTGCAGCCGCCCAGAGGCACCCCTGCTGGATGGTTAGCAAGAAAATTGTATTTCACTGAATTGCGAATTACATTATGTTGTTACAGATTTGAAGATTAGAAATTGTACTATGTTATATGACTCTATATTCTAAGATTAGAAATTGTACCAATTTGTAATGATTTACTTTTTAAACGATTGCAAAACACCAGTACAATTCTAAATCCTACTAAATTTTCGTCCGTCTGAGATTGATGAAGAGGAGATCGTTGAAAGTGGTAGAAAATGGGATTAGAAATTGTAATATACTGAATCGTGAATTGTACTATACAATGTTGTTCCAGATTTGAAGATTAGAGTACGAAACAGTACTGAGAGTTTAATGAAATGCGTTTGGATAAAAATTGGAGAGTAATTGGCACCGTGGACCTCCGCGTCTGATGGGGGTTGAAAATTATAAGAACGTGAAGTGTTCCCAAGAATATCGCAATGTGAAAGCAGCGGGACAGGCGTTGACGCGGGTCTCCCGATAAAAATAAGAGGGTGAAGTTATATTACCTGGCGCGGCACCGTGCTAGATGCTCCTCCCGGCTCGCTCGCAGCGCGCGGCTATTCTAATCTGCCCCCTCGGGCTACTGATATCACGATCACGATAAGAAGCACGGACGATAACGCGTTTACGCGACGATAATGGCACCGCGAAAGCGCCGCCGTCGTCGCGACGTACTCTGCAAGCGATTTTCCTGCGATACTATCCCCCTGTGCAACTACTCTTGGCACAGAGGCATGAAAACAGTCTAACAAGCTAGATTACCCGATCTGTTATATGAATCTCTGCAGATTCTGGGATGGGGAATAGTAATTGGGATTTTTCTGGATACGCTAGTTTAGGGGGTGAAACTACCCCGCAAAGTTCAGTAAACGAGAGAAATGTGTTCACAGTTTTTACGTTGGTTTCCCGAGTGGAAATAGGAAGATAGTCGAAAATGATACTCACTATTTGGCGCAGTCGATTAGTTGGTACTCGTTACTCCTCTCGAAGCTCTGCTGGACGCCCCGGTCCTTCCAAAGGGTTTCGACGATCTCGTAGAACTCCTGCGGACACAAAAGAACCCCAATCTTGTTAGTCAATCGTTTATTGAATGGATTGCGGATTTTATGCAATTTTTATTCCGCATAAAAATCCTCAGACTAATTACAAGTGAAAATTACTGGATGGATAAATGTAGAAACTTTGTCAGAATTATTTCCCATCGTTGAGGAACAATTTTCAGTAAAATCGAGTGGAAGAAAAGACATTATGAAACTAGTGGCACAGATTTCCAGAAATTTTTCTTCGAAAATACCAAATTGCATTTTTGCAGAAGACTGCCTGCACTTCTTTCACGAAGTCAGTCGCTCGATCTCGCGGAGCAGAAGCGAAGAAATGTCTGCAAGCAGTTAGGAGAATCCTGGAAAGTTGAATCGAGAGGAATAACAATTTTGTTGGTGGGTCCACCGGACCCATCTCTCTCGCCGGAGGGCTACACTGTCGGCTCCCATCGAGCGACTGAAAAGCTTCGAGTTGCTTCGTGACTTCGCGAGTCGCGGAAGTTGGTTCAATTTGCCTCGAGTTCGACTACTATTGCTCTCCTCTCTCCCTCTCTCGCTCTCTCTGAACAAAAATCCCTTGCTGGAAGTTCCCGGAAGTGCGGCCGATCGGTTCCGGGCCGAAGCATCGAACAACAACGATGCGATTAATTTCGCAGTTTCGCTCTCGAAAACGAAACTGCGGGAGAAGTGAGGACACAAAGAGAGAGTTAGAGAGAGGAGAGGGTGGTTCACGATCTCCTGGACAAATTTGCAACTATCACTAATAGATCACAGTATATATTTTAAAATGTATAATTTTTCCACCGCAAGAAAGTTACTGAAGTCAATTTTCGACCCTCCTGACATAGCTTGGCACTCCATCTCATAAAAGTGGCAGCCAAATCTCTAATTTTGAAAATTTCTTAACCAAATTTACAGGATTAACAGATGAAAGTGTGTACTTCAAGATGTATATAGTGAATTTTTAATAAAAATGTTTTCACCGTAGAAAAAATTGCTAAACCTCACTTTCCACCCTCCTGACGTAGTTTGGCACTCTGTCTCATAAGAATGGCAGCCAAATCTTTAATTTCGAAAATTTATTAACCAAATTTACAGGACTAATAGATGAAAGTGTATACTTTCAGATGTATATAGCGAATTTTTAATGAAAAATTTTTCCCCTGCAGAAAAAATTGCTAAACCTCACTTTCCACCCTCCTGACTGAGTTTGGCACTCCATGTTAAACGGATTGTTCAGCAATTTTAGAAATATTTTATTTCTGAATTCCATTAAAAATATCGCGCACGCGTGTTTCCGCGGTTTTTCCGAAATCGTGACGCGGAAAGCCTCGTTGTCACGACACAGAGAGCGGAGTCAAAATCACCAGTTTCGTCAGAATCGGTTTTTTTCGGATAATTAACGACCGGAGATCCGCGCCAATCCGTAAACTCGCCACGGACGCCGCTCTCGAAATAGTGATTTATGTTATATTCAAGCTCAACACAGCGTCGTTTACAAACAAACCCTTTCCGCTGTCTTAACCCATCTGAATTTTTAATAGAATCAAAATGAAGAAACTCGAACTGTGCTTAATGGCAAACAAGCAAAGAATTTGCTGGCATTGAAGCTTGCACTTAGGTATCAGACGGCTAATGTGTTCTTCACGCTCGGAAGGGTGGCCTAAACGATTGTCACTGGCAGAGATTCGCTCCCAAACGAAATCACCGACGATTTCCCGGTCTCGACCCGCTAATTTCCTAATGCTGCGTGCAATCGCGAATCTGAACGTTGTGAAACGCGATGAAAGCCTCGAATTCGGCCGCGGACACTCGAAATAAACTTCCGTCTGCTCGACAACCTCGGATATGTAGAAACCCGAAGCGATAGACAGGCAGCCACAGTGTAAGGTAAACCATGAAACAGTAGAAAGATAAATTATCACCAACTTATTAAAATTATTAAAGGAATAAATTATTATTTGGTTCCAGTACCCTGCAAAAAAATGCAGAAAATGTTGTCCAGTGATAAACTGCACGTGGCCATCGTTAAAAAAGAATTGAAGCTTCCTTCTGCCGAGAATGATCCACGGGGATGTTCGCGTTTCGAAAAATCATAGCTCGTTTCCCAGGACCACCGACAAGCCCGACGACGAGACCGTTTACAATGTTCTTACGAGCATTCTCGAATTTACAACGCCATGTTCCTGGACGTTTTACGGGACGTTTACTGCGGCATGCAAATATACCGGCGAAACGAACACACATCGACGCTAGAACCGCGAGAGCACTTTTACGATTTCGGTAATTGCCGGACGCGACGGGTGGCTCTATCGATCCGAAACCAAACCTTAACCCTTGCTGGACCCTTCTGACGAATACCGATGCTTGGGATCACTGCCAGATTTGTTTATTGATTTTTTTAAATTTTTCTTTCGAGGTACGTCCTCTGAACACGGGAACGAGCGAAACAAGAAAGAATAAAAGATGAGCATCTTTGAGAATTTTTAGTATCAAAATAGCTGGACGCAGATTTTTAAAATTTTATATTTAGATAGAAGATTGAAAAGTGTGTATAAAAATTTTCAGCTTGAGAAATTGACTTTTTACGATGTTAGAATTTCCTACAGGATTGTTTCAATACCTAGGAATGTAGAGACGTCAACAAGAGCTAAATGAAGGAATAAACCAGCTTTCCCTCTTCAGCTCTGTATAAATTAATTTAATAATTTAGAAATTGGAAAACGCAGGAGAGGCTTTTTTTTACGAAAATGATTACGGAACGGAGTCTCCAGGGCAATAAGAATATAAAGCGTTGTTCGAACGGGGCTAAAGTGCGAGCCACGTTATTCAATGCATGTGCACGAGGAAAACTGAGAGCTCGAACGGTAAGACGCATAAATTTTGTTCGCCGGTCGACACACGTTCGAGCGTTTCGATTCAATTAATTCGGTCGCGTCGCTACGGACGACTGTCAAGCAGAACCGCGTGCAACAAACAACGGGTCATCGTGATAATTCGCGTGTACACGGTGTCCTGAGAATCGCTGATTACTCCAATTTCGATAACGATCGATCACACTTCCGGAATTCCTCAAATTACAATACAAGCGGACGCGTGGTCGATTGTAACACTGCTGCTACCTTCGATGGCTTTTTTTAAACTTCGCCGATTAAAGAACGCATGGTTTTTAGATCCAGATTCGCAGGAAAATTATTAAGAGAAAATTTCGATTTCTGAGAAACTTCTTCTTGAGAATTAATAGATGAAAGTACATACTTTGAGATGTATATAATAATTTTCGATAAAAAAATTCTCTTCTCTCCAAAAAAATTTCCAAAGTGCATATTTCCGCATCCTGAGTGATGCTGTGAAAGATCATCTCATAAAATTCGTTGTCAAATGTGAAATTTTACAGACTTCTCAACGAAATTTACACAATTAATAGATGAAAGTACATACTTTGAGATGTATATAATAATTTTCAATAAAAAAATTCTATCCTCTCCAAAAAAATTTCCAAAGTGCGTATTTCCGCATCCTGAGTGATGCTGTGAAAGATCATCTCATAAAATTCGCTGTCAAATGTGAAATTTTCAGACTTCTCAACAAAATTTACACAATTAATAGATGATAGTACATACTTTGAGATGTATATAATAATTTTCGATAAAAAAATTCTCTTCTCTCCAAAAAAATGTCCAAAGTGCATATTTCCGTATCCTGAGTGATGCTGTAAAACATCATGTTATGAAATTTGTTTTCAAATGTTAAATTTTGCAGATTTCTCAACGAAATTTACAGGAATGATAGATAAAAGTACGTACTTTAAGAGGTGTATAATAATTTTGCGATAAAAAATTAATGCCGTTCTATAAAAAATTGTAAAAGTTCATTTTTCCGAGACATTGAACATTTTCTGTGGCAGCTAGTATCCAACAGGTCCATATCTAAAAGCACGTACACAGAGCACGCGGTTAAACGCGATCGTGGCGTTCACCGCCAGTGAATGACGCAAAACACGCGGATTATTTTGTCGCGACGACTTTATTTCGAGACGAGCCGCGTCGCTACACCGAAATGCTGGTCCCGCTTTCGCGAGTCGTTCACGAAATCACGGATGCGCCTTTTGGCAACTGGAGAAATCGTTATTCCGCGATGGGAAATGCCAATGCCTCGTTAACATCCGAGGTTCGCGCTTTTCTTCAATTAACGAGACGCACCGGCACAAAGCGGAGTCGTTCGAGCGCGATTCTAGCAGCAGAGCTTTTTCTTATTCAACGGGGATCGTTTCCTCCCTCTCTCTGTCTCGGGGCCGTTGTTAATTGCGTGATAAACGTCCTTCTACACTTGTATTGTCTGTCTTGCTACTCGAGTCCCGAAAAAATTACCAAAGCTCACTTTCCGTACTGACTGGTGCCACGGTAAGTACTTAACCCTTTGTACTCGGAGCTATTTTAACTGGAAAATTAAACATTTCTACCGATCCAGAATATTTCCATTCCCTACGAGTTTTGAAATTTTATGGATATGAAATTAGTATAATACCTCATACAATACCTAAATGTTTAGTGATTGATTAGATACCGATATTTGATAATGTAAACAATATTTTGAGTAATGGTACAGAGGGTTAATACAAAGGGTTAAGTCTCTGCGAAAACTTTAATTTTCCAGATTTATTAATGAAATTTACGGGACTGGTAGATGAAAAGACATACTTCAAGATGTATATAACAATTTCCTGATAAAAAATTTCTTCTACTCAGGAAAAATTGATAAAAATCATTTTTCACCATCCTGAAAAATGACAGGGCACCTCGCATTATGAAATGCATTGTCAAATTTTTAATTTTACAGATTTCCTAATAAAATTTGCAGCGTTAATAGATGAAATTGTACACTTTAATATGCATATAACAGTTTCTCGATAGTCATTTTTTACCGTTCTAAGAAACGGCAGGGCACCTCGTCTTATAAAATGCGCTGCCAAATCTTTAATTTGACAGATTTCCTAATAAAATTTGCAGGACTAATAGATGAAAGTGTACACTTTGAGATGTATATAACAGTTTTTCGATAAAAAAATTTTTCCGTGCCGAAAAAATTGATAAAACCCATTTGTTACCGTTCTGAGAAATGGCAAGGCATCGTCTTATAAAATGCGCTGCCAAATCTTTAATTTGACAGATTTCCTAATAGAATTTACAGGACTAATAGATGAAATTGTACACTTTGAGATGTATATAACAGTTTTTCGATAAAAAAAATTTTCCGTGCCGAATAAATTGATAACAATGGCAGTGAGCGATATAGAGCGGCCATGCGCGGTAAAAAACGGCAAAGAGGGATCCGCGTTCACACGGCTCGATCGACAAACCGCTGGTTTCCCGGCTCTCCGTGGCGTTTCCGCGGAGAAACGTAATTTCATAACCGGGCACGATGAATCGCTCCGCGAGCGAAACTAGTTAGGGGCGACAGGGGAGTACGTGTGTGCCATTAAAATATTACGACACGAGGCTCAGAGAGCTCGGCTCGGCTCGGCTCGGCTCGGCTCATCTCGGCGGGGGGGTTCTCTCTCTTCCTCTCTCTCTCTCTCTCTCTTGGTCGCGTTACGCGTTATTTAACTCGTTTAGCCGTTTTGTATTCAGGGCAACAATTCAGCCGCGCCTCTCCGGGACGTGCGCTGAACTCGCCAGCACGATTTATCCCTTAAAGATCTTCTCGCCGATCTTCTCCCTTCTGCATCGGCTCGCACACGCACGCACACAGCTTTCCCGCCGAATTCCGTACGCTTACGTAACAAGGTAACACGAGAGATGTCAACGACACTCGACAACCACGATGCTCTTTATCTTCGAAATGTTGTACGACTCTGTTTTCCTCGCGGACAGATTCCGATAGGTGGGCGTCTAACGCAAGAGCTAGAGTAATCCTAAAAATAATCTGGAACACAGATGCGAGCGTGGACAGGTGCGCCGGGAATGAGAAAGTCTCCGTCCAGCGCCGATGATGATTCCTGACGAGAACGATTTCCTTCGAAGACAGTGCGCTCGTTGTTCGGTACGTTTGCCCGGAAGTCAATCCGTCACGGTTTGTTTCATCAAAGAAATTTCGAGAGAACGATTTCACGAGATTCTAATGTGGAGATTGCACTTTGGGGGCGTGTCGAATTAACGGGGCGGAGCCAAAGGGGCGTGCCTTTCGATTGTGGGAATAGGAATATTGTAATTTACAAAATATTTTCGGTAACAAGACTTTGAATCTTTGAGATCAACTTCGAAATGGAGAACACAGACTGTTTTCCACTGGCTGGTGAATAGTGAGGCTGTGTAGGCGGAGCCTAAAAGAATCACTCAGACCTCGACAACCTCGTCGCCCAATTTCAATAAAGAAAACGATCGGAATCGATTAGAACCGATCATCCAGCAGAGAACATTTGAATTTACTGAAATCGTCGTCCTCCTTTCACCACATCCCGGTAATTAACGACTCTTTATTAGGCTCTGTGTGTTCTTAAGATATATTTTACGAACAAAGCGAATGCTGGATACGATTTACCAGGCGGCACAGTTTCCACCGAACGAGTTTCTCTTTCTCTCTCTTTCTCTCTCTCCGAGAGTAGAACACACGGCGAACCGATCGCGTGCGCGAACACGCGCGAGGAATGGCGCAGCACATCATAGCCGAGACAGCGCATATCGCGCCAACATGTGCGATTGCTGTGTAAACATTGTAAACGAGGCATTCTGTGGCATTCTACGGCGAGCAGATTCTCGTTTCGCACGGTGCCCGCGAGAACCTGCACAATCGAGGAAAAATGTGTGTTAAACCGTCTCTCAATTAGCGTCGAAATCGTTCCAACTCTAATCTGCGAAACTTGCGCATTTACGACAAACATGACTACGAGAAGTACTGCAGAGTACTTAGAATAACTATTAGGTTGGGAAGAAAGTAATTTCGGTATTTTAAGGTAAAATAAAACCGAATTTCTTTATCCAAGCGATGAACTTTAATCAATAAAATATTTTCTTATTTATTCGTTTCGGCAAAAGATCGTCGAGCAAAAGAGAAAATATCTTATTCGTTAAAGTTTCACCTGAAAATACCGAAATTACTTTCTTGCCAACCCATTTGACTGCGGATCTTTATGCATTTGTGGCTTCTAAAACTTTCAAAAAATACTGAAATATAAAATTGCACAGAATTTAATACGATTTTCATCTATTTCAGCTCTACAAAGGCTGCTACTACTGAAAATTAGAGTTTATTCGTTCCCACTTTCTTAAAATTTGCCTACAAAAATTAATAATTGCATGAACATTCGCAGTCTAGCAATAACATTATTAAGACAATTTTTATTTTGAAAATAAACGGAACAAGGGGACCAAGAAAATCGTCGGAAGACCACGTATCCAATTTCTCAGCATTTCCAAAAATTGTCAGCCAATCAAGCGTGAAGGGCTTAATAACGTAGAACAAGTGTCCGCTGTTTTAAATACGAGACCGCACAGGGGCGTCGAAGGAATGCCGTGATGGATTAGGAACGGCGTAAAACAAAGAATTAATCCGTCGAAATTGGCCTCCATTGTCGTCTAAACGAGCCTCTCTCGCATCGAGTCGCTCTCTGGTACGGTTTCATTGAGTAGAGCCACTCGAGAGAGAGAGAGAGACCGTCAGCGTGGACGCATTTTTCATCGTGTTAGAGAGAGGCTCAGGCAAAGATGGAGCACAGCACGCGGAACAAATAGTCGGGCTGACTCACCGGGGGATAATCGAAGTCTGGGGAGGACGAGACATCCAGGACATAGTCGACTCTGCTCTGATTCGCCGGGTCCTCCAAAACGACGGGTGGTGTTAGCGTGTTCATCGCGCTGGTTATCGTCTGGAAAAAAGAGAAAATTATCAGACCGGACCCTCCATCTCTCAGTACTCTTGCCTCTAACTCCCACCTATGATTTTTCAATCATTTTTCATCTTGTTATAGCGAGCTCTAGGTGGAAAAATTCTCTCTAAATGGAAAAATTGCGGCAGAATCTCTAATTTTACAGAGTTCAAACTTACACGACTAATAGAGGAAAGTGCCTACTTTCAGGTGTATATCATAGTTTTTCAATGAAAAAATTTTTCCTTCCTGGAAAAATTGTTACAGCTCACTTTGCGGCATCCTGCGTGATGGTAGAAAGCATCATCTTACAAAAATTGCTGCCAAATCTCTAATTTTACAGATTTCTTAACCAAATTCACAGGATTAATAAATAAAGATGTATATTTTAAGATGTACCAAGTGAATTTTTAATAAAAATTTTTTCCTCTGCACAAAAAATTTATAAACTTCGATTTTCATCGTCCCGATTGATGCTACGGCACTTCTTGATAAATTCGCTGCCAAGACATTAATTTTACAGACCCTTTAATAAAATTTATAGGATTAATAGATGAAACTGTATACTTTGAGGTGTATATAGTGAAGATGTACAAGGATGATAAAAAGATCAGACCCGAGGTTCTTGTATCTGGATCACTCGACAATGCAAAGCAGAAGCGACTCGTCACGCGACTAGGATCGCGTTTTTCATAATGTGGTTAATGGTAGGACGATTACCGGCACATGGCGGCTGGCAATAATCATCGAAATTCATTTGTTGATCGTTCCGGTAATGTCGCATTCGTAATCCCGGGGCGTCACGGTAGAAACTTGTCCATTATGTTCGGCCGGCATACGGAAGCGATCGGCAAGGTTACGCACGATACGCGTATCTAAACGCGGCCTCGAACGACAAATTGATGACGGCACGCTCGTCGTCTCGTCTCGTCTCGTCTCAATTCGTCTCGACTCGTCTCGTCCCGAGAGTTTACGGCCGTTTACGGCCGGCGAGACAGACGTTTGCACGCTTCTCACGGCTAGCGATGGGATCGAGCTGAATCGACGATGAAACAGCTCCGAGAAACGAAAGCGTCGCGGTTTTCTGCTTAAAAGAAGACCCACACTCCAGAATATTAATCAGCGACTGACCAACTGCCCTTGAACTGAGTGCGGATTTTTGTGCAAATTTTTATGCGCTTGCTGAGAGTACATCATATTCCAAGTCTACAGGTGACGACACGAAAGTGGGTTCCACATCGCTAATTTTACAGATTTCTTAACGAAATTTACCGAACTAATAGATGAAAGTGCATACTTTAAAACATATATAACAATTTTTTGATAAAAAATTTTTTCCTACCCCGAAAAATTACTAAAGCTCATAATCCACCCTCCTGACTGATAGTGTGGCACTCTCTTATACAACTGACTGCCAAATCCTTAATTTTACAAATTTCTTAATGAAATTTATTGACCTAGTAGATGAAAGTGCATACTTTAAAACATATATAACAATTCTTTAATAAAAAATTTTTTCCTCCCCCGAAAAATTACCAAAGCTCACAATCCACCCAACAGACTGATAGTATGGCACTCCCCCTTATACAACTGACTGCCAAATCCTTAATTTTGAAAATTTCTTAACCAAATTTACTGAATTAATAGATGAAAGTGCATACTTTAAAACATATATAACGATTTCTTAATAAAAAATTTTTTCCTTCCCCGAAAAATTACCAAAGCTCACAATCCACCCAACGGACTGATAGTATGGCACTCCCTCTTATACAACTGACTGCTAAATCCTTAATTTTGAAAATTTTTTAACGAAATTTACTGAACTAATAGATGAAAGTGCATACTTTAAAACGTATATAACAATTTTTTAATAAAAAATTTCCTCTTCCATCATTTTATAAAATTGGCTGCCGAATCCATAATTTTACAAATTTTTGAACAGAACTTACAGGAGTGGTACATAAAACTACATCCAATATGTATACAATACGTTTGAATAAAAATTGGAATCAAGCGATGGATCAACAAGCTGAGTCACCAGTCATTTCGAGCACCACCTATACACTCTTTTAGCAAAATTAACGAGCCGACACTCTAATCGAAGCTAGACCGCGGATATTCGAGCTCGGTCTATTATTCACAGCAGCCGATAAACGAAAATGATGCGTTACCCTGAAGTCGGCGAAGATTTGATCGAGTTCGAAAGAGAACATCCGCGGGGAAGAAAAGCCCTGGTATTGATTCAGCGATAAATGACTCGATCCGAAAATATCCAGTTTGCGCCGGTACACCGTTGCGTGAATTATTCAGCGCATTTCGTTAAATATCGCCCGGTATTCTCGGACAAGATGGCAACCGATTTTGCCGATTTAGGGACCTCTTGTTGCCTTCTTTGACAAATCAACCGTGAAAAACATTTTCTATAGTCGAGCAAATATATTTTTCTATCAGTTTTGCCTTGGTACTAGATCTTGGTGATCTTTTTTTACAACGCTTATATTAACTTGCCGTGTTGTTGTTGTATGCGTCAAATCTTGTAATCGAATTTTAAACCACTTCCTATAGTCCAATCTTGCTGAAATTTTGTATATACCCTTGCTTCCGAATGACAATATTTGCTGCCATACTCGTGGTATCAAAAATTGAAGTAAACAAAAAACAAACAAACGAACTTACTGACGGACGAAAGACAAAGACTGAAACAACGGAAGACAAAATAATAAATTATCTAATCATGACACAATATTTTCCCTCTTCCAAAAGATCTTGGTTGAAGTGGTAATTAAAATCGATTACAAGATATGTAAAGACTAAACAGTAGAAAATAAAATATGTAAAAAAAACTTTTTAAAAACCACGCTTATATTAAAATGCACTAAAAAGGAGAAAATAATTTTTTTCCTGGTTCTCCATAAAATACCGAATCCCCCGCCCCCCCCCCCAAATTAAATGATTAATAATATTCTTCCCCAAAATTTTAGGCAATTAGTTCAAAATTTCTTCTGTTATAAAATTAGTGTCGGAATAGATAGAAAAATTTAATATAAATTTAAATAAAATCATGACATTAGTGACTATAAATAAAAGCGTGGAGCGCCCACGAAGATTACGTCAATATAGTTTAGCACTCCACGCTTTTATTTATAGTCACTAATGTCATGATTTTATTTAAATTTATATTAAATTTTTCTATCTATCCCGATTGCCTAAAATTTTGGGGAAAAATATTATTAATCATTTAACTGGATTCGGTATTCCATGGAGGAAAAAAATTATTTTCTCTTTTTTAGTGCATTTTGATATAAGCGTGGTTTTTAAAAAGTTTTTTTTGCTATACTGCTCCACAAAATTAGGGGTCTTTGAACTCGCATAACTTCATGGAGAAAGATCGTACGATGTTCCGCCTACGTTCATTTTAAATCCTCTTGCTCCATGTGCCAGAATTCAATTTTCTCAGTCTGATAAATAATCATTAGAGAATGATTCTCACCAGTATCGCGTCCCTGATGTTCTTCTTGATGTCTTCGATTTTTTGCCGCTTCTCCCTGCGCAAGAATAAGAGAGAGCACGATTAGTATACATTGCAATGCAAAATCAACATCAGAATATTTAGTACGACACATTAGAATATAATTTGACTGTACAGGGTGTCCCGAAAATAAAAGGAAAAAGAATATAAGATAAAGGAAAATGATAAAATGAACGAAAAATTTTTCCTTTGCAAAAATATTCTCCGAGGCTCCGTTGAGGAGGTATTACCAAAAAAAGACACGGACCAATCAGGGCGCGGCTACTGTGGACGGATTCCGGTTCGGCCAATGCCAACGCAGCGCTCACCTATAGCCGCGCTCTGATTGGTCCGTGTTTCTCGTTAATAACTCCTTAACAGAACAGCGGAGAACATTTTCGCAAAGGAAAAAGTTTCTTGAAATCATCTCGGGGATTACAAGGAACACCTTTCAAGGAATAACTTTCAAGAAACACATTTTTGGGACACTCTGTATAGTGATCGCTGTCGTTATTAGCGGTTTTCCCAGAGTCTCTCGGTAATTTTAGATTGGCAGGCAACCAGCCAGCTTAGGGTGTACCGATGTTACCGTCGGGGTTTCGAGACAACTGGAGACTCTGCCGGATAATCGGAGATCGATCGATCCGTAAAGGAAGCCTGTTTTTCGCGAGTATGTGTCTGTGTGTTTATCCGCTCTCTTCGTTCTATCCTCCCACGCTATCGTCTCATGGTGATACCTGTGCCAGGCTTCTGTCGTCGTGGAGGTATTGTTACATGCTTTAGAAAGATCACTCGTGGATCACGAACGACAGTCGCGATCTAATACAGGTTACCATTCGCGATCGTTTCGCGATTCTATTATTTTCGCGGCAGCCCCAAAAATGATGCAATTTGTGGCAGTAGGAAAATTGAAAGAAATTCCCAAATTACTTGCAAAAGACACAGGCAATTTTTATTTTAAGTTTAATGCATAGTTTTTCATATAAAACATTCATTCAGCGTGTGAGATATCATCTCATGAAACTGGCTGCCAAATCTTTAATTTTGCAGATTTCTTAACCAAATTTACAGGGCTAATAGATAAAAGTGCATACTTTGCGATGTACCCAGTGAATTTTTGATAAAAAATTTTTCTTCCCCAGAATAAATTGCTAAACCTCACTTTCCACCTCCCTAACTAATAGTGTAGAATTTACTCTTATAAAAGTGGCAGCCAAATCTTTAATTTTGCAGATTTCTTAACCAAATTTACAGAGCTAATAGATAAAAGTGCACACTTTGAAATGTATATAACGGACTCGCGATGAAAAATTTTCTGCTCGCTGGAAAAATTGGCAAAGCTCCACTTCGCAGAAAATGTTTGCTTGGCATAAAGATCCGCAGTCTAGTAACGACTCTGCTCGGTAACAGCATGATCAGCTGGATGCTTGTTGCACCTCGTCCCCGTCCCGGAATAATCGGAGGATCACCTGGCGAGTTAGAGGATCGTCAAAAATAGGACTGTATTAATTTCTTTGGTGACTAACGGCGTCAGTATTATAAATAATTTTCGACGTTCTCCGCCGGTGCTCGATGGCGGCTCCAATTCGGTGAACACACATACAACGCCGAGGTCCCGATTCTCTCTGTGACGCCTACGAAAATAGCGATTTTCCCCGATTACTAGCGAGGGACGATACCAGTCAAGTTAACTCTCTCTTTCTCTTCTACTCTATGTGTATGTGTGTGTAGGTAATCGCAGGACCTGTTCACCTTTCGGTGCACCCGATAAAATTATCGAAAATCGAATTCTATTCTTCGGCACGGCTCGCAGCGGTCGCCCCGCAGTCCTATCAAATATACATCGGCCGCGATAGGTATACAAAGATTGCAAATAGATCGTGAAAAAGACACGAGACGGTGCTGCTATTTTTGGGACAAGTTGTTTATACTGCGGCGATCGTCGTGGTGCAACCGGAAAGGGTGATACCTCGATGAAAAAAAGGAGAGAGCATCGGAGAAGTCTGCCGAGCACGAAAACCTGCTATTTCTAATAAATACTTCAAAAAATCTGGCACTGCACCAGGAATACACTGTTCGACACTTGCACTTCTAATTATTGCTAACAGCTACTATTTCTAATTCAATTCTTCGCATTCCGAGGATTTTTGCAGACCACCGCGCACTGCAATTTTTCAAACTCTCAAGAAAAATGGCTCGAGAAGAAACAGTACTCCAACAGGCACGGGAAGGTGCCATCTCTAAGAAACATTCGACACTTTGGCAAACCTCACTTTTTCGAAACATCATCTTATCAAACTGGCTGCCAAATCTTCAATTCTACAGATATCCAAACGAAATTTACACAACTAATAGATGAAAGCGCGTACTTTCAGATGTATATAATAGATTTTCGATGAAAACAATTTTCTGACCCGAAAAAATTACCAGGGCTCACTCTGTAATGGCACGAAGCATCATCTTGTGAATCTGGTTGCCAAGTCGTTAATTTTACAAACTTCTTAACAAAATTTACAGGATCAATAGATGAAAGTGGGTACTATGAAATGTATATAACAATTTTTCGATAAAAAATTTTTTCCGCCCCGAAAAAATTGCTAACTTTCCACCGTCGCGGATGTTGGCATGGCAGCCGACGTTACAAAATTCGCTGCCAAATCTTGAATTGTACAGATGCCTTAACAAAATTGACAGGACTGGCAGATGAAAGTGGATACTCGCGAAATGTGCCCCGAAAACTTCCGCGATAAACAATTGCGAAATCCGCATCGTCCGCGTAACGATTCCTAGTAGTCGTGACGGCAATCAACGGTGGCAAAAAAAACCGTTCCCGATCGCGTCGCGACGATACAAACAGTCTCATCTCTCATTCTCTGTCTCTATCTCGCCGAAAATAAAATTCCGCGAACGGAGACGGAATCGCCGCGCGAAACGTAACAATAAGGCGTGTTTCAACCGCGTTATCGGCGCCGGAAGAGGCAGACAGAATTTACGACGCACGCGAACCGGGCCGACCCGTCTGTTTGCACGTCGTTCTCATCCTATCTAGGCTGCTCCTGATTCTCCACGTATACACCGACGATCTCTGCTAACGATAACGAGTCGTCTCCCGGCAGATTTCCGCAAAAATCCCCGATTTTTCACGAGCTCTCCGACGGGAACGGACGCGTTGCGAAGGACGGAGGCTGGAAAGGAAACACCTGAATGTAGGACATCGACTTCTCCAATTTTAAGGAGGAAACTAGACTGCGAACTTTATGCACATTTTATGATCTCAACGAATTTTCTGTATACCAATGTTCCTTAGAACATTTAGTCTTAAATTATGTACAGCGAATGTAAAAAGTATTCGTACGGCCTTTAAAACAGAATCACTTTTTTATAATTGTACCAAACGAACTGATTTTTTATAATCAATTAGAAGCATTGGTTTACGAAATGATATGCAAAAAAGATTTTCCAAAAATTATAATTTACTGGGGCAAAAATATAAAAGGCATTTTTTAAAACTTTTTTATCTGGACCCTTAATGAAAATTTGAAATATACGTTTTGTAGAGATCTACGTTAGTTATACACATAAGGTAAACTGTATGATGATTGGCATCCTAAGCCAAAATCGTAGTAAAAATCTTTTCATCTTTTTTTGAAATGTTTAAACGAGCTTAATTTGCTATTATTATAAGCTAATAGAGATTTTTCAGCAAAATCAAATAGTTTTGCGAGTCATAAATCATTTATTATAAAATATACTCAGTGAATAACAATCGTAAGACAAATAGTACTGTCATTGGCACAGTAAGAAGTAAACGTTAAACAGGCTATTTGTTTTATAATTAAACGCACTTATTACATCTGTAGTACAGTCCGAAATTAAGTTATAAAGCGATACAGTATACATACTCGTAACGAAAATTTTAATAATAATAATATGCCAACAGTCATATGTGGAACTCTGTTATGAAAACTTACAACTTGCTTTGAAATATAAATAAGAAGCAATACAAATGATTTTCTATACCAGGAATTCTTAATATTTGCTGTTTAAATCAAATGTGCCAATAACTACTGCAGTGCCAGCAATAGTACAGTTTACCCTACTGAAAATTTTATCGAAATCGATATACATGAGCTACAAGCGGTTAGAAATGGTGAAAATCGTAGTTTTACACAACTTTTAATCAGTTTCTGCTTAAAATTCACAGAATCGTCCATCTTTCGATGCGTGTCGTTTTTTCCTGCGTCAACCGATTTCGACGAAATTTTCAGCATGTGTATAACTAACAGAGATCTACAAAACAAATATTTTAAATTTTCATTAAGTACACAAACAAAAAAGTTTTTAAAAATGCCTTCTTTATTTTTGCCCCTGTAACCTTGTAAATCATAATTTTCGGAAACTCTGTTTGCATATCATTTCGTAAACCAATGCTTCTAATTGATTATAAAAAAATCAGGTCGCTACAATTATAAAAAAGTTATTCTGTTTTAAAGGGCGTACGAGTACTTTTTACACTCACTGTATATACTTAAAGGTACGCGAGATTCGTTTGTGCAGAATTTTAGCGAGATCCTAGTATGATACTTCGTAGTGCGAGTAAACACTGTACTGCTTAAGGATTAAGTTCTTAAAAGATCTAGATTATCGTGGATTCTCGAAGATTGAACTTACGCTTCACTGAAACCATTAACGTGCAGTATCCTCATCTGTTTGACGATCGTGCTCTTCCCGGATTCGCCCGCTCCTGAAACAATTGAAATACGTGGATTAGTATCTGCTCTGAATTAGCCAGTTGCATGTTTGTCAGAAATTTCAGTATTGAGAGAACGAGGCCTTTGCTGCTTCGAGGTTCCCAGGTGACTGACACTTAAGAGCTACCCCACTCTTTCTCCGAGCCCTTGAGGGTCAATGCCCTTCTTATGCTAATCTCGCAGGTAAACAGCGGCGGTCAATATAATTGGATGATGCTAACCATTATTGAAGGTGTAATAAATTTTGATCGCCTCTATACCAGCGGTTTCCAACCTCTATGCTACTATGCCTCCCAGAAAAAAGATTTTTTTCTGCCCCTCCCTGTTATTTTTTGAATAGATATAATCGTGCGGGCGTGTTTTAAATAATAGAAACATTATTACAAAAAAAACTACAAATTAATTTTTTATATAACCCCTTGCACTCGCGGAACTATTTTAACACGAAGATTAAATTTCAGATTTCTCCTAGAATATTTCTATTCTATATGATTTTTTTCATTTTATGCATATTGAACTGACGCAATTTACTCGTGCAATACTCTTTAGTCATTTATTTGATATGAAATAATTTAAAAACGTAACAATTATTTTACATTGCTGATATACCAATATTTAGCAATGCCTCAGAGTCTAAGGGTTAAAAGATTTTGGCGGGTGTCCCAATATTCCATCACCTCCCGGAAATGGGAGGTTCCTGAGGTCATTTGAAGCAACATTTTCCTTTGCAAAAATGGCTGCCGCGGCTTTGTTTAAGAGTTATTAACGGAAAACACTGACCAATCAGAGCTCTATTTAGACGCGCGTTGGCAAAGTCGGCGCGCCAACTGTCAATTTTGGCCGACTGTGCCAACCTTCGTCTAGGTCGCGCTCTGATTGGTCAGTGTTTCTCGTCAATAACTCGTAAACAAAGCCGCGGCGGCCATTTTTTCAAAGGAAAATGTCGCTTCAAATGACCTCAGGAACCTTCCATTTCCGGGAAGCGATGGAATTTTGGGACACCCTGTATACGAACGATTATATTGTTTTTATAAGAATTGAGTTGCGGATTTCATGGGTTCATAGTTGAAATGAAAAAATAATCTTTTTGCCTATAGACCTTTTTATTCTCGCCCAAGGGCTCACACCCGTTTCCTCTTCTGTAGTCAAGAGGAGTTTTGCTCCTGACTGCTCCTAAAATCTCTTGAGTATACAGTAAACGCCCCTTTATTGTCAGGGATCGTGGGCATGATCACTGTTCAGTGCCTACCTACTCCACTGCTCTTCTGCCCTTCTCTATGTTCGACTCCCTATGGAAGTTTCGCTCGGCGCGGTAGACGCAGTCATAAATCAAAAATAGTGTCCGGGTACGATTACTGTCCGTGCAGAACACGGCTGTTGGACAGTGAAGGTGCGTTTACCACCTCGTGCGTACCACTCATGTTCTTATCTAATTTTTGCCTCTAGACCTACTAAGAACCAAACGATTATGTACAGTGGCCGGAATTAATATTCGGACGCTCTAAAAAAGACGATAACTTTTTTAATATTGTACTATACGATTCGAACTTTTTTGGGAAGTTAGAGCAATTAGTTTACTACAGGATGTGAAAAGAAATTTTTTCAAAAATTGCAATAGATCGGAATTGTAGAAAAAATACGAAAAGTTGCATTTTACAATTTTTTTATGTGGGCCTATATTGAAAATTTAAAAAATGCGTTTTGTAGATCTGTGCGAATTAAACGTATTCTAAAAATTTCGTTAAAATCGACGTTGCAATGAGCTACAAACGTTTAAAGATGGTAAAAATTGCAGATTTTCACGATTTTCGGCCTCTAACTGCAATAAATCTAAGGATTCTTACATCTTTCAATGCCTGTCGTTTCTCCCCGCACCAACCGACTTCGACGAAACTTTCACAGTGCATACAATTGACACAGATCTACAAAACGTATTTTTTAAATTTTCAATATAGGCCCACATAAAAAAATTGTAAAATGCAACTTCCCGTATTTTTTCTACAATTCCGATCTATTGAAATTTTCGAAAAAATTTCTTTTCAGATCCTGTAGTAAACAAACTTTTTAATGGTTTCGACGCATTGGTTCGATCTGATTTTGACTAACAAGCAATTTTGCAAATTTTTAAATTATTCTCAACGTTTCGATCCGGATATGGATCCTTTTCAAGAGAAATTGCGTCTGTAAAAAATCGTATATTTTAATGTATGTTAATTGAATAGGGTATTAGTTAGTATATCACGAGAAATTTCGTACTTGCTGTGTGGAAACAATTTCTTTACATAACTTATTGAAACTTGGAAAATAAACGTGGTGAGTTGCACTGTAGTAAACTAATTGCTCTAACTTCCCAAAAAGGTTCGAATCGTATAGTACAATATTAAAAAACTTATCGTCTTCTTTAGAGCGTCCGAATATTAATTCCGGCCACTGTATATTGTTTCTATAAGAATTGAGTTGCGGATTTCATGTATTCACAGCTAAAATGGAACAATAATCAGAGATCTAGATACATTGATTTTCTCATCGCATCCAATTATACGAATCAAAACAATTTCGCAAGGTTTCATTGAACAATGTTTACTCTGCATAAAAATTCTCAGCTCTATCTGCAACACTGTATTGCAGTTTCTCGATGCAGAGAGTGTTCAATTTGCATGAAGTCTAATAATGAATTGTCTCGACAATTGTTTCAACTCGCCTTCGAATTCTCAGGATGCTCTTTGGATCACGCCGACGAAGCTAGACTGTATCGAATTTTTGAGGACGCTGGCAGTCAACGGAACGAAATGGCAATACACCGAGGACCACGATCAACAAGTTCTAACTCATGAATGGATCCCGCTACAGTTCTACACTTGGTTCGCGATCGACAGCAGAAAGATAAAGAGAAGCAAAGAGAGAGAGAGAGAGAAAGAGAGACCTAACCCAGACCAGGTAACTTCAAAGGCTTCCGTCGAGACGGTACGTCAAAACCAGGCAACATAGTGCTCGCGCAGCCGATTTTTTCTCGGGTCGATCATGCACGTAAAGTTAGGCATTTTCGTCCGGTCGCCCGGGTCTCTTATTTGTCTGTTTCTCTGGTCGGATCGTAATTGTGGAGGACGACAGGGAAACAATGCAGCAACAGCTGTTGCTTCGCTCGACTGTACGGGGGCGGAGAGGAACACACACGCATACACACAGCATACATGCATACAAACACACGTGGAAGATCACACACATCCACGGTCGAATTAGAACGACGACCTACATAAACGGAAGAATAGGAAGGTAATGGTTAGGTGTTGGGTTAAGCATCGCGATAAGTGGACACGATGTGTATGCGTTTGAGTGCGCACGCGCGCGACCATGTTGCTCTCTCTCTCTCTCTCTTTACTCCCTGTGAAAAAGACCCCGGGAGAACGAGAAGAAGGAGACGAAGAGAGCGCACGAAAAGGGTACAACGTGAGCCGATGGATATTCGTGGGTGCCGCCGGCGAGTACGATAATCGATAAAATTGAATTACGCGCCGCTGAGCATTGCGATACTCTCTATCTCTCTCTCCTGCTCTCTCTCTCTCTCGTCCTCTCCCTCTCTCAAAGAACCGGCGACCTGTTCTTCCCGAAAATCGAGACCGCAGGTTACACGTGGATTTTTGCGACACTAGCTCTCGGTGCAGTTCGAAATGCAATTCTAATGTTGCCACGACTGTTTGCAATGATTTTCTGAAAAAGATTCTAGGAGCAAGCTATTTTTTATCAATTATTTGACTAGATAGTATACCCAACCTATCAATATTTGAACAACCAAAGACCTCGTTAAATTTTATTTGAAATTAGTGGATAGTATGTGGTTTGTTTAGAAAACAGAAAATTATATAAAATTACGTATTGTATTGTACTGGATGGTATTAGACTGGATTTGATCTATGACGAAAATGGCCGAGTGTGATTCCAAAAGTTTCTTACAACTTCATGGAACCATTGAAGAGAGAAATAAATTTTTATTTCCTATGTCTTGCAATTGATGCGTACGATTTTTATTTTATTTTGAAGAGCGAATAATAAATAATAAAACAAATATTTCTTTTCCGATATCGAAATTAATTTTTGCCACAGTAATTAACTCAAGAATCGATTATTGAACTCCCGTATTGGGAACAATAAAGTGCCCACAATTTTCGTGAACGAGCCTCGCCAATAAAAATTTGGGAAGCTCGTTGTACTAGAGAAACGCATCTAATTCGTCCCGCTCGCTCGCGTATAAAAGTCGCATAAATATGTGGGAATGAAAATAATTTCACTGAGAGCCAGAATCGCATGTTAAACCACAGTGCGTCGTCGCAACGGTGGTTTCGACAGTGCACATGAAATATTCGCAGCAACCTTTGCTCTTTCGGCGAACCGTAACCAGAATTACTTTTTGAGAAGTAAATCCGCCGGCGAATCGAAGACCGGTGTGGAACCGCTCCGAATCGAGGGTCCGCGGGAAAAAGAGGCGATGTCAACATTCATTTCCCCGGACGAACTAAAATTTGTTTTTCTGCAATTCCGGACTCAACATTCGCTGAAATTAGCATTCCCTATTTTTCTGCAGATCCTCTTGAAATAAAAGATCTTCATTTACTACGAGAAATATGGGTGAAAATTCGATTTTAAAGGGATCACATCCAATTTGGTTCTTATATATATCTCATAAATATAAAAATGATAATAATCAAATAATATTATCACGCTTGAAATTGTTTCTAATTGCAAAAATTCAAATACTGAAAGAAAAGAAAGAAGGAATCTTGCCTGCTCAGTATCGACGGTATCAAAAGACTAATTATCCCGCCCTCTGGGTGGGCAATGCCCCGACTCCCACGGAGCTGGAGCACTGCCCCGTGGGGCGATCTAAGCCCACGACTGGTTTAATAGAAGAGGATAACGAAGAAACATAAAAAGAATCGAGGAGGAAAGACGAGGGGTCGCATCCCTGGGTCAAAATGGACGCAAGGTTAGAGATGAAATTGAGTTAAATTCAAATACTGAAAGAAAAGGAAGAAGGAATCCTGCCTGCTCAGCATCGACGGTGTCAAAAGACTAATTATCCCGCCCTCTGGGTGGACAATGCCCCGAGTAGGCGTGGCTTTGGCGCTCCCGACTCCCACGGAGCTGGAGCACTGCCCCGTAGGGCGATATAAGCCCACGACTGGTTTAATAGAAGGAACATAATGGTTTAACGAAGAAATATAAAAAGAATCGAGGAGGAATCACGAGAATTTTTTACGGTCAACAGGTTTCAAGAGTGGCGAATTTGTTATACAAGAGAAGAATACAATTTTTTATGTAACAGACAAATGCGACCGAAATGATTTGGAATATGACGAAGTAAAAAATTGGAGTATTCAGAACCCTGGATTAGGACACCCTGTATAGCTGGCAGGATCGAATACGTAAACGGGGAACAATGACTCGAATCATGCAGCGGAACTCGAGCCAGAATTAACTGCAACGCTGATGCGACACCCTTTTGGTACATTGGCTTTGCCCTTGCCTACTGGAGGATCACGCGATCGTTCGATCGAGAGAGGATCACACAGAGTCTCTGGATCTTAAATTTATGTCCCTTGAATGGACCCATTCTTTAATGACCACCTTGCTACGAGAATAGATCGCTTCTTTATCATATAAAGAATGTCGAAGGTAGTGAACGGGGGCAGTCAACTCTTTGAAAAAGTAATGGCGACAACTCGCATCCCTTAGAGTCCAGGAAACACTCTACAGGTATTCAATATTAATTCGAAATCTGGTTTCCCGTCTCGAGGGAAATAATTTCAACAGAAACACCCCTATTTAACCCTTCCGTTCGTCAGGATGATTATAGTCACCCCTAAAGGCGACCATACTCGCCCGCCAACGAGAGTTTATCTTGCACCGCAGGTGTGTGTAGTCCACCGTATAAATTTCGCGTGAATTACCAACGCTCGTTGGTTACGCTTCTAATAAAAAATTTAATTATCCCAATATGTAGTATAAAAAACATTCACGCGGTATAAAAAAAGCAATAACCGCCCCGTGCTGCAGGCAACCCATAGCGGGTTCACACGGTTGGAATAGCCAAGGGGTTAACGCGTACAATTTCTCAACGTGGACGCCGAAGACGTTAACATTTCAGTCGGTAATTAATTTCTCAAAAGTTACAACTTTTCAAAGTTACAAAAGGGAACTTTAAAAACGGGTTGGAGAACTATGGCGTAGACACCGGTGGTCCTCGAACTTGTAAATTTGCGGTATCTACTTTCCCACAAAATTGTTCATCAATTTTTTGGATACATTTGTAATGGTATTCTATCTAGATCTATATCGGTCTATTCCATGTGTGCCGTTAAGATACCGAATCAAAATAGACCCGGGTACCGCGATAAAATTTATTATAGTCATAAACAGATGATAAATAAAATTTGATAATGATAATTTGCAGTTCGAGAAGACGACAGATCTATCGAGAAGGTAGATGTTCGATTTCCACGCTGGTTCGCGTACCCCTCGGGCAATAATAGCGCGCAACCCCCTCCGCCTGCGTCGACCATTGACATGTTGCATCGCGAGAGGGGCGGATTACCGACGGGAATAGCGCGCGAGTCGGGGGTTTGGTCGGGGTATCGGTTTTCCTGAATAAAAATGAAGATCTCTGTGGAAGGAAGAAGAAAAGAAAGAAGAGATCCCCTACCGAGCAAAAGAAGCCTGTGAGTGGCCCGGTACACTTGCTTGTCCTTTTGCAACTGCCTGGTGATGGCATCGGAGCGCCTCTTCTGGTTCTTGCTGTCATCCTGGCTGGCCTTGCTGCTCTGGCTGCCGAAACACCCCATGACACACCACGAGAGAGACACGCGCGGCTCGCCCTCTTCGCTCTTCCCTTCCACTGCTGTTGCTTCTCTGTTTGTCACCGCGTTCGCAAAAGAGAAAAGAAAACCCGAGAGGAAAGAAAAACAGAGACACCTATCCTCTCTCTTTCTCCGGCGACGCTAGATTTTCCGTTGAATCCTCTCTGTGTCGGAGGGTCGGAGAGCTCTACGGGAGCCGGCTTGTTTATCTGGTTTCTCGAAAAACTACCCCTCTCTCTCCCTCGAGTGACTCGGCCCGTTCCCGACGTCCACGAAGAGGTCCGTCTCGTTCCTTCGTCCCGGCTGTCTGTCTGTCTGTCACTCGATACTTAATCTATCACCGTCGGGCGCTTACACCTCCGAGCCTTCGACCTTCTATCGACGTCTCCCTCTCTCTCTCTTACTCTCCCTTCTATCTCCTTCTTTCTTTCAGCCACCCGCCGCCTCTATATTACCCCAGTGGTGTATGTGTGTGTCTCTCTCTCTCTTTCTCTTTATATCCCTAGACCCTTTTCTGTACACCAGAACAACTATCGTACCACGGTATATGTATATATATATATACAATCTCTCTCTCTCTCTCTCTCTCTCTCAACTATATCCTCGGGGCACCTCACACGTTCACTATCACGGCTTCTCTCACTGTCTCCCGCGAAACCATAGCTACACGCACACTGTGTGTCGGCGACGGTGCTGCGCTGGGTCCAACGTTGATTATTATAGAAAAAAAAAGAAGAATGTTACCAGGGGATGTTACACTGTGATCCGTACACAAACACGCGCACACACTGGACTGTCTGTCTGTCTCTTCGAACGGTCGCACGGTGGTGTGTGACACCTGGTCACTAATTGATCCGCTCCGTTACGTGGCGGACATGAGCGGCGAGTTTTTCGGTGTGTCACAGAGGAAAAGCTATGTGTGACCCGCGCACGATGTCTATATGTATGTATATGTATAAATGTATTATATACACATGTACATATATATATTATATTGTATATATATATATGTATATATATATGTATGTAAAGTTATTGTGTGTTGTATCGGCCACTTACGAATCTCTCGGTTCAAACACTGGGCCAGAACCGGCCGCGGAGAGACACTCGTCGGCAGGTTGCGATAGAGGGAGTAAGCACGAGGCGCGAGAGAGAGAGAGACAGAGGTGGGAGCGAGACACCGGGACTGGGATATAATAGGTTGACGTGCACTATCGTCTGATGCGCCTCGCTGCGAACACGGGAGAAACGGCACACACACGCACACGACAATCGTTGTTGTCGCTGCTGCTCCTCCGGTTTTTCGTTCCTGCAGTTACAGCAGGAGCAGAAGGGACATCGCCGCAACACGGCGCGGTCGCGTGTCTCGCTGTACACCACCAACAGAACACAACCTCCTCGGCTCAGCGCCTCGCCTACCACCGACTCCCTACCTTTCGGGCCAGAACAACGAGAAGTTAAAATAGATCGGCTCCGGTGCTTAGGCGGCAGCTAGCCTCTCCGCTTTTTCCTCTCTCTCTCTCTCTTTCCGTAGATAAGGAAGACTTGGAATATCCCCCACCTCCTGGAGCCGCGAGAAGGATCCCCCACGATCCCCGGGTCGCTTCCTTCTTGATCCTCGGATTTTCCTCGATTTTTCGAGGGCTCGTCCGGGTTCCCCCCTCAACCCTACTCTCTCTCTCTCTCTCTCTCTCTCTCTCTCGGTCTCTACCCCTCTCTTCTCGTCGACGAGAACCACAGCACCAACCACCACTCGGGGAACCCAACCGTGTGCCCTCTCTCACGCACACCCTCGAGCGGTCTCTGCTTCCTGGGTCCGTCTATCCGATCCTCCCAGCGCCTCGGTCCTCACCACGTTCGCCAGGTCTCCTCACTCAAGAATCCCCGAGGTAAATCGCGGCCGAAACATCCGAGACGAGGTGCTCCCTGCAGCCAACATGTCGTCTGCTAGGCCCACCAGCGCGGCGGACCACCGCGCTTCAGGATGGATCAGGTTCGTACCCGGCACGACAAGCGCCCTGCACTTATTCCTTCTCTTCACTCTACTGTTTATTCTTTGTTTCTTCTCCTCTCGAGCTCCACACCGATGTTCACCTGCCGAGGATACCCACCACCGTACACCACGATTCCCTCGCGTTCGATCTCTGGACCGTAGGTTTTCCTATCGTTTCGCTCCGGGGCCAACAATCTGTCGTGGTCTCTGCGAATGCGTCGACTGCAACGCCCTCCAACACCCATCGCACGAGACCAACGTCTTCGTGTCTGTGTGAAACTGTCGTTCATGAGACCATGTACGTGCACGACTACTTCTTTCACCAGCACAGACACACACGGCACCTTTAGTTCCACGAGGCGATAGATCGCGCTGTTATCAAGCCGCATATCTATGTGCAACGATCGCTGCGAAATGTTGCAGCAGGATCCGAGGAAAATACAAGTCCGATGGAGACAATGCGATGATATGTAGTTACCGAGCCTCGGCGGAATTGTATTTGTTTTTGGGGATCCTGCAGCGTTGCGATCGACTGTAGACTTGGTACCTGGATCTAGCCCCGTATCCTCTTCAGATCTGAAGTAATTAGGTCCTCTTTGTGTAGGTTTAAGATATTGATAACTAAACTGCGGATCTTTAACTATGTATTCCCGACTTGGTCATTTGAATAAATTTAGAATGATGTAACAACATTCTTAATTGCGTTTAATGTGTTTTTGTCATGAATGCACAGAATCCGCAGTCCGTTGGTAACTGACGAGTAACATTCGATTTTGAAAAGAATTGATTAACGGCTAGGGGTTGATGGACTGCACATCTTCGCGCATTTATTTCCACCCTGAGGTACTTTTCCATCGATCGTTTTTCTGTTGTTCGAACTTCCAGAAAATTGGAATGGGAATTTTAGCGTAGAGATGCGCAGCTCGCCGATTAAAGTAACGTGTGATTTATTTGTTTATAATGCCACAGATACATTTTGTACAGATCGAAGCGATTTTCAAACAAGGAAACATAAAGAAATTTTAGTGTTAAGAAGATTCCGATCGAAGAAGCGCCAACTCTCTCTCTCTCTCTCTCCCTCATTTCTTTCAAAAAAGCAGTTTTCTATTGAAATCCGATGTTAAATAAATCACAGAATTATATCCTATAGTTACGTCGTTATCGCTATTGTTATTCCTTCGTTTTGTTTTATTATTACAACATCAATTACAATATCTTTATTTTCTTTTTCAAATCAAAAGTGTAGAGCTTATGAAGTAGAAACTAGGTACAATGAATACATCGTTTAAGCGGCCTGCACGATCGAATAACGTATTTCTAATACATAATAAAAAAAAATAGAATGAACGGCATGGTTTCTTTTTCCTTGATACCAAAGGAACTTGGTGACATTAAAATGTCAGAGCAATGCACAAGTACAAAAGTTTTCGTTCTCAATAAATAGCGATAAGACCCGTCTCCAACAGTTTCTGCAACTTCGCTGCTATATTGGGATTCTTCAGGTGGCTGGAAGCGAAAACATTTACATATTAATGAGATAAGATTAACAGTACACGTAACGTCCACACGCGCTACCAATATAATGTAATACTCACTCTCGCAGAGCACGGGGGTCGCTTTGCATCTGATCTAAAATAATCCTCATGGTAGGATCGCTCAATATACGTTGAACTTCCGGATCCGACATTGCTCTCTTTCTAACTTCTTCAGGATCAGAACTAAAGGAAACCGAGCAGGATTTGTACGCGTCCAACGCTTCCTGGTTCTTAGGATCCACCTCGAGCGCTTTCTGATAGGCAGTGAGGGCTTTTCCTTGCTGCTGCATCCCTTGCAGGATCTTCCCTTTTCTGATCCAGCCTTTGATGAACTTCGGATCGATCTCGATACACTTCTCGCAGTCCTTTAATCCGAGATCGAACGCCGCTAATTTCATATAACAAGCTGCTCTGTTGCTATAGTATTTCGGATCGTCGGGATTTCTCTTTATCGCTTCTGTGTAATGTTTTATTGCTGTGGGATAATCGCCGTCCTTGTACCTCTGGTTACCAAGCTCCTTCTCCTCTTCCGCTTTCACCGGATCGATGTACGCTTTTCTCTCCTCCTCCTTGATCACCTTATCTACGTCCGAGAGGAGAGTTTTGATTTCGGGCGTTCTATGCTCGGACATAGATTTCTCGTAGTAAACCTTCGCTTGTTTCCAGTTCTCCATTTTCTTATAAGCGTGACCGATTCTGGTGAACGCTTTCGCTATTAATTTAAAATCGGCCCTATTCTCTCTTCCTATCTCGATGGCTTTCTCGCACTGCGAGATACATTTGCTATACTCTTTCTGTTCGAAATATACCGCTGCCACGTTCAATTGATAAATGATTTCCGTAGGCTCTAATTCTATGGCTTTGTTGTAATGTTCGAGAGCCTCTTCGAAGCTCTTCTTCCTGTAAGCATCGTTACCCAATTGCTTCTCACGGAGCGCTTCTCTCTTTTCAGGAGGCAGATTGTCCTCCTCCTTCTTCTGCGTTTTAGACGGCTCTTCCTTAGGCTTCTGAGATTTCGGATGCTGAGGAGGATCAGTCTCCATAGGCTCGTCTCTTCCCTCCCCATTGTTGCCCATCATATCCTTGAAATTTTTAAGGATAGTCTTGTCTTTCATCAACGAGTCCAGAGCGTTAAACACCTCCGGATCTTGCAAGTTGGGCAGTTTGGTGAAAAACTCTGGCGGTATGTTCGAGCCAGTCATAGAAGCTAATCTCCGTAGTTTCACCTCCGACAGAGCGCTCTTCAGTTGAGCATTGTCCGGTTCCAATTCTAGGCCACTATTGTACGCTGCGATAGATTCGTCGAACTTACCCAAATAAGCGAGGGCACTTCCTTTGCGGGAATAACCTCTGACCCAGTCAGGTTTCAAGGTCACTGTCTTCTCCGCATCCTCCAAAGCCTGCTCATACTTGCCAGCCTTTGCGTAGGCGGCTGATCTGTTGCTATAGAGCACATGATTCTCTTTGTCTAACGCTATCGCATCCGAGTAGTGTTGAATAGCCTCCTCGATCTTTCCTTCTTGCAACGCAGAATTTCCTTTCTCTTTTATCCCAGAAATCTGTAAATCGCATCGAAACATTTCAGTAACATAATTCGGAAACGTGCTTTTCGTGATAACATGTTATCTCGCGTGAAAAATCGGGTTCAAGAACATTAAGGAGATTTTCGGTTTTTACGAATGATTGAATTTGTTATTCGCGAGACAGGGAGATCGGAACCCGGTGGAATTGCAATAATCGAACGTTCAAGAAACATCCTTCCGCGAGGACAGCACACAACAATTCGTTCGCGATAAACATGTGTGTGCGCGATCAACGGACTCGCGAAGGAACACACAAAGTGTTTCCGCGAATTCAGGATCCGCGTGCACACCCGCTGGCGAATTTACCTGATCCATAAAACATGACGGATCCATAACGCTTCACCGTCGAATCGTGGCGGTTTCGTTTCAATTCTTCGAGACTTATTGTTTTCCGCTGGCAATGATACGCAATGACTCGTGGGAATGTTCAGCCTCGAGCCGGCGCAGATTTTCAGAAAGCTCCAGAAAACGACAACTAGCGCCGCTCCTTGATCGTCGCGAAACTATACGACAATACGACTATGTTATTCGCGATATGCGCCTCCCTCTCGATTATGCTCGATGTTTTTCTAGCACGTTCGAGGGAACACCCTCTACTTTATCTACACCGACGACCGTAACGTCCGGCCAGGTCCGAGATCTGTCGAAACGACCACAACAACGTGTTCCGTTCGGGAAACACCTCTCGTTTCGCAATATTCGCACCAGAACGACGCGTGCTCTCGACGTTTTGTAATTACGTCCTACGCGGAATGCGGGACAGAGAACGGATCGATGGATCCGAGACGCCATCTCTTGGACTTTGCACCGAACCACTTGAGAACAAGCGAACAAAAACAGTCGGCCATTAATCGATGCTCGTTTTGAATTCGGTCGATTCTAAATAGTTGATTGGAATTTTATTAAATACACAGGATATAAACAGGACTATGAGAGATTAAAGACATCGGCCATCAATTGATTCACGTTTCCAATTCGGTCGATTCGAAACAATTAATTGAATAAAAAATTATTCCTTTTCAAACAGGACTAATATTGCGTTTCTTGGACTTTGGACCGAAGTAGTTGAGAACAAGAGAATAAAGACAGTCGGCCATTAATCGATTCACGTTTTGAATTCGGTCGATTCGAAACGATTAATTGAATAAAAAATTATTTCTTTTCAAACAGGACTAATATTACGTTTCTGGAAATTTGGGTCGAAGCACTTGAGAACAAGAGAATAAAGACAGTCGGCCATTAATCGTTTCACGTTTTGAATTCGGTCGATTCGAAACGATTAATTGAATAAAAAATCATTCCTTTTCAAACAGGACTAATATTGCGTTTCTGGGAGTTTGGACCGAAGCAGTTGAGAACAAGTGGATAAAAACAATTTTGAATTCGGTTCATTCGAAACAATTAATTTAATTAGAGATTCAATACGAAATTATTCCGTTGCGATTTAATATTGTCAACATAATCGTATATTTGATTGTAATTGGTAATTCGTAAATGCAGTAAATATCGTCCCAGTCGGCTCAAAAATATGGGGATCATTAAATCCATTGATGAATTACAAAAGAGAAATAAAAGGGACAAGTAATTGTTATGTATTTAACTATTTTCATAAGTGACAGTAATAAAAAGAAATGTCCACATACTTTTGAGAGGCACTGTACATCCTACACGACCTCTTTCCGATCATACACCATATATATATTTGCTTAATTGCATGTTGCATATATTTTACATAATTCCTACGTTATCGCTGCGATTCTACTTGAACCATACTCTGTTCGTATTCCGTTCAATGAATACAGTTCTGAATTTGCGAACAGAAAGGAATCGTCGATGCTGTTTTACCAATATCCTTCAACAGTTTCCTGTGACTTCTTATTTATTTGATTCGTTTAGAAGGAAACTATTGAACACAGCGGCGCCACAATCATCGTAACGATGTTATACTGATACCTATTATGAACATAATGTATTCGTAGAATGCGGACTTTATGCGTTTATGTCAAAAATATACGAGAACATTAGTCAAATCGATGAATATCGTTACAGTATTTCGGAGAGTTATTGACGTTCATAAAAAGAATTATTTCTTACGATTGACTAAGTTTTTGCATAAAGAATTCTAGTCTAATAACGTATGACGGGTCAATTCTGACCCACTGCTTTCAAGGCCTCGCGTACCTGCAGTTCTCGATAAGTAAATTAAATTGGCGCAATTAGTATTCGATTATATAGCGCTGTAAAAAATTCTTAGATTGGATTATAGAGAGACCTAATAATTGCCAATTGTGCAATTACGCGTCAAATACGTTTAATTTCTAATTATTTGTCGTCGCGTCAATTTGGCAAGTTAAAGAATAACGTATAAAATGATGAGGTACATCTATCAAAATTTTTTTTTCCTATATATATCTAATAACGTATGACGGGTCAATTCTGACCCACTGCTTTCATGGCCTCGCGTGCCTGCAGTTCCCGATAAGTAAATTAAATTGGCGCAATTAGTTTTCGATTATATAGCGCCGTAAACAATTTTTAGATTGGACTATAGAGAGGCCTGATAATAGCCAATTGTGCAATTACGCGTCAAATACGTTTGACTTCTAATTATTTGTCGTCGCGTCAATTTGGCAAGTTAAAGAATAATGTGTAAAATGTTTTGTGGTAAATCTATCAATATTTTTTTTTTCCTACATACGAAAGAAATTAAGCGCTAAAAATTGAACGTATATCGAGCGTCTCGACGCGCGTCATTCTGCGTCGAACTTTTCCATAAAACTGCGTCAAACTTTTCTGACACGCGCCTCGGTAGTCCGCGTTTTACGAGAGATTACAAACTAAAAATACGCAGTTTACGAATTCGCGAAGGAGGAAGTCCATCGGTAGGGAGACAGGAAAAAAAATAGAGGTGGCGATGGTTCACGGTGCGGGGGTGGTATCGCGAGTATGAATGACTTTTTGGCCACTGAGAGAAGGTTCGGTCTGCTCGGCTGGCCAAGGTTGTCCGCGCTATCTGGCAGGCGCTTTCGTCGCCACGGAACTCGGTATTTCCCTCGACACAAACTGGAGTGACTGGGGATTCCCCACGGTTCTCGTCCGTGCATATTTTTCTTCATCCTCGAGGCAGTTCGATAACCGTGTTGTATTATCGCCGAGATCTCGCTTTTTATCTATCCGAAGGGATATTTATCCGCGCGACCGGTGTGCCACTAACCGCAATCCTCTATTTTCCTTTCCAATCTACCGAACGCTATTTCAATGGGTTTTCCTGATGCACGAATACCCAGGAGGACAACCGAAGGAATTATCAACACTTAGCGTTACTAAGCAACTCTGACAGAATTACGTCCGCGATATAGCCTTGGGAGCAAAGTACTCGACCATCGCGCGACCACCTTCTCCTTCCTCCATTAAAAAAGTTCAAGCTTATTCTTTGTTGATTACAAATGATAACATCTAATTAGCGCTATTTTAATTCTTACAAAGTATATACTTGGAACAAAAACTCATCGAGTTTTTAAGAAAAATTACGACCTCACGTATGAGCTAGTCAATCTGGGATCTATTCTAACTAGGGCTTAAGTCGGAGTAGAAAATTCAAAGCTACCTCTACCAGATTCAACTAGAAAGTCAAGGTGGATGTCGAAAAAGAAAAAGAAAATTTATATATTCGAATCTAACTGCATCTGGCTGCTGGGAGATCAACAAAAAAAAATAATGTATTGGCCAGGGGTGGGGTGGGATGGGGGGGGGGGAGGGGGTGAGAAGATCGACGAGATATTTGAATGTCGACGCACGGTTTTGGACGTCGCTGTACATCCCCTCTTCGCTCGGATCCAAATATATCCCGGAACCTGTGCGCCTCGCAGACCAAACTCCCCCAAAAAGGAATAAGTCTACGAGCTTCTTGGAATGCTTAGACCGTTACACACCGGACGATCGACCCGAAATAACCAACCCGGTCCTTGCTCTACATTTTTACGTCGGGTCCCGGCTAAATTAACGTGCACCGCCACCCCACCCCCCTTAGCGTCTCGCAGCCACAGCGCGCGGATTCTTTAGCTCATAACTTGTTATCCACCAGACTAATCTATCAACCGAATAACACGATCAACTGCGTAGACACTTTTCAACATGGATCACGTCACAATTCTGTCACGCGCGCGTGCATGGAATTTATCTTATATAGTTTACGCTGTTACGGATATCGCGACGAGCAGAAGACCATCATCGGTTAAACCCGCGGATTACTCAGCGGGGATTCCACGGCCCCCATTTTCGTCTTAGTTCAAATTTCGACGGGGACACTTTAACCTTGATCAGTGTGACGGATTACCAGTCATGTTCGCGAAAGATTAAAATTAATTGGCGGCAATTCCGGACGAGCGACGATAACCCCTACTTTCGATCGGTTCGAGCTTGTCAAACAGGTGATAGGTCAGAGTATGTAATCGACGTTTTTGAAGTTCAAAAGTTAGCGTGGTGCGTAATTGCATTTGGTTTCGAGGAATTAGCCCATGGCCGAGCGATAACCCTAACTCTGCGTGAAATCTTCGCACAGTTAGGGTGGGCCGAAAATTTTGTAAAGATTCACTGTGAGACGAATTTGAGCATGTTCCAATGGAGCTACGAGAGTGTCATAATTGCTACTATTTCGAGACAGTGCTGATATACCTGATAAAAATCCTTTAGAAACCGAAGATCAACAGTTCAGAATTGTTAAAAGTGGCTGCTATACCGCTAACAATTTCATATTAATAATAAACTAGTGAAATGTTTCGAGTAATATTAGTTTTTTTGAACCGCACTGAACTGCTGATGTTCGAGCTTCTAAAGGAAGCGATCAAGCAGGGTCGTTAGTAGACTTCCGGTAGCGAAAGCGTGAAGAAAGAGCGACCAGCGAACTCGCCCTGTAATCGAGTGTTGAGAGACGGAGAGAGATATGCGAGAACCGTACTCGTATTCGCGCGTGCGATTAGTGGTGCAGGAAGTGCAGAAATTAAGAACAGACCAACAGAGTTCATGAATATACGTGAATCTTTTTCCTTCGTCGTGTTTCACACATTAGCATACGCTATAAATGCTTCCGTTGCCCCCGCTAACCCCATTCGTCACACCTCCGCGACGGTATACAAAGATTTCGCAACGGTCGATTTTTGTCGAAGGCCATTTTATTACTAAAAAAACGAGAAATCATCGTGGACACGTTACGCAACAACGCTCGTACAGTGCCGTTCTACTATTAATATTATTCGGACGGAGCTCGATAACGTTCCGCCTTTTTCCCTAACAGAATAAAAGGATTATGTACAACAGGGGCGAGACTCTGTCTGCCCGGATAAATATGTCGGAAAGTGTTATCTCGGTCTCTACGATTCGCATAAATATATATAATGTATGTATGTACAGCTTAAATGTGACCGGCCAAATGATGAATGTTCGAATACAATAATGTAATTATCTAAATCTGTAATCGACTCGGGTTCAATACCATTTACTCTCTCTCGCATTCTCTCCCTCTCTCTCTCACTAGACTGCGGATTTCTAATTAAAATGAAAAGCTGAACAGCTAACAAGTTGAATCGAATGTTCTCGATATTCTAAAACTCTCCTAATGCACAGCATTTTATCAGGTCCATTTCTGCGCGATGAATATGCCAGAGAAAATCCGCAGTCTATCTCTCACTCGCGCTCCTCTCGCTTTCTTACGTGCACGACGAGATCCTGGGCTCTCTCCTTAAGCGTAAATTCTCGCGAAACATTCACTAAATTCTCATCTCTGTTCCTCTTCGTACAGTGTTCTTGCTAAATTGCAAAGGTTCGCTTTTGTCCGAGGCTCGATTCGATCCGGTTCAAACTGTGCTCACTATTTCGACAATCGATCCTGAGGGATCGTATCGATCGCGTCGGAATCGCCTGATCTATAATACTTGTGCTCTCGTTTCTGATGTCCGGTTTCGGGATGGTGCTGGATCGGTCGCTCTTCGATCGGCCCATGGAAACGGGAAAAACTCGAAACGATCGATATAGGATCCTACACCTACACTCCGATTATGTTCTGCCTAATTCTTGCGAACGCAGGCATATAATTAACAGGGATGACATCGTCGTCATCATCGCTGATGTCCGAATCCGTTTCCGGAAGCGGTTCCGCGGTTGCACCCGCTCTCACCAACTCGCTGGCGATCTGAGAGTCCATGCAGAGGGCTATCTGGTAGGCAGTGATGCCTGCATAGGTCTGGGAATCTAAGTAAGGCCTGCATTCTTTCAGCAGGAACGCGACTACTGATCGACAGCCACGCTCTACTGCCAAATGAAGTGCAGTTCTTCCCGCTAATCCGTCCTTGGCTTCCAGATCCGCTCCGAGACGAAGCAGAAGCCGTACTAGTTCCACTTGGCCCGACGCTGCTGCTATGTGCAGGCACATCTCACCTGGAACCAGAAGAATCAGGATGATTAGGTATATTAGAAAGATGATGCGCGGAAATAGTAGGTGGTGCTTTTCAACTCGGTGGCAACGGGGTTATTGAATAAGTTTCCGGTAGATATGTTAAGAATTTAAATAAGTGAGTTAATTAACAGCGATACGAATTCCTAGCACTGTGATGATCCCCTAAGACTGGCGAACATTCTCAACCGGTTGCTAACGGGGCGCCGCCGTCGGAATTAGAAGGCTGCCGGTCGCATTGTGACCGCTCGTCGCGTATTTAGCCACGGATTTCTATTTCTTAATCGAAGAACGAGCTAACCGAGGAGGGCCACGGGCGGCCGCGTACTTCAGAATGATGCGACCGAGTCACATGCTTCTAGAAAGATATACATAGAACTAGGAAGCCGCGGTGAATCATTGTCGTCGGAGGTTTGGCCGTCGTCCCATGGTCCAAACTAGGTTCGTACCGATCAAAGGCGACCCGCCTAAAATTAAACCACCCCTCGTTACCATCGGCGCGTAACCATCTCTCGCTGATACCATCGACGGACTTCGATTGCCGATCTCTGCCATCGACTATCGCGCGACCGACTTCTCAACTGAAATATTTACACGCTGTTCCCACTATGCCACGTGGTAGCAGAAGCTCATCGTCGACACGCGCCGCTGTTGGCTCCCCATTAGCATTTCGCGCGGAATTTCCCGGTGCGCGATTTATCGCCGATTTGCAATTGAAATCCGGCGAGCGGTGAACGACATCGCGGACGATCCTCCACCTTCCGTTCAGTCTAATGAAATTCGGAATTCGAAAGCAGGAAAGAAGAAGGTCGAGCATTGTGCTCGTGTTCCACTGCGCCGCAGTGAAGACCATTAGTCCCTCCCCACTCTTCCCTCAGAATTTCAAGTCCAGTAATTTTTGTCTTATCTTTCCACACGTAATGAATTGTTTGGACTTTTCTGATTAAAACGAGTCCGAACACGACGCAAATCGGACTACTTTTATATTCAACGCAAAAAGCAAAACGATGGGCATGGTTTTGATGTGCGTCGTGTTTGGGCTGCTTTTAATCGGAAGAACCTCGGCAATCCATTAGTTCCACTTTCGAAAAGATAAGACTAGCATGATTGATGTTTATTTTTTATGGAATCATTTTGTATTCGATCGTGGATTGCTGTGACTTCACTTCCGCGTCTCGATCTTTGAAAATTCGATATGTATATATTCAGAGCTGCTTATTCGCCGCGGGGTGAAAGCGGGCCGAGCCCACCGGGTCCCGCGCCAATGTGGGGTTTCCCGAGTCGAATCGAGAGCCGAGAATACCGCGACACACGCAAATAGTCCCGCAGGTATTTTTAAATATCAAAAACATCTGCCCGCCGTCTCATCCGGCGCATGATGTAACGCGCACGCACGAAACCGACCCGCTCGAATTCCGTCGGGTATTCTCACCCTTGGACTACCCTTCTTTTGTTCGCACAGTCGTGCGAGACCGCACAGACAACCCTGACTCGGTCGTATCGACCGGCGAAATCTCGTAGGAATCTGGGAAAACCACGGCCCTGAATTAGAACGCCACCCTCGAGACAAATCGATCTCCACCCCCATTCAACCAGCTCTACGAGCGAATGCTGTTTACGTTAACACGGTCGATCGTGGAGGGTACGTCACGGGTATCTACGTACTTGCTACGTGAAACTGTCACGAACACACCCCTTCGGGATTTGCCCCATCGATTTCTCGCGGGGGTGGTTTGTTTGGGACGTTCGCAGGCTAAACGATTAATTACCCTTCGAATTTTTCTAGCGGAGACTATTTTTTTTTCAATATTTCTAAAATTTTTACACTGGAATTACTGTCTAGAAATATTTTCTGGAGACATTTTCTATTTACTTGTTCAACATGTTAGAATTGAATTAAGTCAATTATTATTATATTCTAAAGTTTCTAAAATTTTTACACTAGAATTACTGTCTAAAAATATTTTCTGGAGACATTTTCTATTTACTTATTCAACATGTTAGAATTGAATTAATTCAATTATTATTATAAAGGAATATATATACATCGTTTAGTATGTATTCTTCCAATTTTCGCTTTACTACAATGAAAATATTCTAAGTCCGAAATATCCTGGACTTAAAACAGCTTGGTAAAGACACGCTGGGATTTACCGATTTTCGAACTTGTCTAGTACAATCTATAGATCAAATGATGGATTCTCGGCGGAAAGCGCTCGACAAACGAAAAATCAGTTCAAACAAACCGACGAGAGCCTAATATTTCGTCACGGTCCAAAAGCAGCTGTTACGCCAGCTGCCTCCGGTTCGTGCATCCGCTCCGGAATGGAGTGTATGTGTCGGGGCATGACGTTACACGGGAATTCCGGAACTTCGAAAAAGAACGGTCTCCATCGTGAGCTTTTCCCGTTTCGGAACGGTCAAGCTCTCGACGTGTGTCCGAAAGAACCCCGCGGGTAAACAAAGGCGAGAGGGACCAGGCAAATCACAAGCCGAAACACAATGAGGAAGTCTTCTGAGTAAACTGTTCCTCGAATCCGTTTCCGATAAAACTTTGCTGTCGAAAGTGGAATTCTCGTCGAGAATGAAAACCGATTGTGGCAGACGCTTTCAATAAATTGTTGTAAAAAGACGAATCATTGTGAAGAGAAGAAATAAGGAAGTCGATTGCCATTAACGATTATGATGAACTATTGCAATTAAAAGACGGGGGAAGGCCTGGTTAAAAGTCTGATAGAAAAATCGGTTGCCAATTAAAATGAACTACCGCAATAAAAAATCACAGAGAAATCTCTACACATTCCACGGGACCAATTGACTAAGAGAATCTGCTGCCATCATCGATTTTGATGAACCACAGTGATCAACCCCGGAGGAGTAGCTAAACTAAAAAATCAGTTACTGGAATTAAAAATAGCAGAAAAATCTGTACTCGTTCCACAGAATACAATTGCTTTGAAAAATCTGCTGCCATATCGATTTCGATGAACAATGGTGATCAAACCCTAGAGGAATAGCTTGGCCAGATGGAATTGCGCCGAAAAATCGACGTAGGCGTTTACGGTGAATCGTCCTACGGTTTAATGGGATTTCCGAGCGTGCGCATTCTGAAACGTGGATCACGGTCTCGATCCACGATGAAATCACGGGAAACCCGCGCGTAATCGTGGTCACAGGATTGTTATGCCTCTGTTCGAACACGCGCTGCTTCGCGACGCTCTCCGAGGTGACTGTTGCTTCATGCGGTAAAAGCTGTTAGGATTTCCCGAGGATTCTCTTGTTGTCACGGTCGCTTGCTCGCTTCCTCATAAGACACACCATCGGCATCGCACAATGCTACCTATTCTGTCTGTTGTTCGACGTACAGGGTCAAGAGTTCGCCTCGCACGTCGTGTCGTCCGTTCGTTTCTTTTGTTTCGCAACACACGATATCTCCGAGACACGCTTTTTAGATCCCTGTGAATAGCCGAGGCGAATATGATTTACGTGGCACAATGGAAACGGAAACGAGGACATATGGGAACATGGCTATTTTTAGGTCTCTAGAGGCTTGTTGTCCCTTGAACGTAGGGACAAACCAAGAGAATTTACAGATACTGTCGCGATTTGTTCAAATGATTAGTCCTGGACCTTCGAATTTTGAAAATGCCAAAATAGAAACGCAAGGCAAGAAATAAGTCTCCATTCAAAACGCGGAGTCTGCCGATTAGTATTGAAGGAAACAATTCGTGCGGTTTCGAGCGGTTCACAAGAAAAATTCAGTTCCCGGGATTATTACGCAAGGATGTCCGTTGCATCATCCTTTTCGGACGTACATCATTGCTCAGAAGCGCAACAATCTGCTTATCGCGGCCAATATAGTGAAATATTGCGCGCACGGGAAGTTCTTCGTCTGGAATCACGTTTTACATTCATTCAGTAGTAAAATCGTTTGCACGTAGACTTTCCTCGTTATTGTTGCGTCAATGCGTTATGAGCGCTGAGCAGTGGACGCTGCTTTCTATTGGCAGAGATCGTGCCATGTGGCCAGAGGGGCGGAGCTGCGGGGTCGAGTCGTAGAGCGGAAATATTAGGTGTGCAATTAAGTTCGGTGCATTTCCTTTTAGGGCCTCAAGAAAAGGAGAACGAGGGGCTGACCCCGGAGGACCTTCCGCGGTCACGCCGAAGCCCATTCATTTAGGACAGAAAGGTCTTGCAGTCGTTCTGATGGTACGCGTTTATGGGTGTGATATATTGCGAGCTGGTTGAGGGTCGCCGAACAATTACTGCAGATTATTACCATCAATTAACAACCAGCAATCCTGAAAGCTCGGTCACATTTTGGACAAAGGACGAGGGACTCTTCCTGTGCGTTAGGGTCCGCCTAACGCGATTTGTCCCAGGGGACATTACAAGTCCATTGAAGAGGTGAAAATATGCATTGATGACTTTCTGGCCAGGAAAATGATGGCTAATACTTCTAAACGTAATCCTGTACACTTTATGAATGTGGCTAAAAAGAGGCACCGAATTTATCTGCACACCTGAGGTATTAGTAAATAGAAGGGTCCAGATGCAAGGACTTACCATCGTAGTTCCGTTGCTCAAGATTCTGGGGCAATGCAGGCACCTTGCCTCCAGGTAACAGATAGTTCCTCTCGAGAGGCGTCAGGGAATCGGTGAGGGCCATGGCCGAGGCCACATCTCCGGTTGCACAGGCCAGATGGAGGGCCGTGCTTCCGCGTGAGGTCCTCAGCTCGAGATTTGCACCTGCCAGGATCAGCCGTCGCACTATTCTCGGCTGCCTTGTCAACACAGCCAGGTGCAGCGGGGTCTGTCCATCGTCGTTCTGTATGTTCAGTAGACAGCAATGGGGTGCCATCCGTATTATGCTCAACGCAGCCTCCAGGAAGCCCTGTATGATCGCAGTGTGCAGCAACCTGGAAAACACAAAGCGAACATCCTTTGTAAAATCCTGTTAACCTGTTTGCGCCTCTTCATTGTAGGCAGGAGAACGCTCTGAACAGATTTATAGCAGTTTCGAACACAGTGCAACGTAGACTGCAATATACGTTACAATATACTTTATTGTAATAATAATCTATAGTAATATAGTAATATATTACTATAGACACGATAGACGATATTGACTACAATATAACGCAGATCCAGAACATAGCCAGAAAAGAGACGACTGCGTTGTTTATAAATTTGAATGATAACTAAGAAATATGTGTCCTATCAATCCGCCTACAGCGTCACCGCAGAATTTGCTCGTGGAAAAAATTAATCGATTAACGGGTTAAATGTCGTTGATAAGAAAACGTAACCACGTTTCGTATGTGTGTGATGACGCGCGAGTCGCTCGTGATCAATATGTTTTTTACAGAACCGCAAAAACATTATAAAGTTTCATTACAAGTGACGATGATGCTCCCCGTGAAGATATGGGACAAGGAGAAGATTTACTAACTTGTTTGGGCACATTCGTATAATTGATGCGAGCATTGAGAAACAAATGAGCAATCCTGCATTGAAAAGATGATTGAAGAAAGTTCGTAGAAAGTTTATAGAAAGTGACTTTAGAAGACTTCGATATTGAAAGAGAGTGATACTCTTGAATAAATGAATTAGAGCACCTCCATTGGGAGCCCAGCATCCTTTCCGACGCTCGCCAATTTATGCGGAGCCTAATCCATGCAGGAAAACATAACTATGCAAAATTATACAATGTAATAAAAATGTTCATTGAAATCAAACAAGGTGTTCGAGTACTCGCGCGACTCATCGTGTATCTATTAATGAAGAGCCGATTATGCGAATTCCTAATTTGATCGATAACGAAAAAACGGAGATCGAATTGGAATTTCTCTCGTAACATACGTTCAACGTATTTGAAACGCGTCATCCGTTACGGTGACGACCGTTCATGAAATATGAGATTTCTTCTCTTCGGGACGGTACCGGGAAAATCGCGTTCGATGAACGTAAGTTTATTGAGTCATTGTTTCTCCGTGCTACGAAGAATCACGCCCATTCAACAAACGGCTCGCACGGTTATCGTGGCTGCGATCGATACGCGAGGACGCTCATTAAAACCACGCTTTGAAAGCCTCGCGGGCTACAGGTAGCTGCGAGAACGCGCGTGCGCGGCCAGAGGCACTACGGTAATGTTCCGATACATGCGAACAGCTCGGGACTTTTTGCCGGCAGTGTCATAAGTAGACATTTTTAAGAAGTAGAGATTTTTAAGAAGGGAGATCCAAATAAAATATTATTTTTAGCGGTGGTAACCACTTTGTAGATCTGAAATACATATATCAAAATTTGAGTAAATTCTGTCGAAGGATATATCCTGGCATTTTTCGAAAATTTTCAGAGGCCATAAATGCATAAAGATCCGCTGTCTAGTCATAAGTGAAAAGACGTGTAACAAAGACGGTGCGTCGATGAAATAATATACAAATTATTTCTCGATATAATATATACCGAGAAATAATTATTTATTTATGAAATTGTTAGCAATTGTATCGTGTTTCTTACAATTCTTCTCCTTCATCAATGTACGTTGAGAAAGGAATCATAAAAAATAAATTAAAGCGAACGTTCTTCTCCGAATACATGAATCGAGGCATTACCGTGCTTTGCGAAAAGAACGAGTCAGAAATCTGGGATTTTGATGACAACAGATCTACGCGCCCGTAATAATTACGACACCTGTAATCATCGCAATGACGCATACTAGAGAAGAAACAGAAATTATACGAATGATTTTCCACCCGACGAATAATTAACGGGGAATCAATTATCGGACTCATCGATTCTACGACAACATTATAGATTCATTACTCGAATCGAAAGTTCCCGTCAAAAGCAGGAAGGATCAACGAAGTTCAAGGCAGGAATTTCCCGCCAATTTCAAACGAATCTGAATCGCTCGAAATATTTCAAATATACTTCACCTCGTTAGTAAATTAGCGTCGCCTGAATCACCGCGAATTATATATCCACCGATTTACTCGAGAAAGTATAAATACTCTCGGATGCCCCGGGACACGCGGAGGCGGAACACAAACAACATAGTACACAGAGGCTGGATGACAGTCACCGATATAAACATGCCGTAGGTAGACACTATTATTTCGCGTCTTAAGCCTTTCTCAAGCTTTCACCCAATTCTTGTTTACAACGATTAAGCAACCTAGAATCGATTCAATACCAACAAATCTGTATAAATTCCTCACCGATCACAATGTCCCTCGTAAATGTCAACGAGTCTGCTCCTCATTCTATCGCTATCGAAAATAACTCTAAGGTCAACTAGCTTATCGGTATTAAAAATTCCAATGACAAATTCCAGTTCCACGCAAATCTCTACGTGAAATCGCACTGCGAATTTTCGGAATTTAAGAAAAGTCTAAAATAATCATAATAGACTATCGCACGCCTATAACCTACATATTGTGCACTTGAAGTTGCCTGGACAGCTGTTATGATCATTAAACCTTTGATCTCCGACACAGTCTATGGTGCAATATATTATGTGCCACGCTGCAATTCTACGATGACAACTATCTCGTCAAACATTCTTCTCTAATCTCTTGAAAGCAACAATTTGCGTCCGTTCAAAATAAATTAAAAATGTGTATTGCGTCATTAAGAGTAGCTGACTGAATCCGTGGTGCATCCTAACCTCTCAGAACTGAGCGGTCATGTGACAATAATTACTTGACCTCGCATTTTGTGCAGGGCAAGAAGATAACTGCAGTACTAACGGTTGAAGAGAGAAGGGGACGCTTATGCACAACAGTTCTTATTTATTTGTAGATCTTTATGCAAAATAGAAATATTTTATGTGAATTACAACAAATTACAGTGAAATAGAGATTTATTATAGGATGGAAATAATGTAACAGTATCTTTAAATTTTGATAATATGTTTACTGTTTTAAATTACGCCTACTAATTTCTCCCATAAATGCATAATACAGTTTATTAACACTACCGGTTACAAAATGTGTCGGATACACATTGTTTCATAAAAATGACAAGACTGAGCTTATTTAGATTCCTCACAATTTTTATAATAATACGTGAATAAAGAAATTTATTGAATAATTTCTCATGGAAGCATCTTTATAATTTTAATACTTAAAAAATAAAAAATGTGGAACCGGTCATTTGACCGGTCGTGGTACGGTTAGTGGGTTCCGAGTTACCTTGGGCAACACAGTTTTGGATATCACAGGGAATCTTTTCCCATTGTGAGAAATTAATAATTTCACTTTGGAGATATTGCCGTTTAAAGTTTTGATCGCTAATGCCTTGACATAGGATGGTCATAGGACGTTAAATTGCATTATTCTCCTTCGGCTTTCTGATGAACCCGAATTTTTTGAAATTGTAACATGCTGGCTTTCAGATTCTTAATTCTCGCACTAATCGAATCATTTTCGTTATACCCGCGATTTCCGGGGTATCCGAGTCATGAAAAAACCGAGGCTCAGGTACCCGAATATCGTCAACGACCATTGTCCTGTTGCAAACACCGGTTCTCGTCCGATCACCGAAGTTAAACAGCGTGGAACGTGAACGGCGCCCGGATGGGTGACCGCCCGGTAAAAGCCGGGAAGTGATCCCCGGTTGCTTTTCACGTGTTGTTGGCAAAATAGGTGGTTCGGAACCCACCTTTATAAACAGTAGATCCTGTCGCTTAATGAAGAAGCGATGTAAATGAACAAAGAGCTACCCGAATATCATAAATTTTCTAATGACCTTCACCTTCTAACGACTCTTCACTAATGACGGTAATTAAAACAACAGACACTTACGTATCGCCTTCATCATGCTGGGTGTAGCAAAGCTGCCAGTCGATGGGTTCCTGGATCTGTCGTTGCTCGAGTTTCTCTGCGGTGACCGGGGTCAGCTCGAATGTGGGTTCGGTTTGAACTCGGTCATCGGTGGCCAGAGGGTTCAGGGTGACTTGCTTGAGCGACAGCTGATCGAGGTTGTCGCTGAGCCTGAAGTCGACGCCGCTGTCCATCCTCATTGGTTCCGGTGCAACGGGCGCGGTTGCAACGTTCGTGAACCCCTGCTCGAAGGTCTCCGAGCTGACCAGGAGATTACCGCTGGAGAGGAACCCGGAGTCTGTTTCTCCTTTCTCCTCGCGTTTATCCTCGCCTTGCTCTGCAACATTTTTCGGGATCGGTGTCTGGCTCGGCGGATGCCACATCGTTCGTGATTGCGTTTAAAGGTTAGATCGAGTTTCGCGATGCACACTGTGTCGTTCGACTGAGCAACGTCACTTTACAACTATGCTCTCTATACCGATGATCGATTTTCGATCGTCGTCGCACGTTACACAGCTGTGGCTACGCTTCTATATATGTGTACTCGTCGTTCCTTCGTCTCGTATTCGCGTTTTCCAACTTGCGTATTGTCTATCCTCGTGAACCTCACTTCGTTGTTCCTAGAAACTTTTTGATAATTCGTTTCGTCGGACCGAAAAAAAAAACAACCAGATTATACGCGCGCGCGTTTACTGGTCCAAATGATATTGCGTGTTCTATATAGCGTGATGCGTTCGTATTTTCGTTCGGTGTCGTCGAGACCGTGAAACTCGCCGCGCTGTCTAAACGAACTGAAACGAACTGAGAGCTGACCGTATGGCATTCGCAGCGGAGCTATGGCCGCGCACGTACGCTGGCGCCCCTGGCGGTTCGTGCTACGAGTAGCTTGTAGGGTAGGGGTGGGAAAACCCATCGCAGCAGGGCCAACACACGCACACAACACACCTGGACACGACTCTGCATTCTTTAGAAGATAATCGCGCTTTGGAAGAACAGACACGCAATGGAAATTGGAAAATCTTTTGAGTCGTTGGAAAAGTTACGGCGATAAGCGCTTCACGATGGAACCGCGGCCCGATAAGCTTTTTGGGAATTTTAAATAAATCTATCTTTCTATATAAGTAAAAATTAAACTGCAGTATTCGTACATCTTCTAAAATAGAATAACTTTTTTGTAATTGTACCAAACGACCTGATTTTGTATAATCAATTAGAAGCATTGTTTACGAAATGATATGCGAAAAGATTTTCCAAAAATTATAATTTACAAGGTTATATGCAAGAATAAAAAAGGCTCTTTCGAAAGATGTAAGAATCTGTGGATTTTAAGCAGAAAGTGATCAAAAGTCGCGAAAAACTGATTTTCACCACATTTAACCACTTGTAGCTCTTAGGCACCTTAATCGATTTTGATAAAATTTCCAGCATGTGTATAACTAACATAGATCTACAAAACATATATTTTAAATTTTCATTAAGGGCCCAAATAAAAAAGTTTGAAAAAATGCTTTTTCTATTTTTGCATGCAACCTTGTAAATTGTAATTTTTAGAAAATCTTTTTTGCAGATCATTTAGTAAACCAATGCTTCTAATTGATTATAAAAAATCAGGTCTTTCGGTACAATTATAAAAAAGTTATTCTATTTTAAAAGTTGTACGAACACTTTGTACACTCACTGTAAATTAATTCAATGTAATTTTCAACATTATATGGAATTCATTTAGTGTGATATCTTCTTCCTTGGAATATCTCAAAACAAGAAATATGTGACTTAAACCACTTTTATTATAATTATTGTCGCAATTATTCTACTGATTTGCTCGTTTTATATCCAGAGGACAAACAGTCGGATGGGAATATCCCCGGGAACATTGTTTACAGTGTACGTACGTAGTATAGAGATTCGTGGAACTGTAGATGAGATTGTGGATTTCACTGCTCTAGATGATGGGAAAACACGCCGGGACTTTATCTCTGTGTGAAGACGAACAAACTATACTTTTTTTAAATAAAACTTTTATAACTCTGCGACCGCCGTTTCTTTTTTCCCCTTCTCAGCCTTTGTGCTTTCGAAGCGATTGTGTTGAATATTCTTTTCTAGATTTTAACACTGTACCTAGCGGACCTTTCATGATTATATTTTTTAATAGGATTTTTAACGAACGCATTATATTCGGAAGTATCCGAAATACTGAATTTCCACCTAGCTATTCCGCAAAAATGGATACTAATTATATGAATTGTTATATTTATTAAATCTATACGAAAATGCTATGTCAAATCTACCTGGAGTGAAATGGATATTTATTTTCTTTCTTAGTATATTTAATAAGTTGTGAAAATAATATATAAAAGCATTTTGAAATTATCTAATGTTTTTAATGGTTTAAATTACACTTACTCCTCTTTGTCATGAATGCATAGACTCCTCTGTCTAGTAATAAGTGTTAATTTACAGTGCGCGTAAAAGAGGTCAGCCTCTCGCAGTAAATGTACAAAGAAAATCCTATAAACTTCTATGGAAATATCGAACCAAGCCAATAAACCAAGAGTCAATGTCACTCCCATTCCCAATTACCCTGACGTTCTTGTCCCTACAGTGTATTGCCTGCACCATAAAAATTCGTCATAGAACTACGACAATGGTCACCCGAGGAACGATAGCGTCCCTCGATCACCAGATCACCTGTTAACAATACCTCGAAAACCGAGGCGATGTCACCGGTGATTTATAGTGTTCAAACATGCCCATGCCCGACTGTCTCTGGCGGTACACGATGGGAAAGCGTCGCCGGCACGACCCAGCAGTTTCTACGCGACCACGCAGATTTCACCGTACTACTTTCTTTCGAAGCTTGATGTTCCATGTAGACACGGGCGGGCTCGCCGGAAATTCCATCCGGATATCTCCGTTAATATTGGCGGTCTGTTGGCTCATTACGATACGAAGGAGATAGCAACAACGTTCACGTAGCTTCATTTATGGGTTTCATCCCCGTTCCTCGTCGAGTCGTTTAAACCAGGTTTTCCCCAAACGAATGGATACAGACAGGTCGCAACACAAAGAAAGCGAACGCACTGCTATGTATATATCTACTTGTATTATCGTGAACACAAACGAGGCCGAGCGACGAAGGCGACTCGACAATAACGGGCCATTGTCGTACAATATGTGCTCTCCTATAAGCAGAGTTGTGCTAATCCAATTACATAGTAATTCAATTACATTGTATTTCAATTATACAGTAATTCAACCACGTCGTAACTGTATTACATAATTCGAAACTTTCAATTAATTCAATTACTAATTATTTTAATTAGATGTGTAATTGAAATACGATATAATTAAAATACAACTCTCGAAATTATAGCCCAGAACTTTGAAGAAATGCGATATATTTTTGTTTTTCTTGTCGTAGTTTCTATTCCTCGTCCTCGTTCAATTAATTAATGTAATTCAATTACTTTGTAATTATAATTCCTGGAGTAATTCAATCGTAATTCTGCACAACTCTGCCTACAAGTAAGTATAATCCGTCGTTACGAAAATCGTAAACGACTGCGGTCGACTAGTCATGGAAGTCACACCGCACTGAGGAACACAAGGTCGCTCGTAAAACCATTTGTAAACGATATACACCTTAATCGTGCGCCCCTGCGCGGCCGAAACAATTATGTAATTTTTCACGTAATTTTCGCCTCCGCGTTACCTCGTCGCATCAAACCACTGGGTGTCGTCACCTCTATCCCGGATAATCGTCGGATTATACACGGCGAATTATATAATTCAAAATGTTTCGTTCGCGACACCGAACAAATCGCACGCGGTGCAGCAACAAATTTCGCGGAACAAGAACGCGCGGCGTACCAATCGAGGAAAAACGGGGAATGTTGTTGTCAACCGCATACGCTTTTTAGAAAGATGAGAAAAGTAGAAAATCGGGGGAAAAATGTATAGAAATAGAACGAAACCGCCGCTTCCTTTTCTCTCAGCGATTTTTTACAATTACTACTATCGTTATTAGCAATCGCAGGGCGATTATTCTATTATCGGGAAAAAACAGGACGAACATTATTGTAGGGTGGAGCTGAGAAAAGTGCGACACGTGATAGACAGCGGATAAATTACTGCTGATAATAGGAATCTAATAAAACTAAAATCGAATTATTATCTATCATCGGGTAATTACCCGGCTACAGGGAAAACGCGTTGCGCGGTGAGCATTGTCAACGAAGCGGAGAGAAGATATTGCACAAGGGTGCTTGATGACAGAGAAATTGTTGGTAGTGGTGGTAACAAAAATATTAGAGGAACTTAATTCTGTTGTACTATTTTTAACCGACTAAAATTATTAAGGGGAGGAATGAATTCCTATGTGCAGTTCCAATGTCCCGTAATCTTCAACATTTCCTTCTCGCAGAAAAATCCCAAGTCTAGTTAATAACAGGGAATTATGAAAAGGCGTTACGCGTCAGGTATTGCCAACGGGTTGGACGAAAGCAGTAAAACGAGCCGCGGTTGGTAGCAGAGAAATTGTTGTTGGGAAGGCACCGATGTTTAAGCCGCTTGGGGAAAACCTGAGATAAGCCCCGGAAATATGTTATCTCTGCATCGTTTAGAAGAGTTAATTCGCCGAGGCAGATAGGTCGGTTATCAGTGAATTTTGTTGCTGCACCTTGAGTTACAAGGTTCTCGACCGTTGAACCTGCACTTCGTCCTGGTAAGGCCCCGTTTCTTTAGGTCAGGTGAAGCAGCGAGGTCCACAGCCGGAGGACAGAATTTCGAGGAACTTGCGTCCTCGTAAAAAGAGGTTTCCCCAGTATTTTCTCATTGTCGTCTTATTCTCTTTTTTTCACGGTTCTGGAAACGCGACGATGACTCAATGCCCGGGGGAATCTGTTTTCCTCGGATCTTATCCCTTATATGGAAGTCAGACGTTACTTGGGAATGTTTTACCGATGCAATTAATTATGTTAGCTTCGCAGGATACTCTAGGGTAACAGAAAAAGGCATTAGGTCGACGTGTGAGCAATTTTATATTTTTAGAAGGTAAATCCCTCCCGTACCTTGGAAAATCCGCAGCGAATATTATATTTCTGGAAGCGCAAAAATCTGTAACGATTGCGCGGACTGTAGAAAACAAGGGAAGATGTATGAATAAAGATAAGACAGGAGATTCGCATTGCTTATGAGATAACCGATACGGGGAACCTTTGGGACGGGATAAGAGAGTTACGTAATCTCCGTAGAATCTCCGGGCACATCAGTAGTGCACGTATTAGAAATCTCGCATAATTAACGCGATAAGAAACGCGAGGGTTTTAGCACGGGCGAAAATAGATCGTAATCGGATGATCGCCGATTGTCGTAACTCGTGATTTAACGTGATTTAAAAATCAGATAGAATTCATGACCCATAGATCGATCAATGAAAGCGAGAACAGTACTCTTACGCGTACGTAAAAACCCTGGCGTATTTTATAATCGCCGCGGACACGCTTTTTCCGACAGTTTTCCTCGTATTATTTTCTTCGATCAATGAAAAATGCAAAGTGGATCGCTTACCGGATAATTAGAGGCGTCTTCCGCTGCCACGACGATCAGCATGCTATATAGACGTCGGACTGATGCTATCGGTGGAAAAGTTGTTTCTGTCGTCCTCGATTAGAAGGAAAACTTTAATCATTAAGCTTTACATGCACGAACGAGCCGAGAATCCGCACCATCGCCGTGGCAAGCGGCTTCGTACTGTTTTGCGATGATTAAGCGCCGCCGAACAGAATTTCAGACTCACCGGGAAATTCCTAATGAAGCCGGCTGGGTATGCGTTATGCGGGCCCACGAATTTTCGAGCATGATCTTAGACACGGAATCCATCCGACTGGGCACAGGCGGAGCTGGGTCGTTACCGACTCGAAAGATAATCTATTTCCTAATCCGGTGGTTCCTCGAATACAGTCAAGACTAAGCATGTTCAATTATGAACGGTCTACTGTCTGGTCTTGCTCTATTTTCTGTGGATAGGGGCGTGGAGAAGATATAATGGCAGAACTTGTTTTAGATGGAGAACTCGTTCGAGGTCACACTTTTTTCTATCATCTATAGTCTATAGCAACGATTGTCTTGCACGAAATGTCACGAGTGCACTGTATCTAGAAATTAACCCAAGAACCATTTAATATGACAAACAAGGGAATAAAAATATACAGAATTTTTATTTGTGTGTGAAACAAGAAATGTTACGTGGTGTTATGCTCCAATATACCCTGCCTTATGAGTGGCTCACAGATCGCTCTGGGTAACAAGTGATATGTATTTTTCTTCAGCAATATCACTTGACCATCTTCGAGCTCTAGCTTGCCAAAGTCTACCATACATCTCACCTGAAATTCAAAATGAATTACATATCCTGTACAATAAGTTGACAAAAAATAAGTTTCAAAGTTGATTCTCGTTTATCAACTACCTCCACGTAAGGAGTTTTCGGAGGCAACATGTTCGCAGTCAGATTGAATCCCTGATCCTCTCCCAGAGACCTCATGTACGTAGCCAACGATTTATTGTAGGACTGGAACCATTGAACCTCTGCATTTAGCAAGTTGGTGTTTATTTCCGGTGGCAGAATGCTTCCCAGCTCCCATCTCAGCTCCCTCAGCTTCCTCATTCTGTTATAGATGTATGCCAAGACGCATCTCTTGTTCCTAGTCAATGCTATGTGCCGGAGTTGAACCGATGGCAGCAGAGCCAGGTTGTCCTCGTTTCGAATGGCATTGCTGGAAGCAATACATTCGATCAGTGACTCATTAATTGTATTCTAAACACTTACAAACCTATCGGCCATGTTCGCATCATACAGGGCATGCATTTCCTCGACAACTTCCTTAACTACTACCTCCTGCAAAATGTTTGCCTTTAGTTGTATAGTGCCTCATGATAGCGGACTGCTTTTTTGTTCAATATAGAAATATCTTACGTACAGCACTGTGCAACTTACATTAAATGGTTGGATCTCTGCAGACAAATCCAATTCTGTTATTAGCTTAAAGGCCTTCCTTCCATACATCTTTAGCAGTAATGCAATACAATAAAGTAACAATATTTATGTTATGTTGTATAATCAAATTCCTGTTTCGAGTTCCTGCAAATCGAAATACAATTGTTCAGCATGTCATTTTACAAGTCAAGAAAAATGTATTAAATTGTTGTACAAAGCGAATTCTCGTTTGCCGAACCTTTTTCATTTAAAAACTCGACGGCGTACCGCTGAAAATTGATTTCAGCTTCCCCTTGACATTTGAATGGTCAAGGTAATCGAGGATAATAAGCGGCACAATAATAAGGAGAATTTTAAATCATCTGTTTATCGAAAACGAAAACAAACTTCACATGGTCGGCAGCCAGCGACATCTGCGTTCTTCAGCACCATCTTGCACGGAACTCGAGTATTATACTTGAAGCAGAAGAAAAACGGTTAGGTTATCGGTGTAACAATGAGCACGGTGTGAGAACAACAACAAACTTTGTTCAGAAAAATGTCGATGATCCTCAGAAACGTTGCTGCGAGATTACAAACATGTTCGCAGCAGGCGTTAAGGTTTTGCACAGCTGTTGTCAGTGAACAGACGACCAGTTTGGAGCCGACTGGCCCGGTCATCTCCAAAACGAGTTACAGAAATGAGAATTTTCAGTATCAGAAGGTACGACAAGTGTGGCTGGAAAATTTGGACACGGTCGAGAGCAAGAAATTAGGCTTAATGTACCTGCATCCTGCGGTCTATGCGGCAGCACCGAGGGTGGACATTATTCACATAAATGTTAAGTGGCAGAGAATGTATCGTTTCGTGGTAATTATCGGGTTACTCCAATCATTCATAAGCATTATTATCAATGATAATTTATCATTGAACTAACATAAATGTTTTGTTTCAGTCCTACGCCAACACGAAAACACGTGCGGAGGTAAGAGGAGGTGGTAAGAAACCTTGGCCACAAAAGGGAACAGGCAAGGCTCGCCATGGAAGCATACGTTCACCGTTGTGGAGAGGTGGTGGTGTAATACACGGTCCTAGATCTCCAACACCTCACTTTTACATGTTGCCCTATTTCACACGCGTCGCTGGTCTCTACTGCACTCTGTCCGTGAAACTCGCTCAGGACGATCTCTTCATAGTCAACAATTTAGAAATACCGACGCAGGAACCCTCTTACATAGAAGACATGATCAAAGAAAGAGGCTGGGGCCCTTCTGTACTTTTTGTCGATACCGAAGATATTATGCCCTTAAATATAACTGCAGCGACAGACAATATAAAGCATGTTAATCTCATGCCTGTATACGGTAAGACTACTGCCAAACATGTGTAGTTCGATCATTTCAAACAATTCACCCTTGTTTATTTCTCAGGGCTGAACGTGTACAGTATGCTAAAACACAACACGTTGGTCCTCACGGAAAGAGCAGCGCGTATGATCGAAGATCGGATTCTGTATCAACTACATAGATCAGATTACAAGAAATTGATGGATAAGTTCAAACTCAGCCAGCAGTAAACTCGAGCCAAAGGAAAAATTAAATCGTTTATTATTGATATCAGATTGTCGTTATTTTTACCAACATCCTTCTCCTCGCAACGGTGAACCCTCGGAAGACGGAAGTTTTTCGGCTCACCGTCCGCAGATTGAACTACCATATTCAATCATAAAAATCGCATTCCTTATAGCTACTTAAATCTATCGAAAAATTTGTCTCCTATAATTAGTCGAGGTCATTTCTTTTTTAAAATCGGCATACTGGTCGACTTTGCAGGAAGCGGCTGAAAGATAAAACATTGTGAAGAAATAAACAAAAGGAGAATAGTCTGTCGTTTATAGAAAGTTCTTACAATGGGATGAGGATCTCCGCCTAGCATCTTTTCACGAATCGCCCACCTCAAGCCAGCGTGTTTGGCTTCTCCCGGGAAGGACATTTGCTTCCACTCCTGTTGGTATTTCTGGTAAAGCGTAACTGGGTCTGATTTCTTGATATTGTAAGCTTTCTGAGCTTCTGGCTGCAATCTCCACGGCCTGATGACTGTTTATAAAATAGAAATAACAATTATTGATTTCAGTTGTTACATTAGCTCGGGCATTATTGAAATCTTACAGGATTTAGTCCCGGACTGGGAGGTTTTAGTAGACAATACACTCTTCGCCTGACTACTTCCAGCCCTTTCTCGCTCATGCTCCAACAAATTAGGAGCACTCATGGGCCTCCTGGGTTGCAGAGATACAGACTCTACCTGTTGCATTATCTTATCTGTGTCTACATTTGTTTTCGATTTTCTTGTGACACCGATATCTCGTCGTAAGTGTTCAGGACATTTACTGCAGCTTTTTAACTGGACGTTATTACTCGCCCCATCACAGGATGTGCTAACAGATCTAACATTGCAAGGATCAGACGGTGTCTTGGACCTTGATTTTGTAACACTGTGTTGTCTTGCACCTAAACGACTGGCTCCTGAATTAAAATATTCGCTGTTCTCCTTGTCGTTCGATACACAATGTACTTTTATCTGTACGATAGGAGTGTCGACGACAGAGCTAGAGGAATCGGTGGACACATTGTCTGCAGAGAATTGTCTCCTCTGTTCTCGGAGAATTCTTCGTATGTCGTTCTGCTGTTTTTCTATTATCTTTCTCGCCAATTCTTCCTTCTTCTGTTGCCGCTCGTGCTCTTTTACTTTTCTATACATTTTCAAATCTGCCGACGAAAGTAAAGATTAATTAACAAGTGTGCACGAAATGTACAAAGACAAAATAATTATGTTTACCTTTCATAAAACCTTTCAGTTGTTGCGCGGTGATTCCCACGAATCCCAGCGAATTTAAAAGCGCTAGAACCTCTCTCGGATCGTCGTTCATTGTTCACGAATTGATAGAGATTTATAACAATGCAAGTCGATAAAGAATACGTTTGTTTTCGTGTATTTGAATGACAGGAACGTTGAAATCAGTTGAACACCACGGAGTATGAATCTATAGTTTGCCCACTTGTGTGAACGAGTTTTCTGCACATGCGCGACGATCTTAGCATCGGTAAAGCAAAAGTTCGGCTAAAATGGGGTATCTTGGTCACCCCGCATAATTTCGCAAAATTTGCTGATTTTGAGAAATGAATGTATAATATGTATAGCGATGTCGATCAAATATTCATAATAATTTATCAATTATATATATTCGTAGCACGCTTGTCTCTCTTCTCTCTTGTCCTGGACTCACCTGGACTCTTCCAGTACTTTCCCGCCAATAACTGCACTGGACGCGCATGCGCAAAAAATTCGTCCAATATACCGTCACGCTGTTCAAAACGTGGCGGGAATTTTAGAATGAATACGACTGCAATTTTCAATTTTTTTAAACGAATTTCAAGAAAGCGGAATAAAATACAATCTTATTTCCAGTGGTAGTAGCCTTTGTAGATCTCAAAAATATAAAAATTGTACTAAATTCTATCGAATTTTATATTCCACCTTCTTTCAAAAATTTTCAGAAGCCATAAATGCATAAAGACCCGCAGTCTAGTAATCACAGACGAGGTATAAGGGTAGACCCATCATCCAATGTATTTTCCAATGTATTCAGAACAGAAATAGACTTATGGCGCGAAGATTGGTGGCATAAACTCGTCTAAATCGCGTTCCTGCTGCTTTCCAAGGAAATAGAAATATATGATCGGTATTTCAGAACGTGAGACTCGAAATCCCATAAGATGATAGATCTATCTCTTCTGTGAGGTAATCTTCATATCACAGAGAAGGTATACCTCGTCGGTGACCTCGTCTAATGTCGATTAGGGCATCGAACCGCCACCTACGGGCGGCCAAAGAAATCAGAAAGAGCGTCAGCAAATGTTCGAAGGATTGGCGGCAGATCGATTGCCAAATTGAAATAAATTTGCGCGCGACGACATTTCGACGGAAATCATCTGTCCATGAAATATCTGAAAACATAAAACAGAATTACAACAACAATTCTGATCGTTCGAATCCTTGTACAACGAACAATACACGTCCGATGGCTGCGCAGAATCTTTCGCCTGCGCTTGATTTAAGTCTAACGAAGCATAGTTAATTGTTCATCAGCCTGTAAAGAGGTCTTCATTGAAAATGCTGTCAACGGTGTGCACGATTTTTCTGCTAGCCATTGCTACAATATCGGACCCGTTCCCAGGTAAATTATACCGAATCGCCAGCTAATTAAAATCGTTAAGACTCTGTGCAAATTACCAAAAAAATCATGTGACCTTTCCGATTGTTTCGAGTTTGCGTATGAGTCCGCTCTAACGCGACAATGTCGACAATATACGTATATGTACGCTCTAAAGCGTGTATCGCGTAGATTCTAATTTTACAAGAAGGTAATCAATCGATGCATCCCACACTTGAGATATTTACTCGCAACGGACAATTAATTAATTATTAATTAATTAATGGACCTTCTCTTTTAGACACGCGCGCTTCGAAGATCAACGTGCTGGATGTTCCACGCATTGTGCGTAATGGGACGGGTCCCATCGATCTATCTTGCATCTACCACGTTCGATCGGATGAAAACGGCCTGGTGGTGAAATGGTACCACAACATGGACCAGGTGTATCAATGGATTCCGCCAAGTAATTTCAATTCGACTATTAATCGATTTACTAGTTGTCTGAGTAATGAAGAAACAGGGTGAATATTTTCTTTGGATATTTATAGTGCCACCGCAGGACGCGGGAGTGATAAACGGGTTCGCAGAATATCCCGAGGACAATTTACAGTATCCCACGTCGCGGTCCATCATCCATTTAAAAATGGTCACCGTGGAGATGAGCGGCGAGTACACCTGCATGGTGAGCACCTTCCAGGAAGAGGACACGGCGAGATCGCGAATGATCGTTTACGGTAATCTTAACGATCTTCGATTGAGTACTTCTTAATACGTTTCGCAAGTAATATGTTTGATACTTCTTCAGCACCCGAAAAGGATGCGACGATTCACGTATCCTCCTTCAATGATACACATTTGAACCTAACGTGCGTGGCGAGGGGAGCACATCCGAGACCAATCCTCAAGTTCTACGTGGAAGGAGTGGAGGTGCACAGCTACTACGACAGAACGGAAAAAACAGAGTGGTACAGGAAGGATCAATCTGTGAAGCGAGTCGTAATCATCAGGAACGCCTTCGAGCCGACGTTGTTGGACTGCGAGGTCTCAATCCCTAGCACGGATTACAAACGGAGAGAGAGGATCGTTTACTATCCCGGTTCGCATATTTTCTAAAGCCTCTAATGGCTAGCCAGTGTTGGTTCATTCAATTATCTGAAATATCGAAGAAACAATTAAATTACCGTTTGTTTCAGCTCAATCCCTGCCACAGACGAGCACCGGAAATCATCACCCAAGGCCCCCGATCATCAGCATCATCTGTGCATGCATGTTAATATTAGTTACATATTAAAGAAGCGATGTTAATATTTTCTGAACGTTTAACCCAATTGATTTATTATACCGTCATCGTTCCGAACTCCCCAAATCCCTGGCCACTGTAGAGGTGTGTAGGTGGCCTTTACCACTGGTCCCTGCCGATTAGGCGTCTAATTATAGTTGTAGATCGACTTGGAGATTATTCGGAGTATCGTATCGATGCAGAAAATGCGATTGCGTGTGCGTTAAGGATGCAGGAGGCGACAGGAGCCTGGTGGGGGACTATATCTTGAGGCGGCGGTCCTCCGCAGGAGGTCTTATCACTTGGTCCTCGTCGGTCATCCCTGAAGGATTGGTGAGTTTGCTCTGATCAATATTGTACGCTTCAACCACTTCCTCTCTGTTTGAAATTCTGTGTAGACAATTCATGTGTACACGGAGCACACGGATTTTATTTTTAATATTCCGCGCTGGCCGGATCCGTCCTCTTTTTCTTACATTTTAAAGTATACTTCGAGTGTTGAAATTTTACAAAATGTGATACCCTATTCCATAGGGTAAACAATAAATTAATCGTATCCTGTAATTCTAATCCAACGCAAAAATTTAATAAAATTCTCTGTCCACTCTGTTGAAATTGAAAAGAAATTATCCTTTTATTCAAGGCACTCGCAATCGGATCGTCAAACATGAAGATGAACGGCACTTGCTTGATACTGTTCCTCATAGGTAAGCGCCTCTACTTCTTACAATAATTAATCTTTCCCGACCGTTAAAAATGGGCATGGTCCGTTAATCGCGAGATTCCGAGCGCGTCAAAGGATTCCGAAATAGATAGATCCCGCCTCGCCCAGCCTAATCTCTTCGGCAAAGAGATAATCCTATCAAACAGTGTCTCTCTTAAAGCAGTCGCCGCGGTATCGTTGCCTCTAAGACCTTAACCAATCGCGTCCCTGTTTAATACCTCGAGCTTCGTGAACCGAAAGATCAGAAGTCTCCGGGATGTTAATTTCGCGAATTTCTGCGACGCGTAGCTCCTCGACCGGAAAATTTAAAAAGTTCCGATCGACTTCCGCATGTAAATGCGGTAACTTGTAATTACTTGCTTAAAATTCAATACGTTCCGCCGCGACATCCATAAATGCATTTCTTCGGGCTTCGGCACCCAAGATAAAGAAATCACGCGCGTTCTACGTTGCAGTCTGCGCTTTCTGGACCATCGGAGACACTCTGTCCTGTGACCAATGCGGCAGAGAGTGCGCCAACATATGCGGTACCCGACAGTTTCGAGCCTGTTGCTTCAACAACATGAAAAAGAGACAGTACGACGCCGGTGTTAGACTATGGATGAGGCCTCGCCACTACACGAACCGCCTGCACCTGGACTACGACGCATAATCGTTCTACAGCCGAATTATATTCACAGTTCCGTTCCTTCGTTTACGCGGCCGACTACTTTAATCATTTCAGAATATACTAGGCGGTATGTGTGTACTCAGGAATTGTTTCGGAAATGTTCAACGCGCTATCGTTTCGCTTACGGTTGCTATTAAATTCATTATAGCCGATGTTTAAATACATGAACGACTTCTAAGCCGAACTATTCGCTCGTGAATTCATTTTGTGTGTGGACTTACGCTTCAGGTCACCGAAATAAAACACTTTTCATAAGTAATAGAATATTTATGTTATATTCTTTCTCTGTTGGATTTGTAGAAGTTCTTCTACTGTGATGGTGGACTAGTTCGTGCTGTTATCAGGTGATCCACCGTTGTATGCGTTTAATTACTTTTCTTATTGAGGTGGATTGATCCTCCGTCTCGTCGGAGGATGGTTCCAGTTTGTTCAGTTGTCTCTTGCCCTTGTTTCTGATCATGTTCCATTGTAACTTGTCTAAACCGGGATACGATTCCTTGTCTAAGAGAAGCATTAGCTCTGACTTGTGCTTAACGTTGTCGAATGTCAACTCCTTCAAGCTTTTCTTTTTGCTTAATTTTTTTCGTTGCACATTTTCGTCTACTATATCAGTTTTTTCTTCAGCTTTTCTTTTTTTATGTTTCTCTTCTTTCGCCAGTGCCTGTTGTGCTTGTTTTAAACTAAACGAGCGACGATCTATAATTTCTACAAGAGAGAATCAATTGTTAATTCCTGTTTATTTATTATATAGTTTAATATTAAAGATTTTCGTACCTCCGGCATCATTGTCAAGGTTTACTATATTTACTATAACATCATTACGTGCAGCAGTTTCCTTCTGTCGATTCGGAGTAGTGTTTTCTAATTTTATTTCTTTGCTTTGGTCATGCCTGTTTAATGCTCTGTCCTCGTCAGAGTCGTAATTGCAAGGTTTAATTAAATTGAACATTATATTCTTTACTCCATGGCTGCTGGGGACACTGTAAGAATTCATATTATTAGCCACAAAATAATTACACGTTACTATGCGTAATCAATTTTGCAATTACTATGGTGTAGGTTCATCTATCCATGGTAACGCAAGCCATATCCGTAAATCAGATGGAAGTTCACACTCTGTAGGAAGCCAACTTAATCCCGAGGCTTTGAATGTTGTTAAATAGCGATATAAATCATTGTACCACATACAAGCTCTGTTTGTTAAATGCCTTGATAAGATCCTGCGAGGGAAAGGACTTGTGTTATACTATGTTGGTATGATCAATAAATGTTACTTCTACTTTGACAACATACCATATCCTGCTGACAACAGAGTAGGCAATAGTAGCAATAGACCAGGCATGGCCTAACATGATTCTACTTCTAAGAAAATGAGCAGCATGTTTCGAGACTTCCTCTACGCGTATCATCAACTTCGCAAACCCTTGAGTCCTTACCAAAACGTATTCTATCATTTGTTTAGTGGGAATCTTAAAATACGTTCCCTCCAGCTCGACATAGTTCCTCAAATTTTCATATTCTTTCTCAAGGGACAACGAGAGATAATTCAACATTGCTCTGTTAAGTTTTGACATGGCTTTCACACCTTTATCATTCCGAAATTTACTTTTCATGCGATATATTAATCTGCTTAGCATAGCTGCTTCTTTGTGCAGCAGTTCTTGAGAATTTAAATCCCCTACTATCTTGTCCAGTGTATTAAAAAATCCTGTCGCATCTGATAATAAAAAAATAAATACTTATTCAATGAAAACTCTTTTCTTATGAGAAATTGGAGGGTGGAATCACTGTCCGATACAATACCGAATTTTTCACGTTGGATGCAACAAGTTGCATTCGGTGGGCGTTCTAATTGCATATGATTCCATAAAGCGTCCATATTGCTGATTCAATTGTAACAATTATATCAAAATATCACAATCAGTCTGTGTAGACTGAATGAAAACATAACCCCAATTTTCATGTACACACATTTACAATTTCTGTACGATAAACATAACCTCAATTCTCCGGTACAGACACATGCACATAAGAGTGCTACACATTGAGGTAATATACATGTGTATACAAATCGTGATCACAGATATATATTGCAATCTAGGTCGCAATATCATACATCTTTATGCTGCCGAATAATGCAAATTACGTCTCGTAAACGTAAAAATAAGAAATTTGGGGGCGTTTGCGGCCTAAATTAATCTTGTATCTAGCACTTTTGACTATTGAAAAACCCTATTTTTGCATTATCGAGAAATGAGAAGGCGCATCCCGCACCCTTGCAAGTCCTATTAGAAAATGGAAGAATAATAATTAAAATTTAGAAAATATTCCAGATTTGGTTTACATGTTCTCTACATTTGAAAAAATTAATAAATCCATTTTTATTTCGTAATATAGCAAAAAATCGTGCGCATCAAAATTTGAATATAAGTGTCCGACGACTTACGGACGGGAGTATACTCGGTGATGCATATACTTAATTTAGCAGATTCTACTGTCACAATAGACTACCATCCCCGGGCAATCAGTTTTTCTGACAGGTGTGGGACGAGAGAGCACAGGTGAATTTGGGGGAAGACCAAGGGGTACTAATTTATTTACGCCGAAGTATTTAAAGCCACCCTTTATGACGGGACGATACAATAAATTTGTCCAGGGGGTGTGACCCCAAGGTGCATTCGCCGGTTGCACAAACCTGCAACAGTGCACCGGCTGTATAAGCAATAAAACTTTATGACGGCGTACAATGGAGTAATTGAGTCTTTACCTGACTGCCTCTATCCGTTTAATAGGAGGATAATACTCCTGGCATCCCTTGGGTCGGTCAATGTTCAACATAGGCCAGTTGGACGTAGTTACGATGGTAGTGGACCTGTTCACGTGTCCCCGTGGACACACATCGCACTGTTCTTTCTCCATTTTTATTTGTTCCCCACTCACTTGTGAATTTAGAAAAACTCCAAATTGTACCAAAGAATTTTTTTACAAAAAAGATAATAGTTGAATGTTACAGTTACATTTGTTTTTCCCATATGATATCTAGCATCCCCCAAAGACGGTTTTCCCGCCGCGCACTACGTCACGCTGTGGCTCAATGAAGGGAAAAAATCATTTCTTGCATTGCGAACTTCTGTTTTCCACTCTATTCTTTGGTGTAAAAAATGTCATACAAAAATTAAATTTAGGCACGCGAAAGTGGAGGTTTCACCCTTTAAAACGAACTAAGGTAGACCATCGTACGTTTTTTTTTTCACGATGTTACAATAAATCAAAGATCGCTATTTTTGCCAAATTTGTCGCTCCTACAAGATAACAATAAAACACACATTTCTAAAAGTTTCTTTGATGAACGAAGCATTGTGGAACGTTGCAAGAGATTGTCAGAGAGATTTTATGAGAGGGCATTTATTTGACAGAATACTGGACGGGTAATTAGGGACAGCAAACAGGCGGCGGACAAGGTCCACAAGGATAACATTTGATAGTCCCTGTGTAGAAGAGACCGCCGGAGGTGACGCGTGTCCTTATGACAGGTCCATAGTCTGGAGGTGCAGGCACTGGTTTAGGTATAGGTGCGCAGGTGACACAAGGATAACAACAACAAGGTGGACAAATGAAAGGTCTTGGAGGGCAGGGTAGCGGTGGACAAGGCGAAGGACAGCAAAGTGGAGGACAAGGCGATGGACAGCAAGGCGATGGACAGCAAGGTGGTGGACAGCAAGGTGGTGGACAGCAAGGTGATGGGCAGCAAGGTGGTGGACAGCAAGGTGATGGACAGCATGGCGTAGGTGGACAACTAGGAGGGCAACAAATTATAGGCTCTGGACATGATGGAGGGCACAGACATTGTGGTTCCATCGGAGGACAACAACCACAACTGAAATCAATATATTGCAAATTATTATTCAATAGAGTTGGGGGAACTCTCAAACCCAATTGCAACATAATCTACTAATAATATCGAGTATCTTATTTATACATAATAAAAGCAGCACCTCTCAATCATTCTCCTCAGTTCTCTCTTCCCGTAAGGGCGATCACACTTTACGAGCACCGACATTTTTAATTATTGTAATAATGTTACTGTAAATTTTGTTGAAACGTGCCAAAATGTCGTACGAAGTTAAAACTTGAAGTGCGCGATTAAAATAATGGAACGGTAGTTTGACAAACGTAAGCGAATAGAGACAAATTCGCAGTTAATAATTTTTATGTAAGTAGGAGTTGTATAAATTTATCAGGGACGTCGGAGTTCGAGGAGTGACGATGGCCAGCGCAGCTTTGAAATGCTCTTTGGTGATTATTGCAGCGTTTAGGTCCTCTTCGAGCGCTTTCATCGCGGCTTCGTGGCATATTGCTTGGATCTCTGCCCCAGAATATCCTTCCGTGATCTCGACTAGATCTTGAATATTTACATCCTCGTTGATCGGCATGTTCCTCAGCTTTATATCAAATATCTCTTGCCTGGTTTCGTGATCGGGCAATGGCACATATATTATGCGATCCAGCCGACCTGGTCGAAGGAGTGCCTGAAAAATGATGTCTTCGTTACTAAAAAGAAATCAAATAGAATGATTTTGTAGAATTACACTGACTTTGTCGATTTTGTCAGGCCGATTGGTAGCGGCAACCAACGTGACGCTGCCTAACGCAGTGACTCCATCCAGTTCCGTCAACAATTGTGCCAGGACTCGTTCTTGAACGTTGCTTCCACCATTAGAAGAGGAGCTTCTCTCACCCCCTAATGCATCAATTTCATCGATAAATACTATCGAAGGCGACACTTGCCTGGCTTTCCTAAATACCTCTCTCACAGCCTTCTCAGACTCGCCTACCCACTTCGAAAATAATTCTGGACCCTGAAAACGATTTTCCATAACGAATCTTCTAAATGAGGATTTTCTAGACTCTATTAAATGGAAGGAAAACCTCGTTACCTTTATATTTAAGAAATTGACTTTGCTCTCCGTTGCCAGTGCCTTTGCGATCATCGTTTTCGAGCAACCAGGCGGTCCAAACATCAGGACACCTCTAGTTGGAGTAATACCCATCCTCTGAAAGGCTTCAGGGTGTCGGAGCGGCCATTCGACCGCTTGTTTTAATTTTAATTTCAAATCTCTCTGCCCTCCAATATCCGACCACCTAACATTTGGCACTTCTATCAGGACTTCCTTCATAGCTGACGGTTTGATCACAGTGAGAGCATGATTGAAGTCCGGCAGTGTGACTTTTGACAATGTTTCTTCGAAGACTACGCCTGTTTTTTGTTGGCGTTTCACGGCGTTCAGGACTGCTTGCGAGCAAAGACCGTACAAGTCTGCGCCTACGAATCCGTGAGTGACAAACGCTATACTGTTTACGTCTTCAGCTGATAGAGTGTACGGAACTTTTAGTAACATTTTCTGCAATATTTCCATTCGCATAGTCGGCGTAGGCACGTAGATTTCGAACTCCTTGTCTATTCTACCGGGTCTCCTAAGAGAACTGTCTACTAGATCCAATTTAGAAGTTGTTGCCAATATTACAACGTTGTCATTCGTGTTCTGTATGTCGTCGAAAAGTGCTACCAGCTGGGAGAGAACCCTCCTTTCGTGATCGGTGCTCGAACTGCTCCTCTTAGGGCACAAGCTATCGATCTCTTCTATTAAAATTATACTCGAAGCTTCAGCTTTCGCTTCCGTGAATATATCCTTCAATTTCTGTTCTGTTTCGCCGAGGGATTTGCTATAAATATCTGAACTGAAAACAGTAAAACAGGGGAGATCGTATTCAGACACCAAAGCATTCGCAATCATAGATTTACCGACGCCGGCAGCACCATATAACAATACACCTTTGCTAATATAAAAATCCCCGATGCTCTTACATCTACCCAAACCAATGTTCAGAATATCTTTGATGTCTTCTAATAGCTTGCCGTACCCTCCAATGTCTTTCATTTGATATTTATGCTTCTTCTTACGCTCATCCTTCTCCTTCTCTTCTTCGCTTAGAATAGTCCATTTTGTGTTATAAAGCGCTTTGTAAAGTTTAATGCTGTACGTGTGATCTGTTGTCAAATTCAACTGCTTCAGTTGTTCTGAAATACTGTCTGTACTCTCATCGGACGTAGCTTGTACAATCTGGTAGGTCAGTCTTTTCCCGTAGAAAGGTATACTGAATTTGTTTCCAACGAAAAATATCTTCTGCTCGTTGTGATTCTTCAATACTATATTAATCATTGTGCTTGCGTCTGGCAACGAATGTCTCCCTTTATAAGAAATGATGAACTCTCTGGCGACGGTGACGGGGCAGCTCAGTTTCTGAATTTTAACAAGACCTTGTAGATCGTTCAGTTCTATGGCTGTAAAAGATATATTGATAGAGGTATGTTCTTGATTTCCGCTCGAGAGAACTCGATATACAACTGACCAGATTTTGTCAACGCAACACTCGTGACAGTTTTGTCTTTGCTCGGCCAAGCAGTTTTAACCACTGTGCCTCCTTCAGCGCTGACCAAAACAGGATCCCCTAAAGCGATATCGCATAGCTGCAACGCAGGCAGCGATATAAACACCATGTCATCTAACGCCCTTTGCGAAATAATTTTTGGCTGTTCTAAGCAAGAAATGTATAGGTAAAGAACTGGTACGATCAGTGAGAAAAATCTAGCTGGATATACCTTGCGATTTATACATTTCTACAGTGCTGTACAGCGTACCACTGTAAATGAAATCGTGGTTCCATTTTTCCAAATTCGGCGGACAATTCGCGGCGTGCTCGGCCACGTATTTTTGCGTCAACATGCATTCGCATTTTTCGCACGTGACCCACAGCGAAAGACTTTTCCTCGCGCCGTCTTTTTGCTTAGCCGCCATTCTAGAAGAAATAAATCGATTGATACGTTATTATCGCATTACACATACAGAATTCGTCAGACAATTTTTATAAGGCGGCACAATACGGTGAATACCTTGCTACGAAAACATAACCTACAAATCGTTACGATCATAACTTGCCATTAAATAGGGAAAGGAAATTAATATGTATATATACGCGTATATATAGTACCTTATATTTAAGAGAATCAATGTTGATTTTCGAGTCGGAATTAGTGTTAATATAATCTACGAAACATTTGTGATTTCATAGAAACATTTACTGCGGAATGCTACCCATCGAGGCACGTGTATGCACGAGTATGCACGTTGATGCACGTGTATGTCAGGTAGCATAATCATGCGGCAGGGTCGATGATGCAACAAGTATGAAAGATTGACAGACGCATAACTAAATTAATGCTCGATGATGACAATGAACAATTATCGAAATGCTGCAAGAATTGTTTGTTGCATCGCTGAAGTCATAGTTGGTTTAATTTGAATATTCAAAATGAGCGGTTAATCGAATATCAATGAGATATCGATTATATCTGCGAGTTATCCAACCTGTTAAACATGGTACGGATCTAAAATGACGTACCCGAAATACTAATTTGCTGAATGTAATTATAAAATATTCAATTCCGCAGGTACATTTAGGGCTCTTTATTAAATCAATAATTGCTTTAATGATCTTCGAATCGTTAACTTGGTCATTTCAGCGACATATAGCAAGGCACGTTATGGTTCCCTTGGAAAACGAGATACACAAATATTTCAGATATTAGTCACCATCTAAATAGCTTTGTATTAAATTAATAATGCTAATGTTGGATGCTGAACTGACGAAGAAGGTTGATTTTGTTGTGAAAAATGGATTGGTCTAGAGTTTCGGGATATTGAATTTTTAAAGCGACAATCATTACTTGTCCTACTACAATAAATGCAATTTGGGGAATTATCATACCGTATTCGAAGTTTGCCTTGATTGTTGTCACTCGGTTCGTATTCCGGATGAGGGGTTGATAAACGTTGTAGGTTTATGATAAATAAAACAGTTCATTAATAAGTTAGTTCATTAATAAAACTCCTCAACTATAACTCCGGGCACAAAGTACGAGAAGCGCGTTACAAGGCATGATTCGTCGGGAGTCTGACAACTCGTGATAGATAGAAATTCGAAAGAGCGAAATCTTAGCTGAGCTGAGGTTTCCACTAAAAAGACCGGTTCAGTCTTTTGCGCTAACTTAAATGGCAGTCCCTTAAAGGGAGAGGTAGATGACTACAATGATGTGTCATTGTGCCGATTTTTGTGTGACTAAGGGTAATGACCGGTCGAGGTTCACTGTCGAAAACATCTTAGTCACTATTTATCATAAAGTAAATAGTTGGTCATCCAACACTGATAACAGGTGAAAAGCACCATCGTGATTATTTTGGTAGGACGATAAGGCGAGTATTCTCGATGATGATGATGATAATCGTGGATATAGTACACGCGGTAGAAAATCTCCAAGGGACGAAGGATGTGTAAAGATTAAACATTCCAAACACACAATTACAGGCAAGCTAGCATAATTCCCGTTGAAAAATCAACGGCTGACGTATTTTTGGAGGTATGCCACTAATTTATTTTTAACACTTGATCCCGAAGAATTTCCGGGATTATAACGTAATCGTGTACCCTTTTGGCCTAAGGGCTACCTGTGTACTTTTCTTTGTTCTTTTAGTTCGCTTCTTCAACTGCTAGATTATTAAGCGACGGGATTGGTTAGGATAGGCTAGGATAGGTACGTGTGTATTAAATTTCAGCTTTCCATGTTCTCTGTGTTTCGAGATTCTTTTTACAATTACAGAAGACAGAGGAACTGGCAATTATATACAATATATAGATAACTCATCAATTAGTAGGCAAATAATAATTAAGCCTTGTACTCTAACTATGTCTAACTCTAAAGCCCTGTATCTCTAATGATGATGATGATAATGATAATCGTAGATACACGCGGCAGGAGACCTCGAAGAGTATGAAAACACTGGAATAGGCAATTAGGGTGAGAATACATTAGAGTGCTTATATTCCAAGATGAATAATCTTAAAAATGAAACACTAACTATCACGATTGTAGATACCGACGATGATGATGGTGCAGCGCAAGAAAGACCGCGGGAGAGACCGTGGAGCCGAAAAGAGAGAGGTCTGCAGGTACTAACGGATAATTGGCGACGGAATCGTTACTGGTGGTAGCTGATTTATGAGGACGGTTGATACCTATACGATTGAGCGAGAAAAAGAAGGGCGAGACAGCGGAAAGGGAGGCCCGGCGTAGGGAGATGAAAGTCGGACGGGCCTGGAATGTTGACGTTTGCAATGGAGGCAAGATGAATCAGGTTCGGCGGGGCATGAAATCAGCATGATCGCGGGCCGGGCCGGCGCGGCGCGGCACGTTGCGGCGATGCTCGTGGGGCAGAGCAAGAGGCAAAAGACCCGATACGATGGATGGACGGACGGGGCCAGTCCGTGACGAAGCGGGCCGACGTTCCCGTACCAAACGAGATTAATAGAGATCCGCCTGTCAGCCGGGACGCCTCTCCGTCTGAGCGAGATCCCAGCGGCTTCCAGACACGGCCAGTCTTCTCGCAGATCGCAACCTGCGTGGGCAACAACCGATCGTGATCGATCGTGTACCCGTGCCGTATACTATAGCCTGCGCCATACTAATCAAACGCGCGGAGATCGGATTGTAACGACGCGCGCGCCAGAGTCCGCGATTGTTCCGTGTAACCAACAAGTATCGAATCTAGTCATCCGGGGGCGACCAGGGAAAACTCTCGCTCTGCGAAAAACCGACGGAAAACCACGCAGCGAAACCGTTCTCGCCGCAATTCGTACCTACCACGCTCGACCGCAATTCGTACCGATGCGAATAAGAATCACGAGGGGTCGGTGGGCCGTATTCGGTGGCTTCACCCTCGTTTGCCTCGCCAATTTACGACTAGGTAAACACGACATTGATCTTTTACGTTCTCTGCGCCCCGGATTCAGGGGCCAGTCCATTCGAAATAGGCGAAGTCCCGCTGCATCTGCGTTCGCCAGCAAGGGTGCGTTTATCTTGAAACTGCGGTAAACGATCAGAGAGTAGAGACTCGTTGTTGAAATGTTATTCTCTTTCTTCACTGTCAAATAAAATTTTTGAAAATGCATTTTCATCTGACTTCTGTTTCTCATAATTAACTTTGGACAATTTTTATTTTGCATAGAAAGAGTCATAGCCTTATCAATGATGGGCACAGAGAAATTAATAAACGATTTAAACTGTTATTGCACTGCTTCACTGTAAATAGGGGAGAACAGGGAAAGTTCGTACACTAGAGAATGATATCGCGGGGCTGCGATAGAAACTGTAACATAAGCGTACCCTCGCGCAACCGTTCTCCAGAGTTGCGTCAGCTCTGGGACCATGTTTGGGGATGATCCTGATCGACCGTCTGTTTCAGCGATCGCCGACAAGGATTCAGAAGGAAGGCAACATGTGTGCTGCGCGAAACACGAGAAGATGATCGACGTTGGATACGGTAAGCTTTTTGCGAGTCCTTCTCACGTGACACCTTTCTTCAATGGAACTCAATTAATAAAATTTACTTTTAAATCTTATATTCTTTAAATATTAAAATTTAATTAAAAAACTTTAAATGAGTCGATAGGTCAGGCGCCATTCTTTGAATAGCAGGTGTCATAGACAGCAGTGAAAAAGAATTAAAATGGACTTTTTTCCGTGCTATCAGTGCCACTGTGCTGTACTTTGACAAATTTCACAAAACCTAACGCCCGTTTACTAGACACCTATTCAATTAATATTGGGAAATTAGATGGGGTCACGTCTGGAGCTTGTTAGAGGATAATTGGAGGGTTGCAGCCGGTTGCAGGGTGGATAGGCGCGTTTCCTGGGTCCCGAATCGGATCTCGACGGTGGGAAAAGAAGAAGGAGCACGGTTGCGTAATTTTAGCGAGCCGGCTAAGTGGAAATCGCGTTCCCTCGTTCCTCATACCGGCGCCCCATGTTCTACGAGCGGTAAACGTCGGTGGCCTTGTCGCTAGACCCGATCCGGCGAATTAATATCGGGTGTTCAATCAATTGACGCCGATCGAGAGAGGATGGAGCGTCCGGTGTCCCGCAATTCGACGCAGGGATTTCCTATATACACCTGACGCGCATTTACCAGTCGCACCAATCTCAATATTACGCCTCTAAATGGCCAGCAGCAATGCAAATGATCCTTCTTGTGGATCCATTAGCCTAACTGATATTCCTAATGCAATATTTTATTCGATCAATTCAATGGCTACATATTGAGTGTAACTCGAATCAGTTCGTCACGTACGTTTTTGTTTTACAAATCCAATTGATTTCGATTTTCTATGAACCAACTAACTTTTCTATGAACCGACACAAAAAAGTTAACGGATTCTTGTTCACCGTGATGAAACGAAATATCGCTCGTTTGCGATTTGACTGGTCGCCCCATAGAGATCAATTAGCGCGGGCCGATCAAAGGGACACGGGTGGTCCCGCGGTTCGTGGAATGTCGATCGGAGATCGCGAATTGATCGAGGAATCAGCGTTTCGCCGAAGCGATCGTTCCTCGAAACGGAACAACCGCCCTTCCCGTGAATCAATTGTCAATTAAGCGAGTCGCGCGCGATTGACGCATCTGGCCGCCCTCCGGGTGCATTCCACGCCGCGATTTCTTTTCTTGTTCCTTTGTTGAATACACCATGTACAAGTAGGAATACGGAAAAGTCTGCTAACAGGGCCGTATTGTTGGAGAAAATTCCGTATCGATCATCGAGCGCGTCGAAGGGATGAAAATAGCACTTACAGGTTACGATGAAACATTTTCTAGAACATCTCGGGAACTATCCGGGCTAGAGAGACGATTTAAATGGGAGGTTGTGCCTTTTTTAATCGGCAATCCAGTCACGCAATCTGATTTTCAATATCTTCATTTGTACAAAAGATATATTACGAAATGCTTATATTAATGCTGATATATTACGATTGCTTTATAAAAATAACAAGATTGATTTTATCTAGAATTTTTAATAATCCTTGAATAATTGGACCTGCGGATCTTTATGCATCTATGAAGAAATTGGTTGGGTGAAATATGAAACAGTAAAGGATTAGACAAATTTCAGAATATTGTAATGTCGTTTGTAATGTAACAAAGCCATCAAGGGATGAAATTAATTTTTATTTTATTCCTGCTTCCTACAATCAATGCAGAACATTTTTATTTTGCGTGAAGATCCGCAGTCTAGTGATAACACTTGAACGAAAAGATTAGCAGAAAATAGTCTGGTTGTCTAGCACACCTCTAGCAATGATAGAATAGGGACTCCAAGAGGATCTGGTTATTAAGAGGCTGGAGGGTGTGCGAAACAGCGGGCGTGTAACGTGAATCAGAGGCCGGGATCCTGGCATTCCGCGCTGTCCCACGCGCTCGCGCCGAAAATAGCATGGTTACACCTATACTCGGTTACCACCCTCTTCTTCTCGGTGTCTTCTGTCAACGTTTTCAACCGCGCGTTGTACGTACAAACGCGTAAATTACGCCGGGCGATTACTGGCGGCGCCAACCGATTTACACGCGTCACATTCTTTTGGCTGCAACGAAACACCGTCGAAACATTTCATTGAACTTCGTACCCGCGGCGCGGACACCCTGCGGCTGCTCATGCTAACTGAATCCCGTCGCGTTCCAGGAATATCGGGGGAGGTGATCCAAATCAACGCCGGACACTGCCGCAAACTCTGTCCGAGACATACTCTGGACGATCCTGGAGACGCCAGTCGACCCGTGGTCCAGGTAAATTGCTAGCCACCCGAGAAACTTTCAATTCTCTAAACTTTGAAATTCTCCCTTTTTCTCCACGAGCTTTGTTAATGAACGAAATCGATGTCTATGGAGATCTATGTGGTTGGGCTTTCGCTTGACTGTCCCTTGTGAAGGCAACCGGGTGGACAGGCAACCATTCACTATATTTCCTTTAACAATTCTTCACATTCTTATCAAAATGTCTTTAATTCATTATGAATTCATTATTTGGATATTTTTACACCAATTTACAGTGTTAGAATTCAATATAACGTAAAATATCTTAAACACTGAGGCTCCAAAGTAAATACATTTCGGTTGCCTACGCAAGGGGCAAAGACTAGGGTTAGAAGTTCTTGCTTTCAGATGAATTAAAGTTTGCACACTTTTGTTGTAAGGGACTGTCATGGTTTTAAATATTCCATTGAACTCAAGCTGGTATTTGTCGTATTAGAGTAAAAGGGGGCAATGGCGTCCTGCGCGAGGTCTGGGTTAGGTCACTTAACTAATAATTGTAACAAAAGAAAAGGCTGGGGTCGCACATTCATCGCAAATCACTCTTGACAATAGCTCTCAGACTGATGAGGGGATAACAAATGATGATGATGACAACAAAAAGACCGCACTCAATTTTAAGCGATCAGCGTTATTAATAACAATTGTGAGCTACTCGATAGCGAAGTGCTTACCTTACACTACAATCCAGTTAATAATCAATGCCAATTATTTTAAAATATCGTTGAAAGACGTCTCGAACGATCTATAATCGTGGTCGGAGAGTTAGTGTCGCGTCCCAGAGACAATCGCAACGGGAATGCAGATGCAGGTAAGATGACTCACGCAGACGGGACGTGCACCAGGTGCAACAGCCAGTTGTAAAGAACAAAAAGCTTGGAGAAGAAGAAGGGTCTCGTCCGCGAAAAAGACGACGACGTCGGAAGATTTTAGCGCGTTCGAGATTTCGGGTAACGATCTCGCGAGGGTCTCGATCACGATCGAGAAGGGGGAGGCGGCTGGGATCGGAGGAGGAGCAAATTCCAACGGGGGCAAAGAAGGAGGCAAAGCCGCGGGACTTCGAATTCGTGAAACGAAAAAAGACACCGTGCACCGTACCTACACGGCGCAGGTTACGTGTGCCTACGTGCCAAAGGGCCAAGACGCCAAAGGGCTATACGGGAAGGGCCACGGAAAAAAAGCAGGAACGTCATGTAGATTTATGACGCATGGGATCGACCAATCCAGCCAGCTGGAATGCGGCCACGCCAGGCATCGCGCACGATCGTACGATCTTCGCGACTTTTACGGCGAGTGCACCCCGCGAGAAGAGCCTCAGCCGCATCCTCCAACGATGATTATGCACATTTTACAAGCGCCGCGGTCTTCACTCGACCGAAATTCAGAGGAGGACGTTGACCGACCCTAGATCCACTTATCGCGTGCCCAGAGATCCGATCGGCTCTTCAGATTTATCCGAAAGACATTAACGCGTTCGCCACCACCGTCGCAGATATCTGACGTTCGCAGTTTCACAATTTACTCGGAGATAGTCCACTCAATTTTACACACTTTCTCGCAATTTAATTTTGCATTTCATTAATATTAATTCGGTTTTAATCGGCTCGGTGTGATGAAATCTTCATCATGAGTCTGCTGATTCCATTTGACAAGGCTTGACTATTCTGCTGATTTTAATTATTCGAGATTAATATATACTAACATCATTCTAGTCTTCCGACGTCTTTATACGTTTGTGTTCGACCAATACAATTTTTGTAAGAAATGCATAAAAATTATTACAATTACTTCAACACTTAATACATTTAACTACATTAGAGAGCAAGGACTGCCAATGGATTTTCGTTTATGTTAAATCCAACAAGAAGATCAACGATCGACGAAGAAGCAGCTTCAAGAATAGGAGAAAGGAGATTAGCCAGACCAAACCGGGCTATGAAATTGTGAATAAAAGTATTTTTATTCACAAAATGGAAAAAAAGAATGGAAGGACATGCACCTTGTCGTGTAAACAATTGAAGTTTGCGTGCTACTTCAGGAATTAGATGAATAGTCGACAATGGTTCTGAACGGATGAACGATGCAGACTAGGAGGACAACAAAAGTCTAGGACCTAGACAGACGATTCGCGAACGACCCCTAGAGGAGCTCATGCTGCTCGTCCCGGTGCAGCGTGCTATTTTGGTCACGTGATGCAACCGGATCGTTGGTTTACGATCTTGCAGCACCCACGCCGCGGGAGAGAAACAAGCTGCTGCTGTGGCCGTATGCAAGAAACATTTCTGCACGCGATATGCAGAAGCGACGAGAGGATGTGTTTTGCGTCCTTGGAAGGTCGTGTCGTGCCGGGTCACCGATCTGGCGCCGGCCTGGCCGGCTATACTAAATCCCGAATTGTGTTCCTGGGACCGGGCCGCTCGGAGGATCGATGTTCCCGGCGAACGAAATTTATTAGAAAATATTCTTAGCCAGAAAATATCGCGGCCGTATTCGAACCGAGGAGGATCCGAGAGATCCCGATTTACATGGACAAAGATAACGGTCGGTTATCCCGCAGCGAGGATAATTAAATGGCCCGCGTGTTCGCGAAACGAAATCGAGTACCGAAGAGGAGATAACCAGCCCCGCGATTATTATAAATCCCCACCGTTCCTAGAACCCGCAAATCAACCAGAAATACCGAGCCGCTTCTATATATCCTCGTTTTCCACGCTTTCTCAGCCTTTCTTTTTCATTTTCACCTTCTGGCTACCTTGCCCCGCTCGCTATAGCGCCTTTCCGGTTGGCATCGTCCTTTTGGATGGTGTGACGCTATGGTGGCTCACTTGTTATAATATTGGGAGCTGCAAAGGCAAACAAACATGTTGAATAATTCCTCATGGATGCATCTTTACAATCTCAAAAATTTGGAGATAACAAAACATTAACGAAATACTAATTCTGATCATGCAGAGCTAACAAAAGTGAACTTTTAGGGCAGCCTAACGCAAATACCATGACTGCTTTTTTTCAGTTTTGTATATAATGGTAAAAATGTTCAGACTTAATGCTAGTTTCTGTTACGGAATGTTAGAGATGCTCCCAGGAAGCCCACTGTCGTTCCAAAGCAGCGAAAATGGAGAGGGTGACGACGATCCAAGGTGTCCGCGTGATAGAAGTCGTGGAAGCCTGCGAATGCACGCTGGACTCGTACTGCAGACGGGAATCTATGACACATTTAGTGCATTCCGGTACCCCTCATCAGGCTACGATCGACGTTGGCGTGTGCATGGGTCGCTGTGATAAAGGTACTTCATCCCTTTCTTCTCTGTATAATATTATTTCAATTTTTCTTGATAATTCTTCATCTATATTTGCGTAGAACTCGGGTGCAAGCCGCTGAGGAACAGCACGGTCAGCATCAAGGGGCCGAACGGTAAGAGGAGTCTAAAACAGGAAGAACTATAGAACGACAGCAGTACTAATGTTCTAATATTCGAACCTGTTCTCATTTTAGGGGACGAAGTGTACCAGGTGATCGAGAAATGCGGCTGTGCCGGGTCCTGCCACAAGATGGATCACATGGAGACTGTCTTGGACTTCAGCGAAGTTGAAATCAAAGATGGCACCAACACGACCGACGTCAGGCCGGTCCTCCGGGTTAGTTCTTCCCATTCCTGTAAAATCATTCCAATTACTATCGCTTTATAGACTGTTATCGTTATAGCAAATCAACGTGGGACAATGCGTCGGGTCGTGTCCAGGCAACGGAACGGAAATGTGTCTGCTGCGGGCGAAGAAGGAGCCTTCGAGATGCTTAGCTAGTTTGTACAGGAAGCAGAACACCTGCACGCCCGCTAGATTCAAAGTTCACGAGTACAGGTACTCTAGGATTGTCAATCAAACAACCCCATTAGCTTCATCCACATTTGGTACTGCATCTTGTTCCTCGCTGCTAGTTAAATTTTAGACAATTTATTTTTAAATTTGTTATTCGATTAGGCAATGCGTGGTAACCGGCGCAGGTAACGAATCAGGCGCAGTAGCAAATGTGGATGTAGCTTCATTGAAACGAGTCAGTGTGTAGGACTTTTACTGTACTGTCTTCTGTTTGTTAACATGTTTCGTTTTGAGTGTTTTTGGCAATAGTTCTAGAAACTATTACAGTTAGGCCAGATATAATAATTATAAGTGCTGGTGCACCAGTGTAAAGTAAAATTTAAAATTACTACTAGTGTGGCTCACTAGCCAAACAACAAGACATCATATTGATCGTTTCCAGGACTCGTCGGGGATCGAAGAGGGAGATCATTCAAATCACTCAGTGCGCCTGCGTTTAGACGGTACAGAAATCATCGAGAACTCAAGAAATCAATCCGAAGACTCACCGGAACGAACAAGAACCGATTACGCCCGCGAACCGCGAAGTACCGTTTCGATGTTCCTACAAGCACCGTGTATTGGTATGATAAATAAACGTACGATGACTTTGTAAAAGATCATGGCTATCCAAAATCTCCGGAACGCATCCTTCCGCGGTGCGCTGCGTAGAAAATAAGAATCAGTTTTGTTTTTTGGCAAACGCGAGAGCGTCCCGTTCGCGACGTCTCTACCGAAAACGCCGCCAGCAAATTGCCAGCTAGCCAATTTTGTAGTTACCAGCAAGTCGTCGGGTCCGAAGCTCTCCATTCGTTGTTCTCATTCCGCGTGCTCCGCCCGTGTACGAAAGTAAATGCAACAAAAAGAACGAGGTCGTCGCCAAGAGAGAGAGAAAGAGAGACTCGAGAGAATCCTCGGATCACGCTCACGTGCGCGTGGGCGAGAAATACCGGCTGTGACACCCTCCATCGCGATCCGTCATCGTCCACTTAGGAAAACAACCGATTATTCGCGACATCTAAATATCGCCGGCGGGGCCACATAACTCGCCACTTACGAATCCCGCCGGAATTTAGGAAGCGTGAGCTTTTTTTAATAGCCCCGCTGCCGGTGCCATCATCGACTCCAAAAGGTATCGCCCGGACTATCCACCCTCCTCTTCCGCTTCGCAAGATGAAGAAGGCACTCTCGGTCCCGCTGGATCCTGCGTGATCCCTGAAATTAGTTTCAGCCGTTAGAAAATGTTCTGAGAACAAATCGCACGTGTCTTGCGTGTAGGGTTGCTCAGGGTGACTATAGCCACCTCTCTGCGAGTTTAAAGGTGGTTATAGTCATTAGTTACAATCTTATTTTAAGCAACTCTTTTGAATATACTTCGTGAAAGAAATGAATGGATGACGTAAAAAAACTAAGGCAGCTTATTGAAGCTGTTAGGAAAAGAAATATGTTCTTATTCATCCCGAGCTTCGTGCAATTGACCCAGACAATTTTCATTTAGCACAAAGATCCACAGTCTAGCTATTAGCTCTTTCTGCTGTCCCTAATACTACTGCGGCCACTTATTTTGCATATCAAGCTGTCCTAAAATGGTCAAGTGAATGCTAACAACCAGCTGGGACGAAACTGTAAAAGTTGTTAGCGCAATAAGACCCTAATAAGACGGCGTAGGGTGAAAATGCACAATTTTCGTCATCGACCGGTGGGAAATGTAGGTGGAAGGTCTGGATCGAAATGGACCCGGTCTATCGGAGGGTTGATTGCCGTGTGATTGTAAAGTGTCTCTCGATGACACGTGTGCGTCCTCCCCGAGAGAGGGTCTCGTTGACTCTCGTGGTCGCACAGTGGTCGATTAGTATGGAAAATTGTAATATAACTTGATCTATTAATACCTAATACGTATAACTGATAATTTCTTTTCGGCTCAATCTCAAACTACAAAAATCTCAGAAATCGAAAATGACAAAATGATAAATGAATGATAATGAAAATGATAAACCCGAATACGTTTCGCTAGTTGAAGCTAGTTAGATTAATCTGATACACTGCCGTGCTGATTTTTGTCCCACTTTTTCGAAAAATCGACCACTGTGCGTCGGTGTCCCGTGCGAGAAGAAGCCGATGTCGCTGCGGGGAGCAACGCGGGGGAGGCAACTCCCGGCATAGCATAAAGGTGACTCCTCGCAGCGAAGACCTCCCATATGCTACTTAGCATCCCGTTCGGTTCGGCAAACCTCCTGTCCGCCAAGCAGAGAGAAGGTGTCCGCTCTCCTTCCTCGCGAGAACGCAGTTTCCTTTGCCCCGTCGCGCGAGAACAATCCCGGGTGTTCGGTCGATGCAGGTCGTGATCATCACGCTAATTAGTAATCGTATAGTCGTCGAGATTACCACGAGCCAAGGAGAATCGTCGGAATAAGGGAAGACAGAAGAGAGGGATGACGAGGACCGTGCCGTACCTCTTCCTGGGGTTGCTGCTGCTGTCGAGGACCCTGGACGCTCATGGTGGCCATGCAGAAGGATCGGAGGACTCCTGGTCCTTGGCCGACCTCGACCACGGCGAGGACCATCATGCTCTCAGAGACGAGGCTCTGGAGAAGCTGCAACAGGTCCGTGATCAGAAAACTGTGCTTCCGTGGCGATTATTCCATATTTTTTCAAAGTCCTATGACCCATAATTAACAGTGATTGTAGGCAGCGAAACAAATGCTGGTAGATAAAGTGTTAAGATAGTTGAAGATCCGTGGACCTTATGTTAGCTCTTAGCACTCGAGTGGTGCCACTAAAAATTGCTGTACCATTATTGAAAATATTGTTTACGTTATTAGATACGTTGGTATCTAATCAATTACCAAATTTAAAAAATCGTAGAGAATGGAAATATTTTAGGTCGGAAGAAACGTTTCATTTTCGAGTTAGAATAGCTGCGAGTGCAAAGGGTTAAGACGAAATCGTTACAGGTGCTTGGGATCCGCAGCCATGGCGAGAAGACAGGCCGTCGCAAGGTGCCCCCGCAGTTTATGGTGGAGTTGTACAACAATGTCGCCGATTCCAGCGGTGTCACTCGCGGTAGAAACCCGTACAATGCCAAGGTTGTTCGCAGCTTCATCGAAAGAGGTATACTGATGCTCCCTCGAACCGAGTAATCTGTGTATACGAATATCCTGATCGAAACGATGATTCTCCGGCAGATACATCCATGTCGAGGTTCTACTTCTTCAACATCACGGGGTTGGAGGTGAACGAGTCTGTTCTGGAAGCGGAGCTGCACTTGTACCGGAAGAGGACGTCGGCGAAGACTGCGCATCCTTCCACGTTAGCCTCTGCTTATTACCTGGTGAATATTCGGACGAGATTAGACTAGTATTGTTTGGGAATCTCGAATAATTTTGTACTTTTCTAGATAAGGGTCTACCAAGTTCTGGACGAGAAGAGCCTGGATGCTCCTCAGCAGCATAAGCTCCTGAATGTTCGGTATGTCGGGGCGCACGCTTCCGGTTGGCAGGTGAGACTCATTGATTAATCATGGGGGAGCATGGTGTAGACCCCTGGAAATTTTATAAATTCTTCCTCCGTTTGTCTTCAGATCTTCAATGTCAAGCAAGCGGTACTGGCTTGGCTGAACGGCGAGCCTAATCTGGGTCTCCTAGTGACAGCATCGACCCTGTTCGAGGACCAAGTGGACGTGGAGTTCTCGCGTCGCAACGAGTACCACCACAGCAAGCAGCCGATCTTGGTTCTCTTCGACGACGACGGCCGTAGCGATCAGAGCAATAAGAAGATGATCCCGCGCTATTACGCGTACGGGAACAACAACGAGGTCGAGGGCGAAGTGTCGTACGACGAAGAGGACGAGAAGATTGATCTGAAGAACGAGTATAATGACAAGAGCCTCGATAGACGCTCGCGAAAAGGTCAACCGGAGGAAGCGAGATGGGAAGGTGGGGAGAAGTCCGAATTCTTCCAACGACAAAAGCGAACGCAATCGAAGGACTTAGAAGATAAACAATTCTCTAATCGCCGTCGCAGGGAGGCGACTTCCTTGTCGGATCGTCACGAGAATCCTTTCTCCAACGACGCTCTGTTCCTCTCGATGGACATTTACAGAAGAGCAATGCGCAGGGGAAGATTAGACCACCGGAGGTCCAAGCTGCGCGTGAAGAACCGCAGAGAGAAACGGGCTACCAAGAGCCACGCTTCCGTTCAGCAGAATGTCACCGAGTGCTCGAGGCACGAGCTCTACGTAGATTTTAAGGAAATTGGACTCTCCTCGTCGATCATAGCTCCGGTAGGCTACTCGGCCTACCACTGTAAAGGCGTCTGCGAGTCCCCACTCAGCCAGGACCAGCAGCCGACGAATCATGCGACCATCCAGGGTATAGTTCACAAGATGGGCCTGGCACAGGACATCGAGCGACCTTGCTGCGTGCCCACCAAGCTCCTAGGAACTCCCATCCTCTTCTTCGATGATAACGAGAACATAATCCTGAAGGTCTATCAGGACATGATCGCGGATCGCTGCGGATGCCGCTAGAGACTTCTCTAGAAAGAAAGTATACAAGGTGAGCCACTTAACTGTACCACCTAAATTTACTTTCATTCAAAGCATTCTTTTTCGAGATAGGTGATACAGTTGAGTGACTCGCCCTGTAGATTAATAGATGAAGACAGAGGGTATCGAGAGACAGGATGACTGTGAAGAATGACTGTGAGAGAATGATCGAATGTGTGCTCATGTCTAGTGGCGACGTAAAAAATGATTGGAACGAGAGTCATTCCCAGAGATTCGCCTCGTGATCGTTGTCTAAATGGATCCTAAGCCCCCGAACTTTTGTACATAAGAACATTCCTAAATTCGCGCACGGTCATACGTATCCACGATTGGCGCGCGGCCCGACACCGTATCTTGTATCGTCGTTAATTAAATTATTATGCTATAACCGCACGCAGGCAGCCACGCCGGAAACTGTATATAAAACGCTGTATCGTAGACGTTAGGGTTATTTATATTTTAATTACGATTGAATAAACACGGATATTTAAGCGAGACCAAAGCGAGACCCCTTTCATTTGCAATTGCCTTGCCTCGAGCGTTCACCCAGACGTTCGCCCGATTTTTCGGCCGTGAACACCCATAGAACAGACGATTAAGGATGAATGGAGGCGATTTAGAAGCGATTCGCCTCCGGGGACGCACAAACCAATTCTCGTTGACCCCCGCACGCAACGCAGAAACGCTCCGTGTGACCCCGTAAAATAATAACACTAATTGAATTTATCCGAGCTATTACGCCATTTAAAAGAAATATAGACGACCTTGAGATCCCCGAGAATATGACCTTGACAGGAATTCGTCTGTTCTTCACAACAATTGCCCTATCAAAACAAACAATTTCCTTCTTTAAATTCGTTTCGACTCGCGAAGATAAGACTTTTAGTGATCGAGTTATGTTAAACTAACCGAGTATTTGACGAAAATCGAACAATATAAAAGCGCTCCGAGGATCCTCGCCACCCTCTGATTGCATTAACTGGTTCTGCGGGCTGTTTGTCTTTCGGGAAGGTTTCCAAATAAACGGAGTCCCGGATCCGGAGAGTCGCGCAGTGTTTTTGGCGAGCGCTCGTTCGTAAACTTAATGGCCGAGCCAATAAAGATGATCGTGACGGTAACAGTGGCCGGAGACGATGACTTTGGCGCCGTTGGATGCAGAAAGGCAGTCGCGGAATGTCACTGGCTACCGGTGTTAAATGCTGCCACTTTCACCCCCTTCTGTCTCCCTGTCTTCCGAGTAAATAAACTCTTCCAAATTTCTCCCGGTCCGCCTGTATTCGTTTTTCTTTTCTACCACCGCCCGGACTCGACGTTTTATTCATTTTATTTCATTGCTGGAATATCTGAACAGGTAAACAAATTAGTTTGACGACCCCGTTGGAATCCCCGGAGTGCTACCACTCGCAGGACCAATCTATCTAGCAGGGGGGGGGGGGGGGACCGGCAGCGAATCCAAAGCGAAATTACAAGGCCGATTAGGCGATATCAGACGGGATTGACCGTCTCGGCGTCTTCCTGTTTTCTCGTTAGCCGCCGAGACACTGGGCGCTCGTTGCACGCGAATAAATCCTCACCCACGCGAACCTTACCCACAGCCCCGGAGACCAATTTGTCCACAGGCATAATTTTAGGTTTTTCCTCGATCTGTCCTCGATTTCCGTTTGTCCAACGCGCCACCATTGATTTATCGCTCCAGGACCGTAATAACCGCGCGGGGAGAATAGATTCTAGTTAATTTCAGCTTTAGGAATTCATATTTTTAACGCTATCAATTTTTTTATAATTATTTCCAAGTTATTCAACGTGTTAAACAAACTTCGAGCCACCACAACTTTTTCAAAATTCGACCGGGAGACACGGATTTTTCAGAGGAGTTAGAAGAATTAGTTCACTAGATGATACGAAATAGAAAAATGCCGCAATTGTTGCTCCGTACAATTTTTTTATTCCGGGACTATATTGAAAATTGAGCCACATTGGAACTACACCTTTGTGAATCTTGTTGAGACTTTAGAGATTTACCAGATTATTGAGCTAACTAACATCATCTTTCTGCCAGAAAAATTATCCAAAAATCGTTTCAATTTTTTCAGGGCCAGTTCGCTTGAATGAAGATAAACAAAGATCAGCCTCTCGCAAAATGGAGCCACTACTTTACATTTTGGGTCCCCTTGCATCTGTGGAGGTGGCCTAACGGAACGGAACACTTTCCTCGAGCAGAGGGGACGTTTCGCGAAGGTATAATTCTCCGGTATGAAAAGCAACAAAGTGCTAGAGGCGGATGAGTCGCAGCGAGAAATATGGGAGGCCGATAAATAAGGCGATGAAGGGGAGCAGAAAACTGTGGCGCTTTCGATATACGGGGATTTGCATATTTGCGCGGCGACTCGATCGTTCGCGTGCCATCGCCGCTGCATTCCGCGCGCGTGCATCTTCGGTTATATTTAATTCGCGGTGGGTGTATTTTCGAATCTGCCCGGCTAAAAATAACTGGAACACGTCCCATTGCATTCCACCGCTGTATTTAGATCCCTCGCGTATCGTAACACGCGTATAGCTCGCACCCCGACAGGTTCGCGTTGCTCGCAACAACTTATTCTCTCGTTTACATAATTACGGCGCCGAGATTCCTCGAGCATTCTCGTGGCGAACGACCTCAATGTTATCATTCGATTACACCGATTTAACCACTAATGTCAATAACTGGACTGCGGATTTTTATGCAAAATTAAAATTGTCTGCATTTATTTCAAGCTACAGGACCTTTCTGTTCTTAATACTTATAGCAAACTGGGAATAATGCAATAGTACGTTTAAATTTTTTAAACATTTTTACTCCTTTGCAGTTCATCTACTCATCTCGTAAAATTCGCAATCTAGACATAAGGGTTAATCTGTGGACAACAAACTATGCCTAACATCTTCTACGTTCAGTAATATTGCGGTCGTTGAACATTATTCTTCCATCAGTTCTACGAATGAAGAAAGAATCTCCGGTGTTGCGCAGTTACTCTTCAGGACTCTGCAGAAAATGTGGGTTACCACGAAGTCCGGAGACTCCGGCCGCCTCTCCCTAATCTACCTGCCGTTTTGTGGTAATTCCTGGAATCTTCGTGCTACACCGCGTATAATTTCTGCAACATGGAAAACAGTCACCAATGTTGCTAAAAGACGAGTCAATAACAGTATTAAACGATTAGAAATTATGCTTTGAATCTGATTTAGCTATTTTATCCTTAACGAGAAAAATACTTCTAGCATAACTAATTGTTGGCTGGTAAATAAACCCGGACATAAACAAAGAGTTACAGCGAGAAGCAAGGTGCTCACCGAGTCGCATCTTCAAAGGCTCGGTTGGAACACGTTGAAGAACCACAGACAGAGAAAGAGAGAAGCGGTCAAGCCGCGGAAGGGTTATGGATGTTGAGCGCTGGAAGGATTACGGGTCGAAGAAGAGAGACTAGACAGCAGCGTATCCTAGGAGGAACGGAGAGAAAGGTGAAACGGTGTGGAACGGAAAGAGAAGGGCCTAGAGAGAGAGACGTAGGCCGTTGCCGCTGTCTAAGAAGTAAGAAACCCTAAGCCGTGAACTGTACGGTCTGTACAATGACGTAGTGTTCTGTCATCCGGTGCGCTACCTCTCCAGCAGCCTCTCCACTACCACCAGCTGGCCATTATAGTGGGACAGAACACTTCACCGGTTCACAACTATACATATAGCGGTAGGCCTTTGAACGGTGCGCGCCTCGTGGCCTCGTGTTCCTCTTCCTTCTTTCTCGCGTCCTTTTTGCTACAAACGAAGGCCCAGCATCGCGAACTCGTTATCTGTCTTCCGCGGGTGTTATCGAGCCCGCTTCGCCGCGTATAAGTTATCGACGGTCCGGTTGACACTGTCGATCGTTCAGTCTCGCTGTTTCCTGCGCGTAAACAACCAGAGGCCAAAGACACCAGCAGCGACGTCCTTGATCCTGCGGATTGAAATTCAAACGTTAGTGCCTCTCGGAGATGGAAAGATGATAGAGTCTGACGGAGATGTCAGCGAAGATGGGAAGAAGCGGTCGTCATCTCTGAAGAAGATGATCCAGAATGGCAATGGTATATGGAGCGCATTATGACAAACAAGCGCGGCGATCGTCCCTGACAATCATGAGAGCTTCCGCGCTGATCTGCTGGATACTCGTCTTCAGACCGATACTGACCACCGACGGCCTGCACACGAGACATCAGGTGAGTACGCGTGACTTCGACTTCCTTCTCCCTGAAATCGCAAATTGTTTTGTTAATACGTTACACATCGGCGATTATTTCATAATTTTTGGAAGTCTATGATCCATATGAGGATTTTTTAGTGGTTCCTTCGTTTAAGCTTCGGTTTGGTACACCACAATTCTTCCCGTAGATAAAGTGTTAACCCTTAGCAGAGTCATCACTAAAAATTGCTGTACCATTACAATTCGAAATATTGTTTACATTATTAAATATGTTCGTATCTAATCAATTACTACACGTTTAAGTATACAAAGAAATGGTCGGAAAAAATGTCTAATTTTCGAGTTAGAATAGCTCCGAGTGCAAAGGATTAATGTAAACAGCCCTACAATACTGATGATAATAGTTTCATACAGAATCTACTGAGAGCGTGAATGTATAGCGGACGCGTCTCGAGCATGAAAATAAATGTAGACTGGAGATAAAGAAGTCCTAATCACAGCGGTGGAGGAAATCACAGGGGTTAAAACTTCGGGGACGAAAAATGCCAAGCGGGACGGCATCAAAGTCGCCGCGCGCTGGAGACATCAAAAGAAGCGCGCCGCGACATCAATCATACCGACTCTTAACACTAAAACTACCACCGTTGGTCGAATGACCAGTTCCTAATTTTTTCTCTTGCAATCACTGAAATTGCAAAGCTGTTTTCATTGAACATTGCCGAATACGGATTCCTGTGTCCTGCCATTAATGCAGAATATTTTTATTTTGCGCAAAGATCCGCAGTCTAGTAATAAGATTTCATTTACGACTTCGGTGATGTTGAAGTTCGATCCGAGCAATCAGCGTTGGGCTTAGATCTTTAATTGCCGAAGGAATTTCAGTGAAGTTTGAATTTCCGAGACAGGAAACGGAGATTCCGTGGGCTACGCCATTGAATGGAAGCCGAGTTCGCGGCGCATGCTTCCCAGAAGTAGAAACGTTCCCGGATCCGCCGAGCGTATCCCATTCCGCTCCATTCCACTCGTGCTGCGTCCCTTTACCTGTTCAGATCCACGAGCCAAACACGGGGCCTCTTTTGATGTGCCGACCGGCCGCCCTCCTCGGGAGCGACGATCCAAACATGGAGCTACAATAGATCCAATTATCAATTCCATTGTCTTCTTCCTGAAATTCCATTGTATTCTTCCTGAAACTCGTCGATTTCTTTTAATAGCTGGACGATGAGGAGACTAGACGCAATCTGGACGGTCTTATCCAGGAATACTCAGGCCCGAGGCTCCTCCGTTCCTCCTGGATGACCGTCACCCTCAAAGACAAGCGGAACGACGAGCTGGAGAAGGAAACGCTTCCCACGAGGCACGCGAAGCACCGGAAACGACGTCGCTGCCGAAATCGGTCGATCTGCTCGAGAGGCATCGTTAGACCGTTTCGAAACGAGACCAAGAACGATCGAGACGCTAATGCGGTCTTGGAGAATGAAGAGCACGTTGCTGACGCGAATGATCAGATACAGGTGATTGTCCTTTACCTGGAAAAATAGTATCATCAGTTCTTGATACATTGCTATAAATGTATAGACTCATAGAGTATACTCACAAAGTCAGCCAGTGTGACTTTTTCATCATCCTCAGTGGTAATTGTTCTTCAGGAGGTGAATACCGAGTCCAAGGGCGAGGACTACGACGCAAGGGACCCTGAAGAGAAGGCTAGCTTCAACGTAGAGAGGAACGTAAGCTCGGAGTCGATGGACTCCTTCGACGACCGCAGCCTCCTGGACGAGATCGAGTTCCAAGACACCAGCCTGCCATCCTGGGCGGAGGACTGGTCTAAGAAGGACAGGCTGAACGAGACGGACGATTACGGGGATGAAACGGCGCGTCGTTCGGCCGTGGAGGATCAAACGGCGTTCCACGAAGGCCTGGGCGTTTTATTGGGCAGGCTGTTCCAAAGTCTGCGTAACGCTTCCGGCGTGGAGGGTCGGGACATCTTGAAGGAGCTGAATTTCGTGAACGGTTCGAGCGTGGATCCCTGCCAGAAGTGGTTGAACAGTAGGGACAAGCTCGAGAAGGTTTTCTTAGGTAAGCCTACGTAGAAGAAAAACTCTCCGGGCCGAGGGATAGATATGGAGCCTATTGTTGCCGGGTTCTACGAACGCGATCGTTCGGGTCTGTTGCAGGTGGCCTGGCCTCGTTGCCCGCCTGCCCCTGTCAATATCCCAGCAACATCTTTTACGACGACAAAATTTGGGACGAGCCGCAGAGAAGGTATTTCAGGTGGCGGGACATCAGCGGCAGCTCTCAAAGGCTCGACGTTTACAAGCCCGGAGCTGCTTACTGCGTAAGATCGTTGCTCACCCAGGGAAGCGGAAGCGCGGCCGCTCAGCATTGCTGCTACGATCGCAGGAGGAAACTTCTGACCCGTGGTTCCGGTGCCGGCACACCTAACTTCGTCAGCCCGGAGATATCCGCTATACTGCACGAGAGGATCGACGTGCTGCCGTGGAGGCTTTGCAAGGGGGACTTCTCCAGGTAACTGAAACAAGAGAATTGTGATATGTGTATGAGACACTGTTAAATGAGACACTCTTCTTTCATGTCTCTTCAGGTACAACGGAGTGAGGCCACCCAACAACGACAACAGCTGCGAACCGAACCCCGATGACGAGGAGTATCAACGACAAATTGATAACACGAAGTATTATTAGCTCATACGTCCCCTATTTAAATGATGTTCAGGCACCGTGCAGAGATGACTGAGGAATAGACTATTTCTCAGAATACATTTTTTTCTAAGCGAAGGGGGTTGCCTTTCCATCTCTGCACAGTGCCATCCGCCGAGCACCGCAGACTATATTTACATAATTTAAGCGTGTAGAGCAACTTTGTGTAATAAATGTACTGTATGTAACTGTACGTCTCTCTAGCCTTACTCCGTCTTCTCCTGGACATCCTTAGATATTTTGGATTCAGGTGCCGAGCGCGGGACGTTTGAAAAGCCGCGCGTCTGAAAGCTTGATAAGTTCGGAACCGGTTTTAGTGCGTGGCCGAGTCGGTCCGCAAGGTTTACAGTCACGTTTCTCGCGCTTCGTCCGATGCCGAAGAGGGGAGGAGAACGCAGAAGACGTGCACAGCAAAGTCGATTCAACGTCGCGTGGCGGGGCGGTCAGTTGTTATGGTTACTGGTCGCAAACACACTTGCGCGAACCGTTTCGTTTCTACACCGCCTGGACGAGTCTAGACAGTCATGGACTGGGCCGCTGATTTGGAGATCACTTCGAAAAAGGTATACCTTCGCATACTTCGCTAGAGGTCGATTTGCCTCGATGATTGTCGCTACAGGATGGAATTTTTCACACCTTCCAAACACTCGGAAAGATAGAGTGAAGAATGTTGTTGAGAGAGAATGATTGAGGGCCGGAGGGTCCAAGGACCCAGCAGGAGGTGTGTTTAGAAGTCTTCTCTGCGGGAGACTGCTACTCGCCGGGCCTAACAGGTGGTGGGGATTGCATGCATACTTAGCAATTTTTTACAGAAAAACTATTGTATTTATCGCATTGCTACTTTGCACACATATTCATTGGTGTTTGAAGAACACGTCTGATTTTTTTCGAGTGAAAGTAATCAAAATTACGTGAGTGTATAATAGATCTTCATAGCTACTTGATTTGTAGCTTTTACCCCGACTGGGCAGACGGTCGACGCAGAATGTCCTGCAGGAGGAAAGCAAATCGGACGATGATCTTTTGGAGAGTCCTGTATCAATGTCCGCTGGGAAATCGACGCAACCACCTGTGGCACCCCCTCGTACCAGGAAAACGGGCTGGGGTGATGAACTGAAGAGCGGCAGGTAAATTACAATTCTCTGCTTCTGAAACAGTTATAATTATTGTTTTATTATATTCTTCCCTATCCTTGTGTTTTAATAGATCTCGAGGAGCGTCTCACATGATCGAACAGTGAGTATAACGCGTAACTTTAAGAAATTTGGCAACCATAGTCACTGATAGACTGTTTATTAGGGAACGGAGCCGCGGGGTCGAGAAGGACCCTGCTGACGGTGAGAATCTTTTCTACTAGTGGCACTATTCAACAAACTTTGACCTCAGATCCTTAATGTTTTAAATAAATATTGTACCGTTCGCAGACATTCCAATTATTCCAGACTTGGACGAAATACAGGAGGACAGTGCACTCTCCGACATCAATACTCCCACGTAGGTGCAGTTGCATATTCCCTATTCTCGATTGCATTTCTCTATGTCCTTTTATTAATCACCTCGCAGGGTGAACGTGAACAGAGTCACCGCTTACAAAGAGCTCGACACCGATTTAGTGAAGAACGCCGCGTTCACCTCTCTAAATGGCGTCAATCTCTCCCTTCTTGCCGAGAAATTATACAATGAGAACCTGACGAAGGAACCGGACGAGGTGTGGAACTGGAATCTCCTGTTCACTCAAGTCGCCTCTGAGATAAACAGCGAGACTGAGAAGAAAATTTCTACGTGAACGTTGTACCATTTTTATAAATAAATACATCTGACGTCAGAACATCTCTTCACTTGTCGACTTCTTCCATGCAAGAAAAAGAAAATAAATTATTAGTGTATACAGTCTTTACGATTGCGTTATATGGAGGCAGTAGCGTTTTTTTTATTGTATTGTGCGGGGGTTCTATGGTGGATCGTGTAAATACTGTAAATAAAAAGAAAGCGAACATACAAAAAAACATGGCATACTGCTTCTGCAGTGCCTGCATATGGAAGCGACAAATTACAACCTCGTCTGACCTATTCGATTGCCCCCCAATTTGGAAATCGCGGTAGTTCGAGGAGCGACGTGAAGGACTCGACCGTGCAGGCGTGCAAATCCGAGGTTTGAGCAAACCACGAACTTGAACGCGCAATCGGGAGCCGAACACAAGCTACTTGAAGCGACCACGTGACAACACCCACTGAGCAGATCTGCCACTAGATTTCTACGTTAGCGATCAATGTTCAGCTGTGCCATCACTAGCACACACTTCCAAAAGTTATATTCTTGATCCTGGTATATATACTAAAGATCCACTTACGAGCACCAGCGAGAAACTCGTTTTACCAAAATCAAATTGTTTCTAGCAATCTTTTCCAGCAATTAAAACGTACAAATTATAAACGGCAAGTACCACAATACTTGCGAAGTGTCTACACACTCCGAGCAAGCTTGTTCATATAAATAATACTTGTTTTTACTTAAATAATGATATAAGATTGAACGGAGGGTAGAAATGCTCAACCAGAAAGCCATCTAGCGGACCACCCAGGAATCACATGCGATTCATTCACAATCGACTCGTGTGTCGTTCCGCAGTTATCGATCGCGACAGCGCGCTTCAGGTTTGAAATGTGGCAGCGACTAGGACTACTAACCCGCCAATTATTAAAACCGAAATTCGTATGTGTGCGCAACGAGGCAAATTAAAATTCAGACAATTACTCCCTTCCAGCAGCCGCGAGAGAGATGTGGTGAAGATTTCGAACAGAATTTTGCTAATTATGGATGCTATCCATTTATTTTAACCCCTTCGACTGGGTGTACCCGTACAACACGATAAACTGCCATCCCCTGTATGTGGGAATTTATTAAACTATACCTCACGGAGCTGAATTAGCAACTGCTACTAAAGTAAAAATATACTCGGTCTCTTCTCTATTCAGTTTAATACCAACAACCGTCAAATCCTCACGTCATAATTCTTTAAAAAATGATGCACGATAGTTTATCATCTAGGATTAAACGCCGTCGGAATGGAAATTCTAAATCAGAACAAAATTGTTTTAGACATTTGATGAAATTACTACTTTAATGCAAAATAAATATTTGCTAGTGTGATCGACACCTATGTTTATGCTCTGAAACACTAAATTTCAAGTTTTTAGATTCTAAATAACATATGCGAGTAAATTAAAAGTTAAAATAAATGTAGATACCTAATAGTTAAAAACTTCTCTTATCTCGTAGGGAATTATTAACTTCCGACGCAGCAACGACTGCACCTGATGTCTCGCGATGGGTACGGTGCACGCGTCGACGAGGAAAGAGGAGAAACCAAGCGAATTGCACAACGAGAAGGAATGCATTCATTGCATGGAGTCACAGGACAGGGGTCCAGGGAATCCGGGAAGCTTCGAGGACCTGCACAGAAAGGTGAAGGAGCTGTACCCGCAGAACTTCGAGGGAGCGCGGTTGATAATTCGAAAGGTGCTTAGCGATCACTTCAACGTGACGCATTCGATCACGCTGAGCTCGGTGACGCCTTCCGGTTACAAGTTTGGAGCGAGTTACGTTGGCACCAAGATGGTAGGACTTAAGGAGAGGTACCCCGTGATCATGGGTGAGATATCACCGAATGGGAACCTCTCTGCTTCCTTCGTACATACGCTGGGTTGTCGATTCCGGTTCAAGCTATCGGCGCAGGTCGCTAAAGGGCTGTACAAGGCGACGAGCTCCACGGCAGAGTATCGCGCGAATGATTTCACAGTAGCAGTGACCATGGCGAATCCAGACTTCGCTAAGAGTCACGGGACCTTGGTGATGCATTATCTGCAAGCGATTACGTCTAGGATCACCCTGGGCGCAGAGCTGGCTTGTCTTCACGGCTCCAAAGTGCCCGGCGGTCTGCAAACGGTCATGTGTGTCGCTTTCCGCTACAGCACCGGTCTCACGACTCTATCAGGCACCCTCGGCGAGGCGGGTCTCCACCTGTGCTACCATCACAAGGCCAGCTCGCAGCTAGAGCTCGGTGTCGAGTTAGAAACCAATGTTCGGACTCATCACTCGATCGGCACGATAGTCTACCAAATGAACGTCCCCTACGCTGACCTAGTTTTCCGCGGAATCATCAATTCCGAGACTTCCGTCGGCGCCGTGTTCGAGAAACGATTGTACCCCATACCCGAGTGCTCGCTGGTCATCAGCGGTCTTATGAATCACAGCAAGCAACAGTTTCGCGTGGGCGTCGGTCTCAATATCGGCAAATGATGGCGGAACATATGCATTTGTGTGTATCGAACGCATGCACGGTATCAAAGAAATTGGCGTAGAAAGGTTTTTATTGTGTCTCCGACAAGCCTTTTTCACATCTCGTCGCAACCATCGCTACTCTTGATTCAATGTACAAACAACGTCCGAGTTAGAGAGTTTGTGTAATTGCACGAGTGTTGGGCAGCACTGCTTAATCAGTTCGAACTTAACACAAGCGGCCAGCACCCGACGCCGGCACTCTCAACGCGCGGATAAATTTGATACTGTTTAACGCATTACTCTAGTCGTCCCCGTTCGCTATTCTCTCGTCAAAATCGTCATACTCGTCGTAGGCGGTGGTCTTCAGCTTGTCAAAATTCATCTTGAACTTCTCGCTGAGAAGCCCGTTGCTGTCGGCGTACTCTAGAATGTCGCAGATCAGAGGAGACTCGACTCCCAGCAGGTATTTGCAGGTCTCTGGCTCGAGCAGAAATAGGGAAACGCTGGATGGACTCGCCGTGTGGTCCTCGACACATTTTAACTTCACCTGAAAATTCGTTGTTCGTTAGCGCGACGTGAACTTGTAAAGGATACAGCCAGATAAATTGATCTTTGATCATGCAATTCGATAGGGCCCCCACAGAAACCCCTCTGGGATGGACACCGACTTGAAACTTGAAAGATTTTCTTTGGATGCCCTATCGAATTATCTTTATTCTCCTTATCTGTTATACTTCAGTCTGTCTGGGATTGCCGGTCTTATCGCAGATAGTCCCGTCGCTGTAGAAATGTGAAAGTTGTTTGCGCAGCTCCGGTGATTTTGGCTTCTTGTGTGGGTGCGCCGCGATCCAGTCCAAGTGTTTCTGCTTGTCGAATTTGCCGAGGTTGACTGTCGTTTTGGTACCGTCCCGTTCTACGTGATATTGGATCACGGAACGTCCATAACAGAATTCGTACTTCCACCATCCGTGACCCTGCTCTCAATTAATAATTAATTACATTCCATCGCAGCGAGCATAATTCGACGAAGTGATATACTGACCCCGTGCAAACAATTCTTGCCACTTAGGAAATTTTTCGCGGGTCTTGCCTCCACCGGACTGATACCTGGATCCGATAACGAGTCAATCGAGTCCTCCATGTTATGTTTGTCAATTATGTCGACCGGATTTATCTCGACCCTAACGCGCGCCTCGTCATCCTGAAATATACATGTAAACGTTAATGAAATTATCATTTATCATATCCGATGAACGCGAACAGCTGTCTACGATCGATGTTAATGCTATACTAAATGGAATTGTTAGAAACATGAATATTCTGAGTACCATTGCTCCTTTGCATTACGTTAAACGATCTTATGAACACTGGTTTTGTGTAAACATATTATAGTAATTATAGGAATCATAGCAAGATGAATGATGGCGGAACATATACATTTGTGTGTGTCGACCGCATGCACGGTAGAAAGAACAAAGAAATTGGCGTGGAAAGGTTTTTATTGTGTCTCCGACAAGCCTTTTTCACATCTCGTCGCAACCATCACAATTCTTGATTCAATGTACAAACAACGTCCGAGCTGGAGAGTTTGTGTGATTGCACGAGTGCTGTGCAGCACGTATGCCTTGTATACGCGAAACCTTTAACGCGCGACGTTCGTCAACCAACGAACATAGAACAATCGAATCACTGCTTAATCAGTTCGAACTAAACACAAGTGGCCAGCACCCGATGCCGGCACTCTCGACGCACGGATAAATTTGATACTGTTTAACGCGTTACTCTAGTCGTCCCCATTCGCTATCCTCTCGTCTAAATCGTCGTACTCGTGGTAGGCGGTGGTCTTCAGCTTGTCAAAATTCACCTCGAACTTCTCGCTGAGAAGCCCGTTGCTGTCGGCGTACTCTAGAATATCGCAGATCAGAGGAGACTCGACTCCCAGCAGGTATTCGCAGGTCTCTGGCTCGAGCAGAAATAGGGAAACGCTGGATGGACTCGCCGTGTGGCCCTCGACACATTTTAACTTTACCTGAAAATTCGTTGTTCGTTAGCGCGACGTGAACTTGTAAAGGATACAGCCAGATAAATTGATCTTTGATCATGCAATTCGATAGGGCATCCAAAGAAAATCTTTCAAGTTTCAAGTCGGTGTCCATCCCAGAGGGGTTTCTGTGGGGGCCCTATCGAATTATCTTTATTCTCCTTATCTGTTATACTTCAGTCTGTCTGGGATTGCCGGTCTTATCGCAGATAGTCCCGTCGCTGTAGAAATGTGAAAGTTGTTTGCGCAGCTCCGGTGATTTTGGCTTCTTGTGTGGGTGCGCCGCGATCCAGTCCAAGTGTTTCTGCTTGTCGAATTTGCCGAGGTTGACTGTCGTTTTGGTACCGTCCCGTTCTACGTGATACTGGATCACGGAACGTCCATAACAGAATTCGTACTTCCACCATCCGTTGCCCTGCTCTCAATTAATAATTAATTACGTTCCATCGCAGCGAGTATAATTCGACTAAATGATGAACTGACCCCGTGCAAACAATTCCTGCCGCTTAGAAAATTTTTCACGGGACTTGCCTCCGCCGAACTGATACCTGAATCTGTTATCGAGTTGATCGAGTCCTCGATGTTATGTTTGTCGATCATATCGACCGGATGTATCTCAACTCTGACGCGCGCCTCACCATCCTGAAATGTACATGTAAACGTTAATTAAATTAACATTTATTCTACCCGATGAACGCGAATAGCTGTCTACGATCGATGTTAATGCTATACTGAATGAAACTGTTAGAAACATGAATATTCTGAGTACCATTGCTCCTTTGCATTACGTTAAACGATCTTTATGTACACTGGTGTTTTGGAAACATGTTTTTACGTTTTGAATGTCTCCTTGTCAATATATCATTCTTAAACTAATGAATATTATATAATCCGACGCTGTGTAACAGCTGAAAGCAATGGGAGAAACAGCAATGACAGACACGGAAAATATTATAAGTGATGAAATAAAGCGAAGAAAACATGTGATGCATCGCATGTAACAGTGCGTGAATAGTGTTTTGTACTGTTATTCCGAATAGTATTCTCTTGGAGAAATATGCAGTCTCAGGGGGGGAGGAAACGAATATATATGTAGAAAAGGAAGGGACAGAATGAAATACACATTAATGACATATAGTGACAATAAGAACCACCAAGCGCTTATAGCCTGTTCCCAAAAATACAAAATATTCTGACCTGGCCCTCCTGATCTACATGGAGGATTGCATAGACTTTCTGCGGCTTGTCATCCTGTGCAACAAATAATGAATTCAGTATATGGATGAGAAACAAGGAGAGATATTGATTAACACTAAGCCGAAACAAATTCTAACATGGCTGGTCGCTAGACAAGTCATGTGAATTGTGTATATGTAGAAACTTAGAATCAGTATCAATAAAAGCAGTTTTCTACTATTTGCGTGACGTACAGTGTTTTCTATGGATAAAGTGCATGGCATAATGTTTGTTGTCTGAATTAAAATCTGCGTGTCTCGCAGAAAAATCCATTAAGAAAAATGTACTACTGTTGTACACAGGAATTGTGTGAAAAATTTTATTTTAAATAATAACATTATATACATACGACACAAGCATATTCAGGAATAAATAGTTAACTGTGTAGGGTGTAGGAAAAGTGGTTTTACCGTCACTTTTTGGTGTTGCAGCTTAAAGCTTTCCATTTCCATTGAAATAAGTGCCCTCGGTTTCTTTGGTGCGTTGTCAACTGGCAAGCAGTTGACTTCGTTCCCTCCTGTGCCTTGTTGTTTATAGTCGGGATGGTGGCACAGCACGGGAGACAATACAATCACCTCGTATTCGCAACTTACAAGCTCTTTCACGGAGAACAAGTCGTGTCTACCGTGCTGATAACAAACATAACGGACTTTGACTTTTCGTGGTTTATTATTTATATCGCAAACTGTACCATCGCCCATCTCGATCTCCACATAAGGCATATTGATCCCATCAACCTTGGTGACCGGTATCTCTGCTTTCCTGTTAGGCCTTAGATTTCTTTCTTGATACTCTGCTACCAATTTCATTTCTTGCAGCTTGTCGAACGTACCTAAGTAATACTCTTGTATCTTTACTTTCTTCCCATCCCTATCTTCGTGATACTGTCGTACATACTTTCCATGACATAGTTCATACGTCCAGTACAACTCAACCTAAACGGATCATACCATAGAGAAGAATTATAGAAAATTTCATGCAGAGGTAGCTTTTAATTAAAATGTATACCTTATAAGAGCAAGGGCTATGCTTGGGCAGCAGTGATAAAATTTCTATAGGGTTCGCTCCGTAATAAGGCTCATTATGATCGTCTTCTGAATCGGTTGCATCAGGAATTAGACATTGATACTTTTCATTGTTCGCAGTTGTTATGAAGTAAGTCTCTAGATTTGGACGACTTTCCTGTAAGGAATAAAAATGACTAACTTATATCTGTCACTAAGGCTAAAATTCTACGAACTTATCTACTATATGCGTACCAATAAATCGGCGTTCGATTTTCCCGGCCAATTTACTTTGAACAGAATGGTATCATCGAAACTTCTCATATCATGTCCGTATACAGTGACGAGAAAAAACAGTACATTGTAGACAGTACGATATTTCGACATTTTTGTAAAAATCGTGATTATTTTTCAGCGCTAACGTGACTGCCATCAAGGCTGTGCAGAAATGTTTCTGCTAACGTGGAGATAGTGCAATTTGTATTTCGAAACTTCAAAACTATTTACATGCTTTTTACTATATAGTATTGAACTTGTAATTCTCTGAATTGTGCGGTGTCTCACAGGAATTTTGTTCCTCGCCTATGTAAATCGTTTCGCTCGAGAGCCAGTAATTTCGAGCCACGCGAACTAACGTGGATGATTCTCAGTGGAACATTTCGCTCGCTCTCACGCAACGAAACGGTCAAGTACATTTAGAAATGAAAGCTGCTATCATTTATTAAATATTCAATTTGTTCTTCATACTAAAGCTCTTTTGGAATTCTGCAGAATTGAATATTTCCAGTCGCGCAACAACCATATCACTGCATATCACGAAGTACTGCGAAGTACCATACAACGAGCGACATTTCTGATACTTCCAAAAGCGCGGCAATATTTGAAACGTAATGCGCCAGAAATAAATTAAACACTACTTACAATGTTGTTTTTATTATGTTATATATTTTAATTTATATAAAATGGCTTCTATATCTATCCCAGGTAAGTACTAAATAGTTTGAATAGAAAAACACGAATAATTTCCGTGAGGTTGATTATCGAGAAACATCGAACTATCTGACGCTTGCGAAAGCGCGGCAATATTTGAAACGTAATGAGCCAGAAATAAATTAAACACTACTCACAATGTCGTTTTTATTATGTTATATATTCTAATATATTTAAAATGGCTTCTGTATCTATCCCAGGTAAGTGCTAAATAATTCGAATAGAATAACAAGTCTCTGATTCTGAATTTAAAAGAAGTAGTTCTGGAGCTACGTCAAGCTACGTTCACAGTGTACAAACTTACGGACGCATGCTCATTGATCATCGAAAGTCAGCCGAGTTTTTCCTCTATAAGGATTCTGTGTTATCCATGATGGATCTACACGGTTCTCGAAAAACGCCGGAGTTTCGCCTCTGTAAGAATCCCCAGTGACAGCGGCCTGACGAAATTGTTTCGGCTGCGAATATTTTCGTGAACCTGGTGTGCCTTCTCGATACGGTGATAGTCTGGTCCGTGATTCGTGATCGAGAATCGTGATCAGGGGCCCGTTGAAGTGGAAACAGACACAGACTACGGACTAGTTCGACCTTAAAAGTCATCCGCCGTTGATCGTTCCGCTCACGTTCTCGCGCGAGAAAACTGGTGATAATTCGGGAACCGTGTGGCCCCAATTGAATTAACTATGTCGGACACTAGGCGACGTCGAAAGTCTAATCAATCGTGCGGTTCTGACGACCTCTCGGACTCCTGCGAGGAGTTGAACGCAACGAAAGAGACTCAGGTTAGCTGTTTGCAAATGTCTCTGGCTCGATATTTTTCCATTGCTTCTGGAGGAACGATCTCATTTTCTCTCATGGTCTCGATCGTTCTCCGGTCTGTCAATGTTTATACGAGTTCCCCGTATCGTCTCGGATCGAAAGTTAGGTGGAAGACCCGATTATGCGGATTAAGTAGACTTTTGTAATACTTCTGTGTATAATACTGACAAGACTTTCTTTCGTGTTTAACCTGTCGGCGAGCGAATTCGTCGTCTAAACGAGATTACGCTTCATTTGTCCGAAATACGCTAGAAACTCGTTCGTACATATTTTCACATTGTAGAATCAGATGAGAAAATTTCGATGATGATTCTGCAGAATGTTTACAGCATCGTTAATTCTGTTTTCCATTTGTGCTCCGTTTTACAGAGCAGCGAACAGACCGATGGACACCAAGACTCTGAATGCGACATTTACGCGTCTGACTCTGATGTGGAATCTCAAGACGGCGCATTGAGGGAAAGCGGAGATGGCCAGGAAGAAGAGAAACCTCAGAAGAAATTAGACGATGATGAGGATAGACGAAATCCACAGTACATTCCCAAGAGGGGAACCTTCTACGAACATGATGACAGAACTGCGGACGAAGTACCAGAGACTAATCCAGAGTCGCAGAGCGAAAGGGAAACCAAAGAGAAGAAGGTGTGGAAAGATAAAGAGGACAGATGGGATCATGATAGGTACAACGACGAAGAACAGGCACCAAAGAGTCATGAAGAACTGATAGCGGTGTACGGCTATGACATTAGAAACGAAGAAGGTCCACCCAGGGCTAGAAGAAGAAGAAGATACGGGTAAATATCATGTCGCGATTGTTACAGTTCATCGATTTTACATGTTTCATTCTTTACAGTCGTGGCCCCAATAAATATACACGCAACTGGGAGGACGAGGATGCGTATGGAAAACCAGGAACTAATGTTTCAAATAGAAATAGAAAGTTTAACAGAAGCGGCGAAGATTTCCCTGCGCTGGGAACTAATAAAAACGCTACCGCCCAAGTAGAGGAGCCGGTAATCTCGTCGGCTTGGTACAGTAGTAAAAACAAAATCCAGAACAAAATACAAAACTTTCCACCCCTGCAAACTCAGAGCGATAGTCCGAAAACGAAATCGAGCAGTACATCTAATACTCACACGTGTGTAGCGTTTTGTCGAATTAATGAAGCCGCTTTCTAATTTCTTATCGGATTAACGCGATCGTTTGATTTGCAGGAACGAGAACAAAGCTCCGAATGAGCCAACAAATCCAGCTTGGAAAAAGGATACCAAGCATTCTCCACATACTCAGAGTAACAATGGAAACAGCGGAGCTGGCGGTGACGCAGATAAATTGGTGAATGCAAAGACATCTCCGAGAGATAACAACAAGAGGAACGTCCACGAGTCTGTAAGCTTGGCAGCGAGTAGAACACGTGGACGAGGATTCAGGATGAACGCTAATAACAATATGGTTGCTAATAGAACGATTGAAACTAAACCAAAGGGCCGCGGGGCTGGTCCAATCACCGCGGAGAATAAGAGAAATAGTAACGTACAGAACGACGACGAGCAACAGATCACGCATGACATGAAGCATGTCAGCGTGAACGATGGTGCACCGTATCACCAGAGTGGGAGACACAACAGTAGGTATTCAATATGTACTTAATAAAACACTGTGCCACCTTCTGAACTATTTGTTATTGAAATATCTACTATTTCCAGAAAATTTCTACGGACAGTCGTCGAATCAACAGAGGTCAAACACAGTACCCCCAAGAATGCAACAACAACAGCAATCTCATTCCTCATCGCCGCAACAGCAACAATCGATTCAGCAAGATAGTTCTGCCAACAGACCGAAGCGATACTCCAGTTTGCGACAACGTCCTACAGTCGCCGAAACTCCTGGACAACAGAATTACCCGCCGCAGCATGGGCAACACGCGCAACACAACCAGCACGGTCATAATCAGCACAACCAGCACGGATATTTCCCCCCGCAAGGTAATAAATACATTTCGATGATATTTTGACCTTGTTCGATACATCTTCTCGTATCAGAGAAAATATTTGTAAATATACTTATGTATTTCGTATTAATATATGGCTTGTGTGTACATGCATCTAGCTGGCAATTCAAGAGGTGTTTTAGAGTCGCAAGGTAAGACAGAGTGGTTTCCTTACTCGTGTGACAAGCTTCTTTGCGTCTGTATTTATCTTGTTTATGCGTGAGTGGTCGCGTGTATGAATATCGTTTAAAGTAATTTTTCTAATGACGATTTAATGTCGATAGGATATCCGCAAGGTCATTTCGAACAAACCCCGCCTGTTGCTGCCGCTGCTACGCCACTGGCTGGACAGCCTGTTATTCCTTTGCCACCGAATGGCCAACCGGCTAGTTATGCTCCACCGCCATATTTGGTACCGCCGCCGCAATTTATTCCTCCGCAGACTGCTCCACCTAGTATAATCAATTATGTTCCCGGCCCGAATGGTCCAGCATTTCAACCGAACTTTCAGAGCTATCAAGGATACAGTCCGCCGGTTCAGGTACTCTAATCATTAGAAAGGGAAAAACTTTGACTACTGAATTTTTTACAAAATTTCTATGAGAAATTTCGTCTCTACGGTTGCGTAAACATCCATGTGGTTTCAGCCGCAGCGTCCTCCGCCTCCGCAAGAGCTTTTCCAGCCACAAGGTTGTACTTACTATAGTCCAGCGCAGCAGCAACAACAGCAACAGCAATCGGCTCCGATGAGACGACCGAAAGCTGCGATTCCGATTCTTCCACCGCCCGATAATCAACAACACCAGGCCAGCAAAGGAAGAGGCAGAAGTACACAGCCGCAGCAGTTGAATCAGGCTGGCAACGCGCAACAATTCGAACAAGAAATAATTAAAGGCAGCTTGCTGGAAGTTGAACAGCAGGCAGTTTCTGAACAGTTTGAGAACGTCGAGGTCGAACAGAGCTCGCCGATTCAAGAGATGCAGGGCGGAGATCTAAGTGCATTAGAAGATACTGTGGTCGAAGAGAAAGATATTAAAGGCGTTGAAATAGATGCACCGGTGGTTCAGGAGCTCGTAACGACGGAACCTATCGTCGAGATAATAAATGCTAATGACTCGTCCAAGATCGCTGTAGACGATGAGGATATTGTTCACATTAAAACAACAGTCATTGAAAAAATTGAGAACGATCCGATCGTCATCGAGAGCAGTACGATCGAGAGCAAAGTTGTCGAGGAAGCAGCAGCTTGAAAGAATGCCGCACAGTTTCTCTTAACTGTTCTCGCAAAAGACGTAATTGTGAATCTTCGTGAGTACGAGTACGCATAATAATTATAAAGGATGATGTGTAATTTTAATGAAGTTATACAATACGTATAGGAGATTGATGATCGCGAGCCGCTCGTGAAACAGTGGCGTAAACCGCCGTGTGTCCGTGTCTAATACATATTTCGAATGGTTTTATCTAATTCCAACGTGTTGTATATTTCGTAGGGTCGCATTTGTAACAATGTTCCGCTACGAATCTTCATCAATCTGCTCGTACTATTAAAAGAAAAAAAAACACATTCTTCAATACTGTTGAATTACTTTCATATATAAAAGTCTGCTAATAATCGATTATTAGTAGCGGGGATTAGTGTTTAAATGTACTATCGTGTAACGAGCATTAACGCATGCAGCATCGACGCAGGGCAAAACGGTTAATAAATCTCGATATATCTTTTTAATAACAACAAACAGTTCTTGTAAATAGACTTATATAGTCAGGTCAGTAACCTTAATACGTATTATGTCTTTTTCTGTATAAACACGTTTGTACCACGATTCGTTGAGTAAAAGCGACGCGCGAGCGAATTATGTTCATTTAATAGATAATCATTACTTAACACTTTAATTTCACTTACACAGTGCGCGGTGGCGAGAAGATAATTATTTACCTTCAATCGTTGGAGGAGAATTGTCATTTATAATTTTATGCATCCGCGTAGCCTAACTCAAGGCGCTGATATAATACTGCTCTTGTCTCTGATAGATTCTATCGAACAGCGATAAATCTTTTCGTTTTTTATTCTCTCCCTCTCTCTGTTTTTCTTTTTTTTTCAGTATGCTTACAGCACGCTTTGTTACTGGCGATGTGGAAAGGAAAAGATAATATATTCATAAGAAGATTTTTTTCATAAGTGACTAAATTTATTTTTCCTCTGTTTCGGTTTATCACGCGAAGAAGACATTTTTGGACGTAAAAACTTACCGATCAAGATTCGACTAGTATAAAATCCATCGTTCAAGAGGAACACAGCGACGAGATCGTATAAACAATGGAATTGATCTACGCGCGCAATAATCCTCGTACACGATTGAATTGTAACGTTAGCGGATTAACAATTAAGTTCCATTCAGACGACGTAAAATGTTTAGGAGAATAGTGTACATAGTATCGGAATTTTACATCGCATTATATTTATAACATAGTAGTAGCGGTATTATATATGTACGCATACATATATACGTATGTTACGAAAAATCTTTTTATACACGATTTTGTCGGCGTGGCTGGCATATCGTTTGAAAAAAATTATTATAGTTACAATAACGGTCAATAACGGTCACGTATGCTACCAGTCGATTACAAGCGAAATAACGTGCAGACGCGCGTGTGTGCCTATAGTTCCAGTTCATGTTCAGCGAGAACAGACACGTTGATCATTTTTATTATTATAATGCGATCGGTACATTAAAAAAAAAAAAGAACAAAAACGAAACAACTCGCTTCGTTATATTATGCGATATCTCGTACGCGGAACGGCGTACCAGTGTCTACCAATTTTTACGGAAGTAGAAACTAAATACAGATCGCTTTTTCAAATGTCCTTTGTTATTTAAATGATAACCAGTCGAACGTATACTGTTTCTTCTTTGTAAACTATTAAGTACCGTATACCTTTACATTAAAGTTCCGATTACAAGGCAAAATAAATAATCTCTTGTAAGTCTCATTGCTCATCCGACAGCTCTAAGCGCCTCTACTTACGATCATTCGTGTTTTTCATTTTGCTGTAAGCTCGTTATAGCGCTGAGAGGTATGATTTCGGAGTTCCGTTGAACGTTATTATTATTTTTCAACGTTGTTCGTATAGTAGTGGTCCGAGTCTTTATTCTTGGTAGATTAGATGAACTAGCGAGGTAGCCACGTTGAGCCAGAGAACTGCTTCCCCGAGTACAACGAAAAGTACGTTTAAACTCCTTCCGAAATTTTCCTGCAATTTGAACAGCGTCGTTACATTTTTTCAAATTCAAATCTCGTCGAATTGGCGGCCAATGTGGCGCCACTATCGCAGGATCTTAACCTATTAATCGGCCAATCATCCTTGCAATTGCACGCTGAATAACGGGAAAGGGCAAGCTATATAATATTTCGTTATCGACCTCTACGTGAAGCGCAGAAAATAACAAACTTTTCATTCATATAATCGCTACTAAAGAAAAAGCGCGGGAATGATAGTAATGGTCGATCGATTTCTATCGATCAGCCGGAAGCTATTTCGATTCTCGAACTGGCGTTGAAGGCGTCTTCCGGTAGGTGGCTGGTGGTGTTGAAGCGCTTAAAATTCGTCGGTAAGTTTCTAATTGTTTTTTAAAAGCGGCCAATAACTGTAAAATACAATATAGCTCACCCTAAACGCAACCGAGTCTGCGGGGTGCAAAGTCCGAGACTAGATCGTTCCTGCGGATACTCGTTCCCGTCATGGGGCTCTTCCGCGACGGTATTAGGAGCTTTTTTCACCCAAGAGACTCTCATCTCCGCGTGTCAGGTTTGTTCACGACGGCTTTGGGGAGCAGACCGGTATCCATTCCCGGTGAAAGCGTAGCTGTGGGGCTGGTTGAACCGCCGATTATGCAAGTGGTTCGACGCCGAGCATTCTCTCACCGTGCGACGAAACTCCTGCCGGAACTTACCTGCAAACCACACGCTGAATATCTCCGTCTATTTCCTTACCAGTCTTCCTACTATCGAACACCTAGTACTAGCTACTGCAACCTTAATTGGGGTCTCGAAGACCACGGGTCTTCGTCCCAATAAAAATGCAGTTACGTTCAATACTTCGAGTAGATATAACGAATGCCATTTTGAACTCGGTGAAAATTCGCGCGCTCCGCTAGAAGCAAGATGGCGCCCAGTGGAAGGAACCGTTTGACGTGTCGTCTTATTTCAAGTCAAATGTTGTTCGAATTTGTTCATATGTTAGATTCTAGTTACCACGAATTTATTAAGAATGTGACTATTTAATATTGAGGACATATATTTATAGTATTAGATAATAATTCGGATTCCAGTAGATAAAATAAACATTTCGAACTGAACGAAGTTGGTGCGCAGTGGAGGGAATCGTTTGACGCGGCGTCTTATTTCAAGTGAAATGTTGTTCGAATTTCTTCGGATGTTAGTATTCTACGTAATATCTTCTAGTTACCACGAATTTGTTAAGAATGTTACTATTTAATATTGAGGACATATATATTTATGGTATCCGAAATCAGGATTGTAGTAGACAAAATAAACAGACATTTCGAACTGAATGAAGTTGGCGTGTTTGAAGTTGTGCTCCAAAATGGCGGAAAGTAGGGAGCTGCTTTAATTCGTCACGAATGTTAGTGTGTAATGTTTAGCGTATACATTAACAATATTAGACAACCATTACCCATGTCGTACCAATTCAAATATCTTTTACTTGCCACGAATTTGTTAATACCATGCTATTTGTTACTTCGCCCACGAAAACTGATCCATTATTTTAACTTTCTTCTCAGATCCACCCTGAAGAACCTAAGAATCCTATCCAAGGATCCCACAATCACTTTCCTGGCTCTACTGGGCCAATTTCTTCCCTACATCATTCCCATCATACATCGCGGAGGACGTCAGAATATCAAAAAGATTTGTCGGAGGGTCTTCAAGAACACGTGTGTTTCGCGCGGTTGATAGGACAATTTGTATGAATAATAGGTACGTCAACCTGGAAAGATCCCCATCGAGGATTGATCTTCTTGGCATCAGTCCTCCTCGATCTATCTGATCCCCTAATTTGCTACCCCTAAAAGCGTTCATATTTTTAGATCACATGTACCGGACGTGACCTAGTCTAGCATAGGCAGAGAGAAGTCGTAAAACAGCAACTCTCGTGAAGGTATGTATCAATCCGTTATGCTCGTCAATTCCGTTGAGCAGGAGAGCGTTCCCTCCCTGGCAGGATGTCCGACGGGAATTTATTCAAGCTTAGCTGGGCTGTCGAACAAAGGGTAGCCGTCGTTTATCGACGCGATAGGACACGCGAGATGGGAGAATCTTTTGTCTCGCCGCGCAAAGCAGGGCGGAGCAACAACGATGCGGCCTTCTCGATTAACGCGACGCACCCGGGTAAAATTGTCCCGCATGAAACACCGTAGCCTTCCGCGAACCTAGGGTGCAAGGTACAGGGTGCAAGTGCGATCAACGGAATATTAGAAAAAAACAGAGGTCGTTTACCGCTCATGAAGTTGTAGATCAACGGATTAACCGCGCTATTGAAGTAACAGAGGCCGTGCGCGATTAAGCTGATGGCGTTGGTGCTCTCGGTCGACGGTAAACTAATGGTATACCTGCAACGGTAAATAATGGTTACATTGGGTGCACCCCGGCATGATAGTAATAGCACGATAATAATCGTGTGTTTTGCCGTGCAACACGGCGCTGGCGGGCGCGTTCGTTTGCGGTGTCGAGTTACCATTTACCCGCCTGTTGCGTTCTTCACGACCATTCTGTGCGCTCTTTCGTGTCACTGTTTTTTGTTTTGTATTACCGACTAGTACCTTAACACGGAGAGCAAATGCACCGGGAAATAGCAAATGGCGAAAGTGATGACCACTGTGACCAACATTTTCGCCGCTTTTCGTCTGGATCTTAACTGCGTCTCTGGATTCCCGCCGACAGATGGTGGAGGGGTCTGGCTCATCTGCGAAGGTCGCGGTGCCACTGCAAAACAGTACAATAATTAGTCGTTCCGCGGATTTATCGCCACTACTGCGACCTGCCGCGCAGAGAACGAATTAACCGCGATATGAGCGTTTCAAGCTTCGCTAAACTAGTTGTAGCTTTGCACGGAATATTTGACGATAGCTAGAAACCAGAGATCAGCTCAACAAATGCACTAGTTCATACAAGACCCTCTAAGATCCTCTAGAATTCTATTTAGCCTTGCTAACTAATTAACTAACTAACATGTAGCTCTCGGATGATATTGTCCGGATGATGTTATCCTCGTACAAGTTTCTACAGTCGGACTAATTGTTTCAGGAATACGTTCCTGCGATATGGACTGTGAACGTCCCGTTAAGCGCGATCGTTACGGCTCGGAACGTTGAATACTCAGAGGAACGATAAGAAAAGCTGTCGCGGCTACAAGAAGTTCCATGAAAAAAATGCGTAACGAACCGAGCGAACCTTGGGTCATGTAGTTTGATATCTTACTGCCGTCTCCGGATATGTTCGCTGTTTGTACAACGTGTCGCCACGGAGAAACTTGCACGCACGGGGCTGAGTAAGGCCGTCTTCGGAAGCGTATGTTCCCGTTAGAAAAGTTTCCATCCCCTTTTAGTTTTCGTTTACTTACGGTTGTGACCCGGAATATCGTTCGTCCACAGGACTCTCACGATCTGCCAATACGCCACGCTCATGAAGATCAGCGGCCCGGTGTAGAGGAAGATCAGCTTGACGATGGTGAAGGTGATTTGGCTCTCGTTGCTCCAGGATATGTCGCACTGCGTGAACAGGATCGTCTTCACTCGGATGTCGGTGCGCGGGACCGTGTGCAGCACCACCAGGTCCGGGATATCTGCGGGGAAGGTTTACAAAAAATGAGAAATTCCAAGTGACCATCCAGCTTTGGAGTTTGCAATTTATAAAGAGCGTAAACGTTTAGAGACTCCTTCGGTATATGAACTGTTTGTAAAGAACACATACCAAAGATTATAGCAACGGCCCAGATGCCAATAATGGCGGTCTTCGCCCTGCTGGTGGTCGACTTGAACCGCAGGGGAAAGCATATCGCGTACCAGCGGTCTATCGATATAAAAGTTAGGGTCAATATGCTCACGGTCACCGAGACTGTCTGAAACAAAAACGAAACGATGCCGCGAATAAACGTCCGCCGGTTTACTTTATATTAACGAAGCACCGTGCTCGCCTCGGACCTTTATCAACGGGTCACGTTCCCCGGGGACGTTCGAAATCAGCGAAGTTAGAGCAACGGCGCGAACGTAGAAAATTGCACGGACGCTGTCGTCTCTTGTGCGGGATTGTCTAGGAGTGGAAAAAGGAGCAAGAAAGAATTAATCGCCCTCATTTGCGATTCTAATGCTATCGGTCGTGAAATTTCCATAACTTCCGGTCGCCGTGGCATTTACATGTTGCATTGGAGATCAGGAAGACGATAAGGGTCCCCCGAAACGTCAGCTGAGTCGGTACTTGGCCCTCGAGTTTAAGCCACCGGTGTGCGTTCGACCGTTTTGATGGTGAACCGAAATTAAACTGCGGTGAAACGGAGGTTATATTTGCACATCCCCCTGCCGTTAACCCGCAGACCTATAGTTGAAATTTTCTACCGAGTTTCTCCAGGGTTTTTGCGAGCATGATGGAAAACTGCCTAAGATGCGATTGAGACGCGGTGCGATTGAGATTCGGAGATTTCTGTATTTGAAACACAAGCAGCAAGTGGACTATTGAAACAAGGGTGTAAATTATTCGCACAGGCTTCCAAAAATATTCTCCTGGTCTCCACAATTTTATAAAATTGCCCAACTATATTTTGAGACTCATCAACACGTTCCCCCAGGTGGTTCTACAATGCTCTGAGGTTTCATCGACAAGGGACGCTGGAGAGAGGCCCAACAAGTGGACGGTGGCACCGCGTCAGGGATCGGAAGTCTCAATCAGGCGAAATCGGAGCCTGCAGTGGCTCAAACATTTAATCAGAGGCGAACTAATTCGGAGGTTGGGGTTGCGGGGGCGGATCCTCGTGCAACGGGGCTAGGTCTCTCATTCTCTATCTCTCTCTGGACGATCAATTCAAATACACGGGCGGTGCATGGGCACTCGGTAACGAGCCCTTTGACGACAATCCCGAAATTGAATCGACAGCGGTGGTCGGCCTCTTAAACGCGCCGCTCTGCATGCGCTCCGAAAAGGCGTCACACCAGAGAACATCGAGCGACAAGGCTGTCGCGGGTCTTGTTACCCTCGACGATACAAAAACCAAACAGAGAGAATTTACACCCGTCTGGAACGCAATCTGCTTAACGAGCAATCGGACGACCGGATAAAACTCCGATTGATCTTAGAACCGAAGAGAATAGGGAAGATAGAAGAGCGTTCTCGCCATAGTCGTATTCGATTAATTCCCACGAACGGGCAACCTCGATAAAAGCATAACTCCGTGCTTTAGCCGTGAATACGAGGCAGTAAATCTTCGGACTAAAAACAAGAGGAAAGAGTTGCGCGTCGGAGCGGGCTACACTTTTATCAATTTCTACGGGAACTACCAGGACTTTCGCTCATATTTCCTGAGCATCCGTTTTATATTCATGACGTGACTCGTGCGCCTGCCCAACCGTGGATAAACCGCGTTATCGGCTCAATAGTCGAAAATGTACGAAACGCGAGCCTATTGCCGCCTCGCCGTCGAACTTTCAACTCTTTGGTGCTATGAGGGGGTGCCAGTGTGTTTTAGAATCACCCAAAAAATTGCGGAGACCTGGGGGACATTTTAAAAAACATTGAAAAATTGCAGAGATTGGGACAAGATTCTGGAGAGCCTCACGGAAATTCTAGAGGAAAGAGCGCACGAATAAAACGCAAAGAAAAATCTGAGGAAAAACGTGATGAATAGCTTCGAGAAACGCAGGGACGTCTTAATCAAGTTTCGCAAGCCAAAACCCGCGATGTCTCGGAGACCTAATTTAGAGGAAGAGGTTAATTTGAGGAGGCATTCTCGGTCTCCCGAGAGCTCTTTGGGCAATCGTTATCGCGTGTTGAATGCGCTCCGCGAAGGGGCCCGTAACTTTCCCGAAGCGTGGAGATTAATTATTCCGTTCTTGCGAGATTCTGGATAAGCGGGAAAACCTTCCGGCGCGAGCTCGACTACAGGTTTTTACGTCTCTGTATTTCTTCATTCAGCAGCTGCCTTGAACAAAGACTCAACTTCACTGCACTGTCCTGGGTACTACTTTCCAACGGCTCTCCAACGAGCACGGAAAATAAAATGATTAGAACAATCTCGCAGAAAGTTCGCTCACGGGAAGGATAATGCAATGTTCCGGCATAGTAATGTTCCTCGCCGGTGTCGGTATAGCTGACTTTTTATCTAATTTATTCAAAAACCAACCCTTGTCTCGCTACAGCCACTTTCCCGTTGTCGATATTGAGTTTTCTCGCAGCGAACCTTGAGTTTGCTCGCGGCTTGACGATGGATCGTTAAGCATTTATGGCTAATGAAAATATAAAAAATTCAAGAGTTCGTGGAATTTAATCCTTAATTGTTTCTGACAAGATCTCTGCGGCCTTTGTTACATCACGTATTTAAAAAGATATCCGAAACTTACTATCTAAAGAAGTACTATCTTAAAATGTTACCGCATCGAGGTATCATTGGCCCGGCGAATGAGATTAGTCCTATAAAAAATTAGCATGAACCAGCGCAAGGGCAATGGGTTAATCCAATTTCCTTCGGAATGCGCCTGGTCAGGTTCGACCCGATGGAAATTTCTGCTTTCTTATCGCTCACGGAACGTTGAAAAGGCCGATCGTTAGCCGGGGGCAGTTGTAATAATTAGACCTGGTCAAGGATCCCTCGATGGGAAGATATTCTGCCGGTGTAATGCAGATCGATCGACGCCGGAACGGAGACGGTGTGTTTAACGCGCCGGGGTAAATTGTTCGGGAGAGCTTTCGTCGGTCGTTATTGTGTTCAGGATGGTTTTCGCGCAATTACACCGGAGGTTTGCGGCGGCAAAGAGGTACGTCCTAATTTATTCATCGGCCTTGCGTCGGAAATCCGCACATGTTCGTCACAGAAGTCCGTAATTAACGGCAAATCCGCTATGGACCAAGGTTAGCCACCTTTCATAATGTTTCCTCGCGACGGAATGAAATTAGAGGAAAGTCTACAATCTCTTCAGGCTTCTCAAAATGTTCTCCCAGTGTTTACAATGTCTTGGTGGCTTCATACATGCTCTTACTGGGTCTACAATTTTTTCGAAGCTATCAGAAATGTTCTCTTGGTTACCACAATTTTTTAAAGCTTCTTAAAATGTTCTTTGAGGCTCTACAATTTTTTGAGACTCCCCAAAATGCTCTCTCAGAGTCTACAATGTCTTGGGGGTTTCTTATATGCTCTTGCTGGGTCTACAATTTTTTCGAGGTTACCAGAAATGTTCTTTTGGTCCCCACAATTTTTTAAAGCATCTTGAAACGTTCTTCGAGGCTCTACGATTTTCTGATACTTCCCGAAATGTTATTCCAGGGCCTGCAGTTTATAGGTACACCGGTCATTTTCCGGGATTATGCAACCAGAAGTAACGAGCGGTTCCATTTGTGTGGGTCGTTCCCAGTGTGGATATTCGTGGATACAGGATGTCAGCTTGATAACGCCCACGCATTGCCAAGCCGACATCGAGCTCATTGAGGCTCACCGGTCCCGAACTAATCGTTTTCGCTTCGAAGAATCGCCGTTAATCGTCCCGCGTCGCATTCTCCGACACGCACACAACAGGAATCCTCGAAGGAAACTCGGAAGAAACCTCGGGGGAAATTAAAGAAACTGGGCTAACGAGAACTTAGAATGCAGATGATGCTAAACTGGCCGCAATCTAACCAGCAGTACAGTAATTACACAGTCTATTCTGCTGATCTCCAGATTCTTTGCGTTCCTCCAACGTTTCCCTCTTAATTTCTTGCATTCACAACCTGAACTGTCTCGTCCCCTTGAAGTTGTCTTCTGCAGGCGTCCATCCTCTACTTCAACCCTTATAAATTGTACATCTGGGAATGTGCATGTAAGACTCTGCATCTCTGGCATTTTCAGAAATGCGACATTTCTTGGCATTCCTTGCAAGTTTACGTGTTTGCCAGCAGCATTTGTTCCGCCAACAATTACAATTATTTCTGCAATTAAAATAGTTGCGTCTACGTGTGTCTAAGTATACGATCTTTTGTTCCTCGGTTCGTTTATACCGGGATTTATGCTTTCGTCCATTATGTGTATCATTGTTTCTGCGAATATTCTTTTCAAGACCTTATTTTTCAAGGAGCCGCGGCGCTGTTTAATACGTCCAGTTTAAAACACGCTTCTCACATTAGAAGAACCGGCGAGAGAAAGAAAAGTTCTTGTAAGTAAAAGGCTCAAATAGCTAAACTTCCGTGTAACAGTACCATACCACACAGTTTACCAAAGTTTTATAATAATACAGGTCACGTCTCAGGCAATTTCGCGAGATGAAATAGAAGAGAATTGCCACGAATTCAACACCCACGGTGGCTCGACGCAATAATCACAGAGGCCCTGAAGGAAAACACGAGTCCGGCAGCTGGTGTGCAACGAAAAAGGGCTTCGGACAAACAAAACGCATTGTTTTTTCCGCGCGTTGGACGCGGAACAATTTTTCGCTGTTTGTCGAGTCGGGGCACGTTTCAATTAAACCTCGACTATCTGGGAGTTGCACTCGCAACAGCACACGCGGTGATTCCGACGACGGAAAACGATATGGGATTCCAGAAGAATAGAGAGATTTCCTCGTTTTTTTTCTGTAGGCAGCATTGATTCTTGGTGTCTGTACTCCAGGCCAGATACAATCGCCTGTTTTCGCTGGTTGCTCGATTAATTAGCGAGATTGTCGTTTCGCCGGCCGGAAATCGCGACTCGCGAAGAGGGAACATTAGAACCGACGGCCTGAAAAATTCATGCGATCGACCCGGTCACGAGAAACAGTTGTTCCAGGTGAAATATCACCTGAATGGAGCCCTGCGCCAGGGCACGGCCTCTCCGACGTCGCGATAGAACGACCGGCACGCGAGCTTTTCCATCATTAGGCGAGTACCGTGTCTTCCGAGCGGCGAGATGGAACGCCTCGTACTGCTTTTTAAAATCGGATTTTAAGTCTACTCTCCTTCGATCGGGAACAATCTAAAGAGCACTTCTTCCTTGGATCCAATCACGTCCTTCTAGGTCCTCAAATTATTTCTGCAGGACCTACGGCTTTTTACAGCTTCTGGATAGCTGGAGAGCCTAGTTAAAGAAGGTGGCTTTAGATGACGCGGAGGAGATCAACCGAAGGAGAGCCCGCAGAACAGGATAATTAATTTTCACTTATCTTAATTCATTTTCTTCTGCGAGATTATTCTTTGAAAATGTACTTCGTACATGAGGAACGAAATGAATCTATTATCCCACACGACGATCGGTTTCAGTTTGTTTATAAACCGTTGTTTGTTTGTTCATGGGATCGTTCAATTTTCTGACCCGAATGATCCTCACTTGACGAGTTCCTTTCAAACCGTCAAGACCTGTTTGACTTGCGCCTTCCTCGCATCTGAATAAACTTCGTCGATTTGATTTGTTTCTATAAATATTGGGCTGTGTAATAGATTCCCGCGTTTTTGTATTTTATTTCTTCCCGCAATTTTGTGTTTTGTTAGGCAAAGTATATATACGCATTCGCAAGTCTTTTTCTTGCTCTACAAATCTATCTGCTTCAATTTTTCGTATTGATTAATTTTAATCAGTTTTTAGGCTTTTTCAATGGAACTTCCAGCAGGCAAAGAAATTCATTTTCGACATCTGCTCGACTTCTTACTCAAGTTGTGTGGCACCCAAGCTCCAAGTTTTTGAGTAAAGCCCATGGAGCGATGGTCTTGAAGCACAGTCCATCTTTTCGGTCAACTCTCGTGTTGTTTGACGACCATCTCCCTTCAGAAACGTCTTGAGACGATCTTCGTCGAAGTCGGAAAGTCGAAATTGCCATTTTTGGCAAACCAATTTTGAGCGGTCCTCGGAGCTGCTTTCGTAGCTTTCACGACGAAAGGCGAAATAGAGCAGATGTCGAAAATGAATTCTTTGCCTGCTGGAACTTTCATTGAAAAAGCCTGAAAATTGATTAAAATTAATTAATACGAAAAATTGAAGCAGATAGGTTTGTAGAGCAAGAAAAAGCTTTGCGAATGCATATATATACTTTACCTAACAAAACACAAAATTGCGGGAGAAAAATAAAATACAAAAAACGCGGGAATTTATTACACAACCCAATATATTGGTTCTACAAAGTGCGGTTTGTTTTAGTACGTAATCCAATAATAAAGTACGATTTCAAAAAACTGACCATTAAAATCAATATCCAAAGGAGTCTAAACGCTGTCGGTGGTATTAAAAATGTTTGGCCCACGCGATTGTATTTCCATGTGCCTCAAATATCGGGGAAACGTCAGGTTAACGTATCTCAAAGCAATCGAAGGACCGCGCCGCGGAACAGTAGTCGTGGGAAGAACTGTGTCACTTATGGTGGAGCAAATAATTGATGCTGCAATGCGAGCAACATATTTTCGCAGGTCCCCAGAGAGAAGCCTGGTTTATTGGATGTATCGATGCTGTGACAGATGAAGCCGGCGGGAAATCGCTCGTCAGACGGGGACGAAACTCGCGGAAACGTCTCTGGCAGAGTCGGCCAACTTTCTGTATGAAATACAAGCTCGCCGCGAACTCGTGCGGCCTGTTACCATTCAACGGGCAAACTTGTCGACTTCCGGGAACGCATGGAAATGTCTTCTGGCCCCCGGAGACCTTGCGGGAAGAATCGCCTGGTGGATTGCTGGGAAAGCGTGTACGATTTTTGTCCGCGTTGGCAGCGATTCAAAACGCGAGGGCGGAACAACCTGGAAAACTTCCGAGGTAATCGGTGCGCCGGCCAATTATCGTTCTTTAAGAGCAGTCACCGCGAAGTTTTACGCGGATCGTAAACCGCGGATTACACGAGGCTAGTTTTCCCCTCGGCATTGGCCAGTCATAACAGCGAGAATTATGATATACTGCGAGCACGGTTCGATCTCGCGTTGCGCAATCCGCGATACACTATACCAGCCGACTCGATTGTTAATCTGTCAACCGTGGGTCGGTTAAAGTTATGTTTAGCAGGAGGAAATATCTGAGCACTGGCCGCAACGTTCTCAGGCGTTTCCTGAATCCGATCTTTGCTGCAAACGAGAATAGATCGAAAGATGCTTCAGAGAAGGATTACTATTTGAAGTTTGATATCTGCACAGCCGGGGTCGTTTTATAGGATAAGCGTCTTTGCAATTTTTCGTGGATCTGGAAAGGATGGCAGAGACCCAAAAAAATTGTAGACTCAAGGGAGAAGTTGTAGATATTTGTAGAACTTCGTATAAGTCGAGGGAAAATGTTGGAACTTGGAGAAGAAGTTGTAGAGGTTCTTAAAAAATGATGGAAGGACCAGGAGGAGAATTTGCTAGCGATACAGCGACGGGTGAGATGGGAATGTGAGGGGGATAATTGACAAGAAAACGTTCCGCAAATATCGCTCTCGGTAACAAGAAGTATAACAGTTTACGACCAAATGTAATTATCTCCCGGCGAGTCCAGCGTTGATTGTAACGAACGCTGCAATCGACGCTCGCATCGCGGCCACTTCCGTGCGTTTACTTTCTCCACCCTCGTAGCGCGCGTTGTGTCGCTGCCATGAATGATATTTCGGGCTCCGGTTTTTCCGCGGAATCTGTGCCATACTGTAGCAAGCGCGTGGAGAGCGAAGAAAAGTGGAGCGTCGCTCGTTACATATTCCTATGGCCCCGGCACGGATGCAGTCGTTTCTTTTCGGAGATCCAGCGGATCGTTAAACGTACTCTCGGGGATCGTGGGTGTTTAATCAACGAGACCCCGTGAAAAGCTATCCCGGGCACGTTCCTTCCAATCTCAGCCATAGATCTAAGAATATTAGAGGATGTACGTCGATAGACTTCTTTCCTTATCTCTGATTCCATAGAGCAAGCGGGAGATAAAACTTTGGGGGTCGCTGAAAGGGGAGACGCAGATAAGCGTGATTTAGCAGCAATCCTGGAGAGACATGTTTTCCAGTTAGCGAAGTATAAAAGTTGTACAGGCCTATACAAAGATTGTAGAGCTGCTGGACAATTGTACAGGCACTTGCGAAAATTGTTGGTCTTCTAACAAGATTGTATTCTATTGTGTTCTAATGTTAAAAAAATACAAATATGTAAATGTTACAGATGTAAGAACATCGGCCGGGAATGCCAGCAGAAATAGCTGAGGCGAGGTAGATGCAAATCCCAGAGAGACAATTTTCTCAAGCCAGAGTAGCATCAAACACGTTCCATCATCCGAAGCATTCAAGAAAATTATTACTTGGACAAATTCTTCGGAAAGATCATGAGGATAAGTTTCTTCAGACTGTAATATTGCTGGAGTCATCTTGGCCAGCAGCCACCGCAAGAAGACATCGCGAGACAGATGTTTCGCATAACTGAGATTATTCGCAGTTGAACGGCGGCTGCATATTATGTGAAGAAGGAGGGAGAGAGAATTAATTGGATTCCTGATCGGTGTTTGCTGACCGAGAAAAATATAGGACCAGCAAGCATTCAGGACCGAAACCACGCGGAGTATGCTAACCGAAACACTGTTGCTCCTATCCCTGTATTTGCTGGTAGCTTTATCTTGGCCATAGCGATCGATGTGGCCCGATTACGAGTAATTCGTTGCGCCGGTCCCGTTACTGCAGGTGAATGTCTTTGATACCGTATGCATGGCGCACAGTGTAATTAAAAGGGATTTTGTGTGGTAGCTCGTCCGTACCATACTAATAATTTATGTGGGCTCGCTAATCCGCTAACCGAAGGAGATTGGCTTGGGCTCGTCTTGGCATTCGACCCCGTCTTTCACTGATTTCCCATTTTCTTCTTCATTTCATCCCGAATGAATCAGCGTGTGCGGCAATGAATTCGGAGCTTGAATTAATTCGTGGAATTTCCACGGGGAAATGTAGAACGCGTTCGCTATTGAAACAAAGAAAGACGTGGAGGTCTGTTAGCCCTTTGCATCCGAAATTGTTATACCATTATTCGAACTATTTTTCCATTTTACCATCAGTCAGAAGAAAAATTTAGTTCCAGAATGAAAATAACTCCGAGTGCAGAGGGTTTGTAGAAGCTTCTACAAAAATTGTGAGACCTACAGGAAAATTGTACAGGCTTATACAAAAATTCGTGAGACCCAGATAAACTCAATTAGAACAGTTCAAACACGGTTAATCCATGGAAATGTAGTGTGCCAACAATTTGTGTCAGCCACTGTAGCTTCACTATAGATTTAAGACAAACCTGCGACCAGCAGGAATTAATCTGTACACCTAATACACGATATTAATTACAGGCGAGTGGCGAGTAATCTCCAATACTCGCATTAACCGCGCAGGTGTGTGACCAGGTAGATCGTGCAGGTTAACAGGTAGAAGAGCGTCGTGGTTGTGCGAAACGATACGGCGAAATGAAATTGTCGCGGCGAGTTTGTTGAAGGGATTGAATCGCGAACGAAGAAATTATTCATGGCCTGCATGTAGAGATCGAGGCGAGGGTGAGTACTCGTATTTACCTGGCTTGGCGTGGCAGTTTTCTCTCTCTCTCGCTCTGGTTATGTATATATGCGCTTTGCTCGGCCTCTTTGCTTCCGGCAAAGGTGTATATTCACTGCCAGCGACCCGCTGCGCGCCTCTGCTTTTTTCCCCTTTCGCCTATGCCAAGCATTCATCGAGGTACCTCTTCTTTCTTTGCAGCGAGAATTTCAGCGGGTTGCCTGCGCGCCGGTTTTCCTTCCCCCGTTATAATTCCCCGGCAAAAAGTTGCCAGAGACTGGGGTCGCAGCTTTCGTTGAACAACCCGGACGATGACGCGGTTGTCATTAAAACACCTCGACTGGAAGCTATGGAAATTCTCGCGACGAGAGTTCTCCGGAAACGCGATTATCAGAATCGAGGAACAGTCGAATTACGAACGCGTCAAGGTGCTCCTGACAAGGTCTTCCCTGGCTCTCCGGCAAAAGCCTGGAGAATCGGTTGAGAACCGGGGAATAAGTTATCGGCTCCGGGAACCGTGTGCAACAACACGTTGTAAGATAATGCGATTTGGTACCTGGCTGAGAGCTACCCCGGTCGCGTAACCGTGCAGCTACATCGTCGACGGAATGTAAGCTCGAACACGAGCATAGAGAGCCCACCATGATAAACGAGCCGAACGATATTTCCATGCGACATGTGACTGTGGCCCCGCATACAAGTGTAAATCGGTGCGAGGATACACGTCGTTTTAAGCAGGTGCGAGCCCCCACGTGTTTCTATGAGTCGCAGGATTAGCCAGTGATTTGTTGGATCCGGAAATCGTATCTTGACCTCCGTTAATTATACTCCAACAGTTGCACCCCACCGTTATCAGTTTATACGCCGTGTTGGTATTGAGGTTCGCAGTGGGAAACGTTGGGACGTGTTTGCGCAGCTAATGGATTGCCGAGGCTTCCCGAGGATCTTCGGGGCTGAGAAGCTGCGTGGAGGACGCTTTTGGGTCATTAGCGAAGTCTGAGCCTTTGCAAAAATTTCTGGACCTGCTGGGCAGTTATAGAGACTCCTACAAGAATTGTAGAACCATTTAGAAAATTATAGAGGCCCTTACAAAAATTGTTGGACCTGCTGACAGTTATAGAGATTCCTACAAAAATTGCAAAATCACGTAGAAAATTGTAGAGGCCATTACAAAAATTGTAGAATCTATAGAAAAATTATACAGGCCTCTCCAAAAAAAAGTAGGACCCGTAGAAAAATTGTACAGGCCCATACAAAGATTGTAAGACTTGGAGAACAATTGTCAGGTCTATACAAAGATTGTAGGACCTATAGAAAAATTGTACAGGTTTATACAAAGATTGTAGGACCTATAGAAAAATTGTACAGGCCTACACAAAGACAGTGGGACCTACAGAAAAATTTGCAGACTCGCAAAAATCGCGTTTGTCGACCGGCTTATAATTTCACACTGACAAGACCAGGCTAAAGCAGCTTTGTTCTCTCGTGGGTCTTTTAACGAGAACGAATGCGCTTCGTTACCGTAGTCTGATACGGATCGCGCTCGGCGACAATGATTAGGTGCAGCTATAGATTCCGGGCGCGCATTCTCTCGCGACTCTTCGCACGCCAGACGACAAAGCCTGAAACAATACCCTAACAATAGACTATAAAGCAAGTCTACGTTGCCTTGGATGCCGATACGGGATACGATCTTTGTAGTATCGTATTAAACTCCAACCCCCACCTCCGTCGTCTAGCAATTTTATTAAATTCCATCTACGGAAAGATCCGATCAACGTGTGCCTTCCGATTCCTTTGAGATGCTAAGCCACCGTTTACCATGATCGCTCAGATCTTTGCATCCGAGTGCAGTCTAGTTAAATATAAAAAGAGGAGTTTTTCCAGAAAAATATGGCGCAGTGTTACGACCTCGTCAATCCAGAATTAAGCCGAGGACACTTTATAACGCTACCGCGAAAGATGCACACCATCTGCAATAAAATCGATAATACATAAAATACTTCGACGTATTGCTAGTGTAATGACGATACATCTTTATTCGTGCACTCTGATACGAGTTATCGACGATATCTTAATCTCCGTGAATATGTAGCCGGGGTCGTACATGCAAAGTTCAATAATTGTCGACGATTACCAGTAGATTTTAGGTCAATCTCGAGAGTGATGCAGTATTTTTGTTATCTGTGTTCTCTTCTTCCTTTTTCGTGTGATTACACCGTTCGACAATTTTTTCCTTCTTACGGGAAGATGCACAATCGATTTTTATGCAGAATAATTCTATAGACTCTATGAATATATATATATAGTATATCTTTTTATAGCATCATAAATGTTTGAATAATTTTTAAAGAGAGTAAAGCGCACCGGGCCCGGAATGTGCACAGCAATTTTCGCGGATATTTTCCAATCTATTTTTAAAATTGAAGGTCCCAGATAAAATCTAGCTAGACCATCGAAAAGAGCACACTTTCATTCAGGGGTCATACAAAAACTGAAATGCAAATTCGGTTGTCGATTGGCAAAATAAAGTAGTACTAGGTGACACGAACTATCGACACAGGACATCGAGATTTATAAAAATTGTCCACTGGTTATCGAAACGTCCGACAGTGTTATGAACAAGGTGTTAATGTCTTTTAATCTTTATATTGTTCGGAATTTCACACAGTTATTTTTTCACAGGTAGAATCTGCAGTTCAGATAGAGCAGCTCTAATCAGGGGAAATTGAAAGGCAAGTGGTTAAGCCCGGCAGTTGACGGACAAGAGGAGCACGAATGTTATCTGCAACACCGATAATAGAATAAATACAACGCCGGTTCTACGTGGGATTCCAGTTTCGATCCGCCGAGCAGACTAATGTCGAATTACGGGGTTCGCTTGTTCCTGCGACACGGCCGCCATCGCAGTGTTTATTCCGCTCGGCTTACTCGACGCCGTCCCTCGCGATGAAAATCGGTACTCTCGACCGAGCTAGGTGAAATTTCATTTTGCACTCCAGCGTTCCCTTTCTTTCACGGGTACACGTACCCTCGGAGACCCCTTCGTCTCGAAGACGACGCGGTTTGAACCCGTCTGAACCACTCGATTGGGGGTAACGAGAACTATTTTATCCTGAAGGCGTCCTAGACACGGGTACTGGGCTCTAAAAAAATCGTTAGGCTTGCGAAAAGATCATAGAGCCCTTCCAAAATTTTTTAGACATGGCTAATACATCGTAGAGCCTTATATTTATAGAGCCCTAGCAAACGTCTAGAACTACAGAAAAATTAAAAGATCCTCTAAAGAATATTTAGGAAAAGAATTGGCATCATCTCTTGAGAGACAGCACAGCTTATAAAAAAATTGTCCACGAAAAAATTTAAAAAGAAGCTGAAAGGGAGCGTCCATTCTCCGACGGATTTTCCCAAGAGGGGCTTTTCACGGAGAACCGTCGCGTCGGTAATAAATATTTAAGAGCGGTTAGTTAATAATTTACAGGCCGGTTATTCGCGGAGCGTTACTATTTGATGAACAGGGACCCGATAAAACAAGAAACAATGGTTTGTAGATGGTAGAGGGTGAATGAAGGAGAGTCCGTTTTAATTCTCCTCCGGGATTAGTTTTCTTTTTAATCATTCGATCATTCATACTCCGTCGTCGTCCGTTTGTAAGCCCGTCCGACGAGGACTCCGGGACTTGTTTCGAGATAATAGGGATCCCCTCGAGGACACAAATATCTTTATTCAAGTTTTAATTAACCGGATTACAATATACCGATCCGGGTGGTTCTCCCGGAGGTAGACGGGTCCCGGGAAAACCTCTCCACCCACGACCGGGAAAACCGATATCAGCCTCCGAAATTTTCACGACTCAACCACGATTGGCGAAAGCCTGACCGTGAATCGAATTATCGGTCGGCGGTCGCCGTTATGGAAAATTCGCAATTAAAATGTCTGATCGAGCGTGTCGAGCCGGTGAACGATTCTCGACGATATTGTCGATCGGCCCTAATAAACTCCCTTCAAAACTCGCTCGATCCTGCATTAATCGTACGAGAGAAAGTTAAGATTCGTGTGGAATTCTATGCAGCTGGTAATCAGACCGATAAAATTTTCAATTTACTGGGGATCGCCCATGTGATTGAAACGTTCACGCCGGCGCTACAATTCATGTTTCTCTCCCATGGGCGGCGTCGAACTAATTTCCATTATTTAAATTTTCAGTTACTAGTTCCGTTACTAGTTCAGTTATTAGTTCAGTTACTAAATTCTAGTTATTAAACGAACTATAATTTTGGTGGTACGCAGTACGCACTACGCACTGTCTGATGGAACATTCAAGTGTGAGTCACCGGTGGTACGCGCCGCCCGATGCGATATATGAGTGCGAGCCACCACCGGTGGTATGCGCCGGCGCGGCGTGAACGTGTTAATGCAGGATTCATTCCCCCGAAATTGTCTCCCGGATAATTATGTAAAGTAGTTGATTCGAATTCGCGAAAAAATCGCGCGTGCCCCCCACTGTTCCGCGACAGCGAATTAGTTCATCGGTTCTACGATAGATGTCTGGATGCTTGAGACGATTCTCGCAGTCAATGATAGTTAGCCGAGGTTACTAAAGGCATGGCAGCGCAGCAGTCGCGTTAAAAAGGGTGCTCGCTACTTTAATAGCGCGTCAGCTCGTCCTGTGTGGCGTGCTGGCGGGGTATGGCTATCAAGACATACCCAGTACGTAATTTTTGTAAACGCGAGGCTGTTGGCTGCCAATTTGCACCGACGCCTCCAGAATGCATCTCAAAATGCAATTGCAAACCAGTACTCCTCCAGATTAGATTCATTTATCGGACCAACGATTTAACCGGTTACAGAATTCGTTGATTGTCTTCGGATCGCTGTAGAATTCTAAATTCTAAATGCAGCTCACGTCTGTGCTGTGAGCGAGTGGACACGTGGCAAACTCAATTAAGCCTGTATTCGGGGCGGTTGTTATATAAATGTTTATCAAAAATGCCGCCTCTGCGCAGGGTTGCTGATGTAGGAACCCATTAGTGTTTTAAACGAGCGTCTCCCTCGTTTTACGGTCTAATTTGCGGAGAAGAACGACCCGGGTCCCCTTGTTTGTTATTTTTTCCATTTATTTGGCCAACGAGATCTAACAACGGTAGCCAGGATAACGAGAGGAGAAACTACTCCGCGATAAACGTTAAAAAATACAACGCGTAATGTTACATGGTTGTTACAAGTCAGATCTGTGAAGATTTATGCAGTACACGGCTTCCTATGGGGGGACAATCTGATACGGTTTCGTTTTAATTACCATTGCTGAAAAATGTATACACGCTCTGGACGAACCCATTGACCACTAGATTTCATAAACCCTTCACGCGTTTCACATCCACGCACGCGGCCTTGCAATATCCTAACTTTCGCTGGGATTAACCGCGTTTCCCGGGTCCCTACAATTTTTCCACGAACCCCACACTTTTTTACGAGGCGTAGAACTTCTTGGTTGATTGTGCAAGCTTTCTCTAGGATCTATATTTTTTTTTATGAGTATTAGGGTTTCCGAGTAGATCACACAATATTTCTAGTTACGATATACTTTATTTTATAGTCTCCACGAGATTCGACAATTTCTTTTACGAGGTCGACAATCCGTTAGTAGATCACATCATTTTTCTCTGGGCCCTTTAATTTTTCTGCATAACCGCTACAATTTTTTAACAGGCCTCACAATTTTTCTTTAACGAACCTACAATTTTCCGACATTCCAAAAAATTCATATAAAAGTCCCTAAATCATTCGATCACACCACACCAATTTCTCGCGCCCACTGCACTCTGCTACATCCGAAATCGTCCACCCACACCCAAAACACCAATTAATCACTGATCTTTTAATTTAACAGTCGACCTAACGAAGACGAAGCGCGATAATCTCCAAGATCGCTCCACTTACCGAAAGCATTAAGCCCACACGAGATCACACGGAATCGGAGCTACCTACACACCCACGCATCCCCAGCATCCGGAAGCAACATTCCACCGTGTGACAAATCGCCGACGAGGGGTTACCTTATCCGTTACCACTATCGCGTCCTTTTCAATTACGCTCGCGTGTCGGCCGAAGGTTAATCAAACGCTGTATCAGGTGTCGTCTTACCTGAAGATAGGGGACAGTCTTGCAGAGAGTGAGCCCGAGGAACCAGGTCTCGGTGACGTCCCAGAGCACCGTGAAAGGCAAACAGAGCAGCAACACTAGAAAGTCAGCGATAGCCAGGTTAACGATGAAGTAGTTGGTGACCGTCCTCATGGTATGATTTCTGTACACAGCGATGCAGACGAGTGCATTCCCGACGATACCAACGATGAAGACAACGGTGTGCGAAGCTATCAGCATCCAGTCCCAGAATGTCGGGTAGATGTAGTTGATCATGCGGTCCACATACTCCTCGTTGGAGATGCAGTAGGAGTTGGTGCAGTTTGTTGCGTTATAGTTCATCGCCGGGTCGGTGTAGTCGATAGAATAGTCATCGGGATAGTCAGCGGCGTGGACCAGCGTCGAGACCAACGACACCAGCCAGCCGATTATCATCGGCTCGATACCAGTCATTTTGATCAATTCCTGCACGCGCATGCAGAGGACTATCAGGGCTGGATCAAATTTCAAATATTTATTTGTTAGAGCATAAATGCAATTGCTGTGAGTTTTCACAGTGCTCTTGCGTCTTTGGTCGCCATTATGTCAACGGCTCCGAACACTTAATCTCTCTCTCTCTTAACTAACTAAACTTTCTTTCTTTCTCCGCACAGTCCCGATAGGTCCAGGAAAAGTTAACCAGAGCCTGCTCTTTCACGTCGTTCACTTCCCGGCAATTTCCATGGTATTAAACGTAATTCCCCTTCGTCGCTCGACGGCTCCTTAGCCACAGAGGATGACAAGTGTCCCGAGGTCATCGGACTTGATCCGATTAGCCGAAAATCACCGATTCGACGAAGATTAGCCGGAAGATCTTTGCGAACGTTGATCTTGGAAGACTGCGACTGCGATTAGCTGCGAATCCCACTGGCTGTCCCGCGGTGATAAGGGGAATCGCAACGTTTGCTCTGAAAATTACCGCTAATCTTCGTTATAGCTCCCGGATAACTTTTCTTTGAGTTGGGAACTTGATCTCATTCCTCGGTAGAATAGCTTTCCGATAGGACCCCGTAATTCTGTTGACTCTATCTTGAAGCGCGCAAGTTAAGCTTCGATTCAAGCTGTCGAGTTTACAAATTTACTTGGGAATACATTTTTAAATGAAGTTGAAGCAACCCCTCAACATGGTCTCCGACTTGCTTTTAAATCTAACCGACCCTAATTTTAAAGTACATGCCTCCGCTTTTAATATAAGTCCCCAAAAGCCCAACAATTCAGTATTCATCGCCAGCGATTCAACTTAAAAAAGTCGCGCTGTCCAATCTTTCCGGAACGTCCTCCATTATCTCGCTCGATTTATCCTTCACGCGCAGAGGCAATCTTCGAAGAAAGCCGCCGAAACAACGGTAAAATAAAGCCGAAATTTCGTGATTCAGAGAAAAAGTTTTCCGGGGCTGCGGTCCGGCACCATGATTTCCCAAGTGTCGCGGCTAACGAACTTCTTCTGACAACTGGCTGGCCTGGTCGCCAGCTGTCTAAGGAATTATTCGCGATTTAGGTCGAGTTCGCCCTTTTCATCTGCCACCCTCGTCCATGGAATCATTCCCAACCACCCGCTGCGATAAATTCGCTCTAGGATACCTATTCCCGGAAAACTTTCATTCCCATTCTTCTGCCACCGAAACAGAGAGAAAGAACTAACATCTTCGCGGTGTGATATTTCCGCAATCTACCGAGATAGAATGATTGTATCAAAAGAATATTTCTAAGAATTTGATTCGGTTTCGTGCTGCTATAAAATACGACGTTCAATTCCTATTAATAAATCGTCTCCAAAGGATCTCTAGAGCCTTGAACAATATTCAAAGAGAATTATCTGATGTTGAAAGAGAAACATCTCCAAATGGTGCTTAATTTATGATATTTGTCTTTCGCAGGTGAAATAAGGAATATCAAGATAATACTACAGAGATACCAGCTGTCGTTTATTTCGTAATTACTTAATTTAATAAATTGTTCCAGCCTGTTTTTACGAAAAACTGACAATTTCTAACGAATGGTGATGCAGACATGCTACTAATGCAACTCCATGCATAAAAACGGAGATTGAATTCCAGCTGCCAGATTTCAAGAATATAACTCAGCACCGCAAGAACGGCGACAAAACAGAAAGTAATTATTTCCGAGAACAGTTCTGACAATTTCTAACGAATACCTCACCGGATACGGTACTATCGATTCGTAACGCGACTCCGTGCATCAAAATCATTACAGAGATTGAATCCCACCGGCTGGACTGCAGGAATATAGGACAGAGGGCAAGAACAGCGACAAAATAGAAAGTAACCGGTTCATTTGGAAGCAATTTGATCCTCCGGCCGATAAAACTTTTGTCCGGCGTTTCCCCGGACGATTTCGCCCTTGTTCTCGGACTCCTTGCTCTCAGAAGAGGACTTCAGGGCGGAACTCGATTGCCCGTTGAGGCCGCGTCGGGACCAGCAAAGCAGATTTTACAGAGGAAGTTAATATTAGACGCTAGCGAGACTCCGGTTTATTTTCGAGACCGCGAGCGGCGAGTCGCGACGAATCGACGACGATTGCCAGCAACTTCCGGTGCCTCCAGGTAGACCGAGAAATATCCTGTCGAAGGATCGAACCTCTTGGAGATCCTGCGCGCCCAGAAATTGAACAGCCTCGTCTGAAATTCATTCGTTCTGGAGGATCACGTTGTTGCTCTCTGTTTAAATGCCCGTCGCGTTGGGACGCCATTGAAATTTTAATTGTGCGAGTCGTTAACCAAGGCTTTAACAGCTGACACTGCAGAGTTTTACGTCTGCCGCTAATGGAATTAATGGGAGCCGGCTAATAATTGAACGTATCGCCCCGGCGACGTTCCCTGAAAAATTGTAGATTGGTAGATGGCGGATGTTTATGCAAATTTAGTGTAGGACTGGATAGGCTTGTGATATATTAGGGGAGACAGCTGCATGCAAACGATTTTTATTTTTATTTGCTGGTGCGTACAAGCTATAGCAACAGAATGTGGATATACAAAGTATGAATATTTATAAGCTCAGTTAATATTTTCATTCTTTTGGTTGTATGCTTTTGTTACGTTCGCAGTGAATTATGACAGCAACATCCTTCTTTTCGCTATAAAACAGTCAATAATCGATTCGAGAAGCTGCGGGCAATATTAACGCGAAACTGCAATTACCGCTGCGTAGTATTCCATGCTAAATGCTAAATCAGCTAATTCAATACTGATCAATTATTTGATACAACAGAGAAGGAAAAATAATTTAGAAAGTACTAGATATTTTAAGCACTTCTTTAAACTCAATCTTAAAAGTAGAATCTGAAGTGCAGAAATGTGTAAGCGGCTTCGCACACATTTTTAATTTAATGTTATGAGAAGTGTGTAAATATCGTCTTCAGTTTATGATTATTTACAGTGCTGTCTCCCGTCGGAAAAAGGAGAGATCAAGGAACGGCAAAGCAGATTCCGAACGGAGGAAGATGAAACGAAATGTAAGGTACAGGGCGAGAGGAACATTAAATCAGTATGTGGTAGAATATGAGGTTGCGTAAAAGGAACTAGCGAAGGAAAATATTGTGAAAATGCGGTGAATAGGTTTGCGGCAAGAAGCAAGATTTGCGGAAAGAAACGGAATACGCGATAGAATACAAGATAGAAGATAGAAAAAGAGAGAAAGCTGGATAGAAGCAACCTTTGAATAACTCGGTACTCCAACCGCGCAATTTTTAAACCTTTTAACAATCCTCGGGAGAAATATTTCCGACCAGAAAATCTTGAAGAATCTGGCATAACACGATTTTGAATAACACAGAATAATTAACCGTGTTGTTAGAAGTACATTTGAAAGATGACGCAGCGAGCAATGGGATTCAAGAGAAGTTCTACTGGAAGTTGCTATGTTCCCATAAGTTCATTATCTTTCTAATTGACTCGAAACCGGAGGCGCAGTCATTTGCCTAATTTCGAAACTAGGTGATGTTGGAAGAGCTACACTAGTGGACAATGTTATGAGACAAAAAATCATTGGAATAGGAGCTTAATATTATATGCATTTAATATGGAAGCAATAATGAAATCCCTATATCAATAATTCTCATTTTGCAGCTTCGAAAGATATGTTCCCGACTTAAAAATGGCAACAGCAATTACCGGCACGTTTCCTGTTTATCGGCGGAAAGGGTGCAGTAGATGTGCGATTTCGAGGCATGGAGTCGATAAATACGTGGAATCACGTCCAAGAAAACCAGGATAGGAGGCCCAAGGTCTCCTACGTCGATTCTGCCGGATCTCGCAGCAGTACGCATGAATATTTCCGATGTTTCCGACCATATAAAGCGAAATAACGTCGGTCATATTTTCGGAGAAGATATAGAACGTAATCTTGGCTATATCGGAAATAGTACATTTGAGCTATCGTTTCCTCGATATAAATATGGATGATGTAGAAACAGATGTTTCGGACATACCGTTTTCGTCTCGGGGGCAGGGATATGCGACCGGTGTTTTGTTTTACGACATATCGCAGAAATATATCGAGGACGCTTCGGAATGGTGGGAACGCCGGGAAAACGGTCTGACAACTTTCTGATTAATTGGCCGAGGGGGCCGGTCGTGTGTCAACGGCAACGCGGTTGCACTAGAAAAACCGCGCGAGATTAATAGAATAATTGAGGGGGCTTTTCATTAAACCGGGGACCCATCATCCACGTTTAAGAGAGAATTTTCGATTGATATTGAAATGAGCACCTTAGTAGGTAGAATTGAAATTTATTGTTGCCCATTTAGGGGAGTAGAGTAGTCCAAAGAAGATTTGAATAATTTTTTCACCCCCAGAGATGCTCATTTTCCCCCTTAAACGTCAGAAGACAGGGCACCTTCAAAAGGATCGACACAAACAGCTAGCAATCCAGTTGCAGAAGGGACAAAACTCCTCGGGGACTATATAAAATAGAAACTACCTCGTCATAAAGAAAAATACACGGAAAAGAACTCGACATTGTCACTCGTCCGCACATCAACTCTGTTTTCATCTCGTACCTTGTCTGTCTCCGAAAATAATCGACTGCGACACGCATTTCCACACTGACCGAGGATTGTATGCGTTTTTTGAAATCACCGACAGCTAGTACGAACGCACAAAGCCGCAAATTTTAGCTCGGCTTCATCGTTGATGGAGAAAATCAATTATCCCATTGTAATGCGTGCTAACTGAATTTTTATTTGGTTCCAGGTGAGAATCGAGGCAAGCCTCGACGAAATGCAATTTTCGAAGGACGAGCTCGTTTCCGGTGTTGCCTCAAGAGTCCGCAAAAATTCCTTCCTTCATTCGCTATTGAGGAGGCTTTGCGTCAATCCTCGATATCAGACGTTCGATTCAATCCGGAAAACTTTTAACGCGTTCCGTTTCCGGTCTCGATTTCACCGAGAAATTACAGGCGTGCACCTTCAGTCGATTCAACAAATCCTCCCACAAAGTATCCCTTTCATCACGAAATTATTATAGAAACAGCAACGGCGAAGCTAGACCCCTCGCGAAATGAGGATTGCGCCACGAGCGGAGAATCGAGGGCTCTCGAATTAAGATTGCGGTGAAAATCCCCTGGATCAACCACGATTTTCGAGAACGAGGCTACACATGGCCCGATTAAATTGATAATTATTTTAATGCGCTGCAAGCGTCAAAAGTATGAATAGGAATTTAATCGTGTCCCTTATAGTTGGACATAATTCATCATTAAGAATTAACGAAAATTCGCAGGCTGCAGGAAATGAATTTTGAAAATTAAAAACACTCTCAAAGCGTAACATACAAAAATCTATTAACGTTCACAGACTAAATGCAGTTAATTTCGGAGCTCGTCACTCTTTGTAGAAATTATTCCATCCCGTAAGTAAGCAAAAATTGTTAAAAATTTCATTACGTCCGTCAAAGTGAGATACACAAAAATCTTTTTATATCGACAAGCTGGAAATTTCAGGGATCGACAGAAAATGATTTCGATCTTCTAAAAATTGCATCGTGTTCCTTAAAATTGAATGCATAAAAACCGATGGCAGGCCGAGTTCGACAAATTCCAGACATCCCAATGAAATAGAAAACCTTTTTAAGTGAAAAATTTCATTAAATTCCTTAATATTGAATGTATAAAAATCGACGAACGTGAGCAGCCCGAAGACGTGCGCAGAAAATTCTTTACGCTGTAGTAAGTAGCAAGGGAATTGTTAAGAAATTCATTCCATCCCCCGAAACTCGCATGCATAAAAATCGATGAATGTCCCCAGGCAGGTACGAGTTCTGAAGACCGGAAAATTCAGTTGGTCTCCGAAGGAAAGTTGGACGATCGGTTACTTTTATTTCCGGCGTTCCCGACACCTGGGACAGGAGTTCAAGAATTCAACGATAGCCAACAGGTACGAACAATACGTCTTAATTATGCAAGGGGGTGGAAAGGTCCCCCAGCTGGGAAAATCGTCGAAATTCGAGTTCTTCGAGACACACGTTTTGTAAAGGACTCTCGAGTAAAGGACAGAGAATGGATTTTTACGTCGGCAACTGGGGAACAAACTTTTCTGACGTAGTACAGATTTTCCATCCGGATTCTGCATCCCTGGGGCCGAAGAAGTGGCTCGTGAGGGTATAACTAAAGGACTCGAACACTGTCCAGTAAGAAAGGAAACTTACTTGGACTTGAGAACAATACTGGATGCATTGTACCTCCCTCCCTGGCGTTTTCAAGTCATTAGACATTAATTATGTGGACCCACAGGCATTTTTAATTTGTTGAGAAGTTGTGGGTGCTTTGGGTGTATTCTCAAATCTGCTGGGAAGTTTTGTAAATATTTTCTAATGGATGAGGGTTGTTATAAACTGCGGATTTTGTGCACTTATAGTAAAAATGAGTAGGTGCAATTTGAAACAGGGGACGGACTAAAAAATTTAAGAATACAATTTTTATTTTGCATAGAAATGTGCAGTGTATGTAATGGCTTATAATTATAATGATTATCATTTTTCTGCAATTGTTTGTTTGGTATCTATGCGTTTAAATAAGCAGCTTCATTATCGACTGATAAGATACTTCGTACGACGTGTGTAAATGCAAGAAAATTGAAAGAAAGACCGACACCTTTGCACACATTTAATACTTGAAATTTTTTCAAACGAAAATGAAGAATCGAGATTTATTCTCTGGATACGAGAGAGTGAAATAAAATAACAGTGAATTGAGAAAATAACGAATGGTCTAAAAAGTTTCAAGTATTACAAATCGATTTGCACTTGTAACGTAAAAATAAAAATTGAAAATATGGAGTTACTGAAGCGCAACGTTACCGAGCATTGCAGAGAATTGTGGCCATCGGCACACGTCTTTAAAAAAGCGAAAAAAACTCGCTCTTTCGCGAGTTTAACGAGTTGAAATTATAACGAGTGCTAAATCGCCCCTTGTTTCCGAAAAACAGCAGCGTTTTGCAAAATTGCAAGAACCGCGGGCGATTCGACCGTCTAACGAGAAAAATTTCCTAACGAGCGTGTCACAAAGTTGGGTCCCTAAATACTATTCCAATTACGATCCTACGAGTGCTAAATCGCCCCCTGTTTCCGAAAAACAGCAGCGTTTTGCAAAATTGCAAGAACCGCGGGCGATTCGACCGCCTAACGAGAAAAATTTCCTAACGAGCGTGTCACAAAGTTGGGTCCCTAAATACTATTCCAATTACGATCCTACGAACCACTTGAAAAATTTATAAATCACTCGAACTTGTTCCTTCGAACAACTCTAGAAATGAATCAATTATTCTATAATACTTTGGACGAAGTTTTTCCAGGAACTTTCTTCTGAAGTAGCCACGCACAGTTACAACTTCTTCAGGCTCGTTGCCGGGATCTTGAAGTGCAGGTGATCAATTTCCCAGCGAACTTTTTTCCCACCATTTCTTCCGGTTCCTCTTTTTATTTTTTTCATTGCGATAAAACGACTTGTATTTTTTAGGGAAACGTTCGTTGGGGGTGAAGAAGGATTGCTCTTGATTTATGTGGGTGCTGAGATTGTAGAGAAGTCGAAATTCATAGGGGTACACGCGCGAAACGGACTCACAGCGATGAGATACGACGAGTCCCGAAAGGGATGCGAACGCGGCGACGGACTCTGCGAAACTGAGGTGTACACGCCGGTTTAACGAGCGCGTAGGTACAGCGGCACGTTCGCCGGTCACAAACACACTGTTTCGAGCTGATTCCAAATTATAAACACCCCCTTCGCATTTCGTCATTTTTATTTACATTACATTTAACCGCGTTTTTATCGAAGCCCCTGCCTCAAATTGGCCTACAGCGAAGGTCGACAAATAGTTGATCAATGGCCGTGGTTCTGTGAACACGTATGCGCCATATAGTTATTAAATTTTTATCTCTAGTAGGATATTATCAATTCAAAATTATTCGGAATTTGTGGTGGAACTCGAAAAACTTTTTTGTTCGATATTGCTATCTGTCGTTCGGTTTGAAGTATTATTAATTGAACTCTGCCGATGGAATTTCGCTCCAGAATGAAACTACAAATCCCTGGACTGCTGACAAACACCATTACTCCGGAGGCCATTGAAACTGACCGCAACAACTTCGCAAAAAATGTCATTTAGCTCAGGTAAATAAAACTCGCTTTACGTTCGCACGTAAACAAAATTCATAGTAAACTGAAACGTATACTGAAAGTTTCAGAGGGGTTTATCAAACCGTCATTAAAAGAAAAGTTCTCGGTTGCTTTTATTGGTTTACCTGAGTCTGTCCCTTTGAATTTGGTAGGGCCGCGAGTCGTTCATATTAAAAAATTGATAAGCCGCTTACCTGATGCGTCCAATTAGGACAAAGTTCCCTGCCAGGTAGAATTTTCGTTCAACGCGTTGGCTGTCACGCCGACGTCGTTCATGTGTGTGAAAAATTATAAGCTGGAAAAAGGCGATGCCAAATACAAAAATTAGCACAACAGCAACAAAATAATAAAATATTTTTAAAACTTCAGCAAGTGCAATTTTACTGTACAGTGGGCTTGTTTAATTTTTAAGTCAGTTTTTCATTCAATTCATTTTTGACACTGCTATTTCAATTTTTATTTAATTAGATATTAGGTCAGTGCAAAAGTTCGTGCTCGATTTCCTGTTGAAATACGACTGCACAATTTACATTGACGTAAGATAAATTGAATTTTTATTATTGTGTCAACGTGTTGATCCTTTGGCCCCTTTTACAAATGCGAAAACCAAATGGAATGCCGCAAGCGTACATTCTCAATTTAACGTACATTCTCCGAGTAATTAATGCTTCTTGTTGGAACAAAAAATTCTTTTATTCCGTGCATGAAAGATATAATTACTCCTCATTCCTATTGGAGTGCAACAGAGAAAAGTACGAGACGTAATATGTATCCATCATATTAAAAAATTTGCATATTTTCTTTCAGAATATGAACTAAAAATGAGAATCCTGAAAGAATTTCTAATAAAATGGAATACGAACAAATATACAAACCACAAATCAAATAGATTAAATATTGTGACAAAGAAACAGCTACATAGCTTCCTTGGGAAATCAAGTGAAGAACCAACCTCGACGAAAATTTTCTATGCTGTGATTTAAAAGGTTCAAAGCGAACAAGAGAATCTGTGCGACACGCTAAATCATTCTAAAACAAAGCTGGGGATCGCATAAACTGGCAGATTTACAAGCCGTGTCCTTGGACAGTAAAACAAGCAATAAACCAAGTCCGACTTTTATATACGATTTTCGGGAAGTACAGTTAACAAAATAGGACCAAAGCTGTATAAAAATGTATTCGGCTTCGTTTTTTATTTAAAATTTTTGTGATTCACAGAAGCGATTCACTAGGATCGATCCTCAAGAGTTGAACAAATCCAAGGAACCAGCTCGCAACAATAATTATTTCCCTTTGCATTCTCTGCTCGTATACTCGTGTAAACCCTCGAACCACTCATTGTGGAGCACGATTCTTGGACGATAAACTCGCGAGGTCCTAGATTGAAATTCAATCTCGTTCTTTTACGAGCAGTCGCAATTCCCGGACGACTTCAAACCTGGAAAGAATTTGAAGGAAAGTCGATGAAACAGCTATAAATATGTTCGCCGTACGAACGTTGCTTTGTGCACGCTGTATTTACGCGTGGTAAATGGCAGACAATATTTTTTTCTCGACAGAGAGAGAGAAGAACACAAAGCGGTGATCGGACGAATTGGTCGAGGAATGGCGATCTTTCCGCAGGGTTTCACGGGTTTTGTAAAAAATCCAGAGCTCGCGTGAGCTGTCTTGGCCATTGAAAGAGAACGCCGAGACCATCGAAATCCTCGGGAAAATAAACGATTTCCACCGGGGAGTATTAAATTCCGCTCGGAGAATACCTTTCACCGACGATTTTCTTTCTACCGAAAGTTCACGCGAGGATGCAGAGATTTTCTGCGAGTTCCACCACGTCATCTTCCGTGTTCATTTATCAAACTCGCTGATAAATCTTTTACGAGTCAATCTCGACGGTTCTCTGCCTCCGGGAGACACCCTATTCTCACACCACCATATAGACACGTCTTTCCAGGTGTTAAGCGACGTTCCATTTCACTTGGTACCGATGTAACGGATCCTTTTCTTGTATTCTTTGAAACTTATCCTGGAACGTACAATCGAGAGAAGCTTTGAGAATGCTCAGCTATGGGCATTGTTGTAAACGAAATTTCTATAGGTATTCAGGAGCCGGTGGCGTCACGATGCACTCTTTGCCGTCACCGCTGCACTTGAAGCGAGAGATGCGGTGACTATCGTGTCGAACGCTGATAAGTGCCACTTCATGGTGTAATTAGACCCTTTATGGTGTAATTGGACCCATTATCTACTGGTCAAAACTCCCACCTTGCGATTTTCGGGCAATTTGTTATGCTTATAATATTGAGTGAAACTCTTTCTGAAGTTTAAAGATTAAAATAAAATTCTATTTTTTATTTGTTGCATCTTACTGATACGTTTCTTTTCTTGTAGGAAATCATCATCGGAGATCAAAGCGACGCAGCTGTGAAGAAAACCGCATTGATAAGGAGTGGAAAAGTGCAAGAGGGAGAAAATTTTATAGCTTATTTAAAAATGCGTGCTTAGTGGATCATTATCTGAGAGCGAGATTAAAATTTCATAGTGTTGCCAGCAACTCCAGAATCGTTGGGACGCGCACGTTTTCGTCGGAGGAATATCGGTCCCGGCGATCTTATTTGTTCGAAACGAACGCCCGTCGTGATTATACGTCCGCGAACGAAATATAAACGCAAACGAAGCGAACGATCGATCGCTTCTCCACGGACGGTGTGGCCACTGGTGTTTAGATCGTTTCTAGCGGCGCGGGTGTCCCGCGGAGAAGTCGCACGCGTCCCCATGATTAATGAGATCAAAGCAAACTGCTGGCCGTCTGCTAATGTGTGCCAGTTTTGTGTGAATACGCGACTGGCCGACACACAGCTCACAAATAAATTGAAACCGGCAACCGTTGCGTTGGTCTTGTTGGTGGCTCGTTGTTTTTCCCCACGACGCGACGTTACAGCTCGGCTTCCACCATCGGGGAAATGTCCACTCGACTTTCGAAAAAATAACACCTCGTGTATTTACGAAAGCCGAAGAGAAAACAGAAAAATCGACTAGTCACTACCGGTCCTCGCAGAATATTTATTTTTTTTTTTAGCTAAGAAGATTTTATTGATCATGTTTTTAAGCGGACATATTTTTACTGCGACCCCCCAAATCGTTGAACAATTTTATTGGGGAAACATTTTATTGGTACGTTAAATGGCGTTTGGACTAGTTGGAATCATTTGTTGAGCGAATGAGAATGGAAGGACATGAACACTAGGGATCGATCTCACTCTTTAAGTCTCTAGCTTCATCCACATTGAGGGGGTTTGCTGTAAAAAAATTATTTTACCCCTTATTATAATACTAGAAGTGTCCAGAACCACTAGAAAATTTTCTAGACGAAGGGGGAGCTAAATCATAAAAATTCTTGGGGTTGATATCACAATATCACCCCTTGAGTCTCTGCGTTCACCCTCTTAAAGGGATTTCCTGCAAAAAATTATTATACACTCTACTATTCTTGTAGACTCGGAGGGTTGATTTCACCCCGTAATTTATCTATCACGAAAGTTCTTATAGTTAAATATGATTGTAGCTCGCCTAACGAGGTTGCATCGCGACCGAAAGTATTTCCGTCGACGAAAGTACATCTTATAACAGGTCTGGTAGACGAGAATACAAACACTTTAGGTAGTTTAATATTTCGATGAAGCGGCCGGCGTCGGTGCTAAACACGAATGTAGGTCAGGACGTGTCTGGAACGGTTGTTTCCCCGTGAGGGGCCAGGAGAAGTTTCTTTTTACGAGGACTTCGAGCGCCGGTGAATTTTTACGAGACTTAGAGAACCACCCCCTGAACTTCCCTCGGGTTGGTTTCTCTTTTTTCATTGCGCGACGCGTTAACAGCGGGGAAAACACTTCACCGAAACCGGGAACTCGGGAATTTACTTTACGCGAGGAGAGAGACAGCGGCAAATGAAATTAAATCCCCTTTTAAACGCAACGCGGTCAACGCGAAATGAACGCGCCAACATCTGGAAAGTTGAAACCGCATTCGGGGGGGTGGAGGACAACCCTTAACTGTTCTGTAAAATTATTATTTGCACCGGGATGCGCTAGAATTAAAATCATATTTGAGAGGGAGGACACAATTCTTAACGAGGCTGTTCGGTAAAATTATTATCCAACACCTGGAAACGTTGATATTAAAATTGTATTTGGATGGGAAAGTGATCTCTTAACGAGGATGTTCTATAAAATTAATATCCTTTTATTGCTAACATACTCCGTCATATTTACACTGGAAGAAGTGTCCTAATTACACTGTCCAACACCGATTTTGCGTTCCAACAAGTAGACGATCCTTGCCGATTTCAATCAACTTTGAGAATCCTTCCTGATTCTCAAAAAATTCCGAAAGTTGGAAAATTGACTATTTCTTCAAGATAGAAATCCGCAAGAATCGTCCAGTGAATTCCGAAACGCGGCGAAAGAGTTAAAATTTGTTGGGCAGTGTTATCACAGTTGCACCTGCATCGAGAGGAGCTCCGAGTGGAAACTAATCAACGCTGGTTCTAATACTTCTCGCTTGTTCTCGTGTCCGTTTTTTTTCTAAAAAAATAGTTTGAAAGAGACTGAGAATAAAGTTTCCTCTATCGTCCACTTAGAAAAAGACGTACTCGCACGTGTGTATGTGTGTAGTGTGTATGTCACACGTGTATGTACAACGATTAGGTACACGAGTTTCATTCGGCGTCTGTTTCCTTCATTAAGTCGATCAGGCACTTGATTAAACTCTCGGAAATCATATAATTATTCGGAAAGCACACTTGGAAAAACAATTCGAACGACGTGCTCGCCTGCTCCAGTTTGCAACAGGATGTAAAACGCAATGGTGATCGCAACGTTATATACATATAGACTGCGAATCTTTATGCAAAATAAACATTTTCTGTATTAATTATAAGGTACTGAACCTACTCATTTTTATTACAGATGCATAAAATCCGCAGTCTAGTTATATACTTATAGACTTCAACAATGATTATTTTCTCTTATTCGACGATCGTTCCGACCGCGACAATCTCTTAACAACTTCAGAGGTGGAGACGCAGATCATTCGTTAATCTCGGCGTTCGCAGTTCTCGCGATTAACTGTTCTTGATCCTCGGCCTTCATGTTCCTCTTAATAATCACGAAAATACCGATAAAAATCATTATCGCGCCGATACCGGCGACCTCGTAGGACAGCACGCTGCCTAATGACTGTAGAATTATGATAAGCTTCACCGTGTCGGCATAATCCGAAGTCAGGGTTGCCTCCTGCGTGAACCACAGCATTGGTATGAATGTCTTCTGCACTTTCTTGAACATCCTGAAAAGAATCGAAGGATTCAATGAAAAAGATCTTCGGGAATTATTTGGTCTTGTGAAAAGATAGCTTACGACATTTTATCATAGGGTTGCAGCAGTAGATTTAATTGCAACTGCGCGCTGACCTTCAAGGGAACCCCAGTTTTCTGTGAAAAATATCGAAGATTATTACTCCTGTTTCTTGCAACAGATGAAGAAAGATTTTATTTTGCAGTCTACTAATTATTTCATTATCATTTTCAGCTAATTACCGGCTCCAGGGATATCGAGAGCTGATGTTTGTCCTTCTGAGGATTCATCCCGATGATATTTTCCCTGTAACTAGGGTCAGCAAGATAGAAATGCGGCAGGCTGATAAACGCTGGTGCACCCCATTTGCACAAGGAGATGTTCATCGCTCCAGAAGGTATGGAATCTTCTAGGTAATAGCATTTCCTTGATGGTACCTTCGTGCCATTATCGAAAATCGTGTCGTCGCTGAGGTACGTCACTCCTGTTAACCCCTCGTGGACCGTCGTGTTCGAGTACGTTGCTGACAAGCTTCTGCTCACAGGATTAAAAAGGATGTAACAATATCTTTAAATCCTTCTAATGTCTTTTCAATTCTATATTTGACGTATTATCGCACGGGAATCCCACTCACGTGCAAATGTCGGAAACAAAGAAGGTAACGGTTTTGTTGTCGGGTAGGGGAGGCCACAGGTCTCCGTTCGTTCCTCTTACTACTCCACACTGGCCAGGATAGTAACTGACTCGGTTATTATAGTTCCATTCTCTCACAAGACCAAGATTTAACATATTAGATTCGCCTGTGTCCATGTTGAATGTTCCGTCGTAGCTTGCTGACCCGTTTCTCTAAAAATATCAGAGCAGTTGTTAAATATTTTATGCCGATTATTAGACAGCGGATCTTTATGCAAAATAAACACTTTCTACCTAAATTGCAACAAATCGGAGGGAAATAGAAATTTATTTTCTTTCTTAATACGAGTCTACTGACTCATATATTTTTAGTTTATTGTAGTTCACCAAGAGTATAACCGGATACGGGACAGTCATAAATTCCTGAATTGTTTATGAAGTAATCCATGCAAACTGTTCGTGAATATTTTTCAGACTTTTGTTGAGGGGTATCGTGGTAATAAAATATAAAAACCGATATTCTCGACGTTTTTACCATGAAAAACTAATGTAAAATATTCAAGTTTTATCTCATGTATTCTGTACTACCTGTACTATTTTTGACTATCTCATCCAGATATACTCTTCGCATAGATATACTGCATAGATCTCACCTCATAGAACCAAGCAAATTTGTCCATTGGTATTTTCGTGAGATTCATTTTACGAGCTAGTTTCAGCATATCATCATTGTAGCCTTCGAAGAGCAATTCATTGACTGTTTTGGTTATCACTAATTTTTCTTTTAGAGCGTGCATGATTCTGTCAGCCAGGTACCTAAAGAATTCGTTTGCGAACCTCACAGTATATCCGACACTCTGAAAAGAACTAATTTATATCTAATTTACCCGTGTAAAAAGCTGATAAAGTACAGAAAAACAAAGAAATACGTACAGCAACCACAGGATTTACATTTGTCACACTATCGGATAAACTACCTTTTGATAAAGACTCGTCAAAGTGCCACACTCTTTTCCTTTGATATGTTATTGTGTTATTTTGATTCCAGATCTGCTCCATCTTGTAATCAATTTCTCTGTAAAAAGAAAGGAAAGATACAGTACGAAGAAAAATACTACTAAAGAAATTAGTTAAGGTATGAATTTAATACTTGAATACGTATGGACCCATTTCCACGAAGTTGGGCTTTGCGCCATCGTTAACAAATTCCATAGGATTGGTTAGATTAAACATGTAAATCTTCAAATACATAGGTATCGGTGTCTCCTTCCATAGTTTGTAATTGGTAGACAACGGAGTCAAAGATAGTTGCTGCAAAAATACAGTGTTATGAATTTCAGGTACTGTGACAAGCAGCGTTGACTGGCTTACCTTCTGGATGATTGAAGAATAAATTGTGGACCATAATATTCCCATTACCAGCCCTAGTATTCCTAACACTAGGCCCACCGACACTATAACAATGATGACTCTGGAGACTTGTATCATTTTACCGGTTAATATTGACCTAGAAATAAGCAAACAAGAGAATATTTAAATACCTTACTAACGTGTGTTACCATCTGCCATATTGAACACTGATAAGAGCGCGTACTTATTGGCTTCTGCTCATACTGAATATATTATCTCCCAGAAAATTCTTTATACAAGTTACTATAACAATTCCATATAATTTCTCAACGATAACGCTATTATTATTGAATGCCAAACGCTTTTATAGTTTCTTGTGTATATTCATTTGATATGGCTTCGAGTGCCTAATAACCACATATTCATTGTACAACATCGTTCGCGCCAATGTAAATATTGCGAGCGGAACAGGTGCGCGAATAATTAATTAAATCAGCAGAAAAACGAAAGTGGAACTGCAAGAGCACATGAGCGACGAGCTAAGCTCCTCTTGTCCGTTTTTAAAAAGACCGTGATCGTAATCGACAACGATAACAATAAACGATACAATACAATTACGTGCTGCGGTACTGCGGTTAAAAGGCGAACGAAAGAAATCTATCTATTGAAATGGAAAAAGAAAAATTAGCCTACGAGGAGCTCTTGTGATCGACAAAACGCAGACACACCTAACACGCATGTTCGCCGCGTAATCGCGGGCTTTTGAACCGTCCGTGATTCAATATTTAGCATCATAATTCATATGCGGATGAAGCTATGGCTCTCGCGATAGTCATTATTAAAGAATTAATGAAATCGCAGAAACATATTGAATCATTGATCTTTATCTTGACCTGTGATTTTTTAACATTATGTTTACGGAGCACTAAGAGTGATTAATTTAGAGATTACTTTATAAAAATAACAAGTATGTGTAAGAAAGTTTTCAGTAAATAAATAAATGATTGATTATAGTAATTATATAGTCTCTGTGATCAACAGGCAGGTGGAACTTCGAACTATATATAGATATAACAAATACAATGACACAATTACTGTAACTGTAGAGCAATAAAGCCAAGTTGTAATAGCAACAGAACAGTTGCATATATACCTATTCGTGTTTACGTAAAAGTGAACAGACAACTGTGCTAATAGTTTAGTGACCAAATGAAAACAAACACTATCATTATCGATAAAGAAATATATACACGTGGAATTCATGTAACCGAGAACTGCAAAAAAATATTGTATCATCTAAATCTCGTGATAGCGTAATATTGTTGACATATTTGTTGCTCTTATTTGTTTGCGTTGATATCAGGGAATCAATAAGATTTATCCCGTCGCGTTGTTTCTTTTATTTTTTATTTATTGGAAACACGATTGATTGTATCGCAAGACGGTCACGTTATTATTATCAATGATAGGTTTTATTTCAATATCAAATCCCGGGTAGATTAGGCAATGTAACCGGTTAATTAACTCTTTATCTAGAGCATAAGAGATGCGTCTTCTCATTTCTCGATAATGCAAAGATAGTAGTCAAAAGCGCTAAATGAAAAATCAATCTACGCCGCAGTCGTCCTCAAAAGTCCTATTTTTACATTTACGAGACGAACAATGCAAATTAGGCTGCCGAATAATGCAAATTACGAGTCTACCCGTCTACCCGCTTAATCTTTTCTTCCGAACGCTGTGAAGATGTACGAATTCCAACGAAAAGTTTAGACCAGAGATAGATGCTCTTGTTCCAAAATTTAATACAGATTGGAAGAAAATATTTCATTTATCGGAGGCAGAGCAAAGTCCACTCTGCGGCTAAGTAAAAAACAATGATAAAAGAATGCAATTTGCGTCTACCTTGAAACGATATCTTTGTCACTGGCCTCCCCGCAAATTAAATCGTGATAATTGGACAGCAGACTTGATGCATTCATGGTAGAAACGAATAGAAGGAAATAACAGTGGAGAAAATATTAAAACAATAGAGTAGCTAGACTAGAAGTAAATTCGCGAGTGATGAGTAAGACGCACAATTGCACATATGCATTTTTCATCGATCGATGCAGGCTCGTAGACCCGCGAAGTCGCGTTCGGGCAATGTCCAAGTGGATTACTGAAATCTTACACGGATTCTGACCCGACATTACGAAGAATATGGCTTGTAAAAAATTGTGTCGATGATTTCATCGATTCTACCAACATCTCGTATAATGATTAATAGTTCACGGCCGGCTCGTTGCGACGCGAATGTGTCGCGTATCCATTTCAATTTATATCTTTGATACACACAAATTCGTTCGATCGTTCACCACTGTAAATTGATGATTTACATTCGTTTCGGCCGGAAGCCAGCTTCCTTCTAAATATTCGATAGCGAGTGGCTGTTTCCATGCGAATCATTCTCGTGAAAGATGAGACTCTGAAATGCTTGTATCAGCTGTAAATATAAAGCTTTACTTTTTGTGATGATCTCACTTCCCGGAAAGAGAGTCGCAAACTGAATTATTATATAGCGCAATGCTCGCAGGGCTTCCTAATTTTTTAATTGAAGGAATAGTGATCCAATTGATGCTAGAACTGGGGGAGTATGTTGCGAACTTGCGCTTACGTTGGGCCACCGAAAAATACTCGCAGTATCATAAATGGTACTCATTGATAGACTACGGATTCTATGCTTTTATCACAAAAATGAGTAGATCGAATTCAAAACAGTGAGATTATTCCGAAGATTTAAAAAGAAAAATGATGACTTATTATGACGACTATGAAAAGAAATAATGAATGCAGTCCAATGAATGCAGCCAATTTTATTTTGCATAAAAATCCGCAATTTATTCAGTGATTAAGAATTATGCATTTATCGCTTGGAGAGGTACTAATTGATTATGAATTGTAAATCAGATCCCAGGCTACTGTCTCCTAACTTTAATTTATATGATTAATATTTTTCGTGTTTTCAGACCCGTGAAATTTTTCAGAACAATCATTTTATCTCAAAAACATTTAAGGCATCGCGTCGTTATCGTAAATCTGGCTAACTTATGTAACAGGTTGTTATATTAAACTCTGAGAACAGCAAATATTGACTGACCATGACATTTCTCGTTAGATAAAAATAAGAAACCGCTGCTACAAGATAAAGTATATATATAATTAGTAAATACTGACTAGTTCAAGCTACAGGTGCGCATAAAATTGCTTATAAGGCAGTGGTGAAAGTCGGCGAAAGAGAGACGTATGCTTGAAATCTTTCAAACTGGAAAGAAAGTGCATCCTGCCGAGGAGATAAAGAGTCAATGACTTTCGAATAGCAGTTTACATTTGTACGCGCACGCGATCAAGTTTGTTTTGCCTCCAGCGTTACGTTCGCGGACTTTCTTTCTAATTTCTTAATCGGAGAAGACGAGTCTGCTTGTTGGTCACAGTTAAGGCTACATCCTCTCACTATTTTTCGTTGTCATATTCAATTTTGATGTAAATGATTCGTTCGCTGGGTTGAGCAAATTTCTTTTCGCATATTTCAAGAGTTAAAACCAAGTCCCACATAATTATAATTTCCATATTCATTGCTTCAAAAAGTGAGTAAGAAACAAAATTACATTACCCTACTTTTTATCCCTCAGTAATAAAATTATCAATGATGATAACCCAGAAACCACGTTTACAAGGAAGACGAATGTACAACACCATGTACGTCGAGTCGAGACTTACAAGATATGAACATGGGGATTTTCAAGAATTTTACAGAGACCTCATTACAGAGCTACAAAAATGGTAACGAAGAAACCTGGTGATGAAGTGATGATCGTAAGTTCTGCTGAACAACGGCAGAGTTGATGACACAAAGGAACAAAAGGATGACGAGAATAATATTTACGAACCACGGTTCTGTTAATTCTGTTGGGGAAAAAATGGGAGCGCGCATGTAATATAGGCAGCGATCGAAGACGAATGGTGTAAATCGTCCCCATTACAAACCTGTTCGCTGTGTCATGCAGTTCTGGTTTTTCGGAGAGGACCGGGTCGCCGGTTTTTCGATCGTTGCGCTTCGTTACCACTGGCCGTAGACTGTCACGTTATCAGCGTTCACTTGGGCGCCGCGTCCAATGGCAACGTGAATGCGAAAGATCGCGCGACGACTGGTCTGCGCGAACTTCCACAACCTGCTAAAGCAAACGCTGGCCGCAAAATTGTGCGAAGAGGAGGGATCAATGGGCGGCAAAGGAAACGCGTCGGATGCAGCCTTTGCCCCTCATTGATCCGATTTACCGATTGAAACGGTGCCATTCAACTCCCCTAAAGCCATTACTATTTCATTACTATTTAAACGACGCTGAAATCTAGCTACAGCGTCCTTGACCATGATGAAGCAAGGTCCTCAGCTTGGGGTGACTCATACACGTAGAAAAGATGGACCTTGGATTCTCAGCTTAGTCAGCTTGGTACATTTGTTTTAATAATTTGCTTTCGGCTTGTAAATAGCATGTATATAGGTCAGTGTAGGAGACATTCTCAGAAATTCTGGGTGAACGCAGTTGGGTGCAAATGAAAAATTAATCGGATAAACGGTTGATCTCGTTAGCGTCCCTAAGCACAGAAAGCACGGGAGAAAGTACTGAATGAGAAATTGAAGAACTCTCCGCTTGAATGAGCTTTCAAAGAAACCGTCCCGCGTAATGACTACACTAAACGCGAAGTCGACAGCAAGGACGACAGTAAAAAAGACGCATCGTCGGGATGGTTTTCCGCTAATCGGGAATTTTTATTTGTCGTGAAAAATATCGAACACTTCAAACAGAATGCTTGTCGGTGCGTTACAGAAACGTATTTGCGAACACGAGTGATAAATGCTTCATTGGACCCTTATTAACAGTTGCTCTTAGTCGTAGTTAGACTGCGGATTTTGTATATTCATGACAAAAACGAGCAATTTAAAACAGTAGAAACATTCAAAGAATTTAAAAATGTATTGTCTTAGACTTATTAAGATCGTTAGATCATAAAGATCCGCAGTCTAGTCGTAGTACACGCCAGCTACGCGCGAAACATATCCAAAGATTATACAAAGTGAAATTCCCCTCGATAAAAATAAATATCGTTGGTGATGATCGATGGATTCTATGATACGGATAATGATTAGGATGATCAAGTTATCGCGATCCCGTTCGGAGTATTCATATCTTCCTGCATTTGTGTTCGATCTCGTATTCGCGCGCACATCAGACTATACTCCAACACGCCTATTCGCACGTTCATCTCAGAGATTTCGTTTCTCATCTTCGTAATCGTTTTCTTTATGTTTATCAGCGGAGCTGCGAGCAATTAATTACAATTAATAGATAATATTACAATCACTTTAAAGTGGAAGATACTCACTTCCATCCGTCATGCTAGATCCTCTCTCGTCCATCTCCTTCTTCACGTGCTCCAATTCTTCCGACAGTTTGTTGAAGATCCTCGTCCTTTCGGTGACACCACCGCTAACATCGCGATACTGTTCCTTGACCTTAGACAACTCCTCCTGGAGTGTCTGATACTCCTTCAAAATCGGCTCCAATTGCCTATTCAAGTACGACTCTCTAGTTCTTATCTTGTCCAAGGTGTTCGACAATTCACCATGCAGTTTATCCAATTGACTCTTCGTTCCAGTGAGATTGCTTGCTATATTCGTACGGAGCTGCTGCATCTGATCTATGTGAGACCGCCAGTCCCTCGAGTCTGAAACGAATTTTCATGGTTTCGGTTCTCGTTCATGGTTCCACGAAAGCAAGTTGTTTTAAAACATTTTGTTTCACAATCTGTACCTGTTTTAACAGTTACTTTTAGCTGAGGCAGAACTCTCTCCAGTTCCAATTGCCACTCTTCCCTGTTCGTTTTGGACTCCAAAATTTCGTCTGGTTTCATCAAATCGTTCTGAAAAATATTTAGAAGCATTTAAATACAAATCGAAACATCCATTCAATTTTACTCACAAAGTTCTGTCCATAAAGTTTAGTAATATCATCGACATGTAATATATCCTCTTCTTCATCATCGTACTCAGCCATCATTTCTTCTTCCACCTTCTCTAGTATTAACTCTGCATCATCATCCTCTATCTCTGGCTCATTGTTTGGCTCGTCAGGTGGTATTTCTACCCTAAATTTGAACAAGACATTAGTTTCGATCCTTCTTCAATCCCATATCACTAGACTGCGGATTTTTATTGTTACTCCATTTTTCTTATAATGCTTAAATTCTGCAGTCTATGTATTAGTGTAATTCAGATCATGTACTTTCTCCACTGGAATTTCAATATTTTCAGTGCCTCGTCAGCCAAGTTATCCAACACATAGATAGCATGATCACCGCTGCCCTGCTTGAGCTTATTCGGAGGGAATTCTATGGGCACGTTAATCTCCCTAAGATAGTCCAGTATCAATGCTATCGTAGAGTTAGGATCATCTGATTCTTGCGGAGGCTCAAAGTTTTTGCCAGCCTTTCTAATCAGCCAAGCGGCTAATGAGGTAAAAGTGTAAAACTGTTCTCCCGGGTTAGTCTGCGTTACAAAATAATTCCTGCACGCATAGCAACAATTTCATTAAAGACTTGTACAATATAGAAGCTAGATCGTTTACGAATAGCTGCTCTATCTACCTATTTACAGCTTTTATCTTAAACTCTGGTAAAAACTCTGCGTCATAGTTCAACAACTTCAGTTTCTCTAGCAGATCCTCCATCCTGACATACATAACGTAAGAAGCGGATGGAGAAGATCCATCTTCGATGACAATCTTTGGAGTGTCTCGAAACATTTCTGCAACGAGGATGTGTCTTATTATCGCGCAAACATGTTGGTGCAAACAAAACAAGTATAAGTGCGTAATTTATTTATTCACAGATATCGGTACAGCTTTACCTCTTGTTCTGTATTAATTCTGGAAAGGATCATGTATGCATATAGAATTTATGTGTGTCTGTAAATAAAAGATCAGGCTCTATGCGTTAGGTGGACATTTTCGTTAATGTTCGTTCTCAATCATGGAAATTTTCATGCCTCGACCACGTCGATCTTTTCGATCGTGCGACATATATATCTATAGGCGGCCATTAGTGTTTTCTTGTTTGAATGACGTCACCGAGGACTAGGGATATTTGTTCTGATAAGATAAGATCGCGTGTTGTTGCGACCCCTGAGTCGGCAAACTTCACAAAGCAAGTCCAATGGTTGGAAGCTCCGTGAGTTGTTCAGTTTGTTGATTTTGATAATCGGTCATCTTCAGTTTTCGTTTAGAGTGGGTTGGCACACAAGGAAAAAATTTATGAATCATCAGATCTGATCCTAATGCGGTTGAACGTGTACTCATACTGATAGCTGATCAGAATGGGCCTAATATCCGATCCGCTGTTGTTTGTACTAGCTCTAATCTATACCGGTTCGGTACTTTTCCTTGTGGTGTATTTCGTATCCTTTTTATGTTCTTGCAATCGATTTACGATCCATACGATCGTTTTTAATTAATTTCTTTCACTCTGAGGTTGTATTTTCGTTTTTATACGCATCCCACAGAAAAAGGCGGATCTAGGGATTTTTGTAAAGGATCGTTCGTAACGGCGCCATATTCAAATTTCCTTCGACAACTGCACAGCTATTTTTAATCACTTTCCTTAACCCAATTATAGCTCCTCACTTTATCGGATCTAGAATGTGACTATTTAAATGCTCAGCAGTGTTGTTCAAAGCTGAACACGGTAATTTTGCTATATTATTATTCGTATTCGATAATAAATAGCTGTTCCTATACTGTTATTTTTAATCAGAATCTTTAATTCAGGTCGTATTGGCGATTAGTAGTTAATCAACTTGACTATCAATGTTTACAGTGGGTGGTACCAAAGCTCTCAGCGCATGTATTCTTAGAATTTATGTTGTTGACCCATGGGCAGTTAGTATTATTCGTGGTAAACTTACCAATGACGCTATGGTTACTATACGAATACTTTGGAGTGCCGAAAGGTAATCTGGGAGTCTATGATCCCACAGAAATTCACAATTGCCGTCAATTAAAGAGGCACATAAAGGATTGTATGATCTATCTCGGAAATTATCTTATATTCTTTTTTATTTACCTGTATTGGTAAGTATGTTTAATGCAGTTTCGTTTCCTAATGGAAAATCGAGAGCGAACAGATGGTCATTCTGATTTTTTGCACTTTTCAGCATGATCATTGCATTACTGAAAGGGGATCCGATCAATAGGAACGAAGCAGATATGGTGGAATCATAATATGTGTAATAATACTAGCTAATAGCATATTTTACTTTTATACTCTTCCCTGTTTTACTTTTGGTCAGCCACAATTAATTGTTTATTATTTATTTTAAACGCTGTGGAAAACGCAAATGGAATCTTTGTTAAGCTTTAGGAGGCGAGGACAGTTGTACAATCACATTTACTTTCCACTTGTATCATATTTCTCCAAGGACTGATATTTTTCTTAAATATAAGACTTTCATAAGATTATAAAAGGCTTCTACATCATTTTAATTGTAATGATATTACTCGTATTGTAAGCTACGGACATGTATCGTGAAGCAAAAAGAGAGAAGAAAGTAATCGTTCTCGTATTCGATGAATATTTAAACGGTGAGCATGAATTGTAACTGAGAACCAGAATAATCACGATAACCATTATTTAACATAATATCGGAATTCTTTTACTACACGACGGTCGTTCTATATTCTGAACGATATATTAAACGGTTTCAAAATAATAACTCCGGTGTCACGGGTACCGTTCGAGTGTAGCGAAGTACTCAATAGCTCGTTTATTCACCGAGCGTTAAATCAAATTGACTCGAGTTTAATGGGTGCAGGACAACAAGATCGGATCGATTTAATGAACTCGACGCAGTTGATTAGCTTTTTCTGCGTAGAGGGTGTATACACACACACTATATATTTTTATCCGTGATCCAAATTAGAATGTGATAAAATAATCTGACCGGATTTCTCATATATTCAAATCGGAGAATTACGAAAGGTCGCGTTTTCTCTTCGATCTACCGAAGCGGGATATTTCGGGACACCCTAACTGTAGTGTTTTAAAGATTATTTAACACGCAACAGAAGCGTAAAATATGCGGGACCCGAGATCTTTCAACATTTAATTACGGAGCCGACGACGTGGAAGAGCACGGGAGGCATCAATCTGAGGTTCAGTAAACCTTCACTGGGTCACTTTTGACCCGCCTCCTTTCACTGCGTCTATCCAAACGGTACAAAGATGTATTCAGATGTACCAGGTGTTAAGGTAATTCTATAAAAATGTCTAAAAATTAAGACACATCAACGGTCGCCTTACAAAATTCTTTAAAAAGACTGCGTATATCTTCTGTGACGCTGTAAGTGTACAATTTTATTTTTTTTTTTAATTGTTCAAAAGGTACATTTACCGTTTATTTTTTAACAATAAATCTGGTACATATTCCCTTATAAAAATAACGGGATCGATTTTATTTAGTATTTGCGCGGCTCCTCTTGTAGTGCGTGCTGTACTAAAGGTATCTATACAATCATTTTTATTATTTCAACAATTGTGAAATAAAAAATCTGAGTCCGGTCATTTAGACTGGTGGTGAAGGGTTCATGATTAAACAGTTTGTCGACCGCGTTATACGGCAGTCTGCAACGGAGTATCACGGTTCTCAGAGGATCGATGGTTTTCGGTGATTTACGACGGCGGTAGAGCCATAAACCGCGGAAAAGAACAAACGGAGTAGAGAGAGAGAAGTATTCTCGGCTGGAGCGTGGCCGCGTACGATCAGAATAGAAGATCGTTAAGTGGCGGATATTCATTGAATATCAGGGTTCGCCGCCGTTAAAATCAATTTGAGCGCGGCGAGGCGCACGTGTGGTGCGTTCTAGCATGATCGTCGGCTGTCGGTACCGCTTCGGGGCGGCATAGTGAGCGCCTCCTGGCGACGAGGGTAACGGTTTTGACGGATGACGGGTGACGGGTGGCGGTGCTCTCGGATCTGCTTGGATCGTCTTCGGTAGGGCGCGCGGAACGATGCTTTTCTGGACCAGGAGCTGAGTGCGCGAGTGCTCGCGGGTACGAAAACTTTCGCGGTGCATATTAATCGCGAGTTTGTTCGTTGTCGGGGAGCACCGACGTGATACGAGCGAACACCCATTCGCGGGACTTGTGTTCCTTCGGACAGTGTCGAATCCGAGATCCGTTGACAGTGGTTGGACGGTGTGTCCCGTGATCGTTGTTTTCCTTCCTGAAACCTGTTCGGTCGACCGGGACCATCGACGATTCGACAGCGACGTTGATGCTCGCCGAACGAACCGTCGAGAGACGGTGCCCGACGGAAAATCAGGACGACGACGGCGACGGCGACGTCGTCGTCGAGAGGCGTCTCTTGTCACGGGTCACCGAGCAACGGCGCTTGTCCAGGTAAGCTGGTTGACCAGACTTGCCTAATGCTCCACGGATCTTCGATGAGGTCAACGTCGCCGTCGTCGTCGTCGTCGTTGCCGTTCTTCTCGCCGTCGCACTTGCCATCCTCGCCGCCACTGAATCCTTTCGCCTACACCAAGTCATCGTGTTGTTCTTCGTCGACGTTCCTTTCGTTGAAGTCATCGCTGTCGTCAGCAGTCTGGTTATCAACGTGCTTGTTATTGTTGGCACTGGCTTAAAGCACAGCCCAGCTCCTTATCTCTGAGCCAGCCGCACTCTTCTTACGGAGTCTGCATACCAATATACGCTGTCGGGATGGCTGGCACCAAGACAGCGGGCAGCGTCCTTCAGTTCAGGCCTATCGAGGTCTCGCAGATGCTGCAGGATGGGGAGAAGTTCGTCAAGTGGGACGAGGTACTTATATCACTATATGCATTAGTTTATTGGTTTTTAGTTGGGCAACAGTGTTGTGTTTTGGACAGTCAATACATTTGTTTGTCTGTTTGCACAGGACTCTGGTATAGCCACCCCTGTTACGCTGAGGGTGGACAAGTATGGATTTTACTTGCACTGGGTGGACCAGAATAACGAGATGGAGATGCTGGATATCGCTATAATCAGAGACACTCGAACTGGGAAATACGCCAAAGTACCGAAGGTATTGAATACTGTATCTCGTAAACTTGTATCCTTGACCCTATGGATCGGAGTCGGAATGCTCGGAATTGCAGGTAGCTTTTTCTATAATTACATGGTGCTTTTGCGTGGTTGCTAATGACGCACAGCACCACCATGCGATAATTATTGACAATTCTAAAAATAGAGCGTATTACCTACATTGTGTCCTCAATGCGGTTCATTCTTTTTCAGTCTTGCCTGCATTTGTGCTCAATGGGCATAATGGTAGTTGTGTCGGAGAAAGAGAGCAAAGTCTCTTATCAGTTCTATTTTCCTATAAATCAATACGCAGTCCACAAAGCTGTCTCATGCACAATTTCACAGTCGCGTTAAAAGCTTATTGTAATGCGAGCTATTGTTGCCGGCGCGACGACGACGCGACGCGACGCGTGTAAACTAATTTAAAACATTGAAACTTCGCGTCGAGGTCGCGTCGCGTCGTCGTCGTAATTTTAAAGCGGACGCATTCGAATATAATACCGCTGCTTCAACTTTTGAACTGAAACTACTTTTCGCAGGACGCGAAGTTGAAGTCGCTCGTGACGATGGGCTCCCAAGACTCGTTGGAAGAGAAGACCGTCACGATCTGCTACGGATCCGATTTCGTCAACATAAATTTTATTAACTTTTGTACGACACGCGCGGAGATCGCGCAGCACTGGACAGAGCAAATTTTCCAGCTTGCATACAATTTAACTCTGCTCAACACCAGCACGACAATGTTCTTGCAGAAAGCGCATACGAAACTAACATTGACAGCCGATAAATCGGGAAAGATTCCTGCGAAGAAGTGAGCACAATTTGTACATTGTCTGTCTGTGTCTGTTGTCTCTGTTGTCTGCGTGTTCAAATCGATCTACCGATAAACCAATCAATCTGTACACCATCTATATTGTCGTTTTCAGCATAATTAAAATGTTTGCGCAAAGTAAAGACGACCGCAAGCGTGTCGAGAAGGCGCTCGACATCTCCGGTTTCCCATCTGGAAAAGTAAGTGCTAAACTATTACTACGCCGCGACAACTGGATCGCAAACACGTTTCATTCCGCGAGTGATGACTCAAAACCACCTGTGTTTATCTCTGATTTCCAGAACGACGTGATAGCGTTGCAGAAGTTTCAATTCGAGGATTTCTTCAACTTTTATAAGTCGCTCACACAACGCTCGGACGTTGAGAAGGTATTCGAGAGCATTGTAGGCAATAACAAGCGTAGACTAATGTCCGTGTCGCAATTCGTCGACTTCCTGAACAAAACGCAACGGGACCCACGTCTGAACGAGATCCTGTATCCTTACGCGAACGAGGCGAGGGCGAAGGATATCATAAGTCAATACGAACCAAATAAGTGTAATGCGAACCGGGGCCAGCTGAGCTTCGACGGTTTCCTGAGATATCTGATGAGCGAGGATAACCCGATCGTTGCCACATCGAAGCTCGAATTGTCCGACGACATGGACCAACCGCTTGCGCATTACTTTATAAATTCTAGTCACAACACATATTTGACAGGTTCGTCCCTCCCTAGCGTCCCGTAGTCAGTGTTTACCAAAGAACTACGTGGCAGCATTTATTTTACTTTAGCTATAGTCTAGCTAGATAGAATAGTACTTCCGCTGTTCCTTGTTATGACACCACAGGTGTGCGAGAATCCGAAAATGTCGGGTCGAGAATATTATTCGGGACGGATTCTTGAAAATTTCGGGATTCTCGACTATATCAGGATTCCCGAGAATTTTCGAGACTTTCCAAGAATATTCGAGAACATCACAATATGGTACACATTCCTATGCAACTTTCTAATTACCAGCTATTATCGCTTTTCCCACCGGATATCTATTAATAGGTTTTTAATGACTGCATTATATCTCGCGGGCTGTAAGTTTGGTAAACACTGCACCGAGTAACTCGCCTCACGCGAAGCGTATGAGTACTGTAAATAGGCTATTTTCGGTTGCAGGACACCAACTGACCGGAAAGAGTTCCGTGGAGATATACCGCCAATGTCTGCTGGCCGGTTGCCGATGCGTGGAGTTGGACTTCTGGAACGGGAAATTCGACGAGCCCATCATTGTTCATGGGTACCGTAGAACTTGAACACCGTACTCTTTTAGACTATGTAAAAATCTGTATGCCACACGTTGTTGCAAGGAAACCATGTCCCTTCCAGATATACATTTGTACCTGAAATCTGTGCACGAGATGTAATCGAAGCGATTGCCGAAAGTGCTTTCAAGACATCAGAGTATCCTGTCATTCTTAGTTTTGAGAATCACTGTAATCCTAGGCAGCAAGCTAAAATAGCTCAGTATTGTAGAGAATTGTTTGGCGAGATGTTGCTTGACGCGCCATTAGAATCACATAAGGTATTTCCCTATACAGCTGTGCGATCTTTATTATCCGTAATCACCGAGATTCATCGGTGGTCGTTTCTTGTTCAGTTGGAACCGGGTATGGAGCTGCCGCCGCCGAGTTTTCTGAGGCGCAAGATCATGATCAAGAACAAGAAGAAGCACCATCATCATCACAAGAAGCATAAAAAGAATCAACAGACGCCGGTCGAGTCCGAAGAGGCTCAAGAGAACGAGGACAACGGGATGACGAATCAGGTTGCCGAAGGAGAAAATAGCCCAGCCGCGGAGCCAGCCAATCCTGAAGAGAACAGTGACCAGCAGATCGGGAATGGAGATATCGCACATCCACCCATGCTTCAACAGAGACAGGGTAGCAAGGACAGCGCCCAGGACGACGACGGTCAGTGTCCGAGAAGCAAACAAACCGTGAACGGAAAGTTTGAAACGCTTATCGGTTCTAGATGATGAAGAGGAGTCGAGCACCGAGGAGGAGGAGTCAAACGTGGAGGACATCAAACTGAGACTAGGCGACAAAGTGCCTGCGCCTGAGAAAGCAGCCAGTGCCAAAGAGACGGAGGCTGGGGCCGAGATCTCGGCGTTAGTTAACTACGTGCAGCCCGTTCACTTCAACACCTTCGAGTCCGCTGAAAGTACGCCCACGTTACCAACCAGAGTCATAAATAATTCGAGGCCGTTTTTGCGCGAATGTTTAGGAATTTTTTTCAGCGAAACTATTGAACCTTTTGTGTACACGTGCGATCTTTTTTCGTGTAAAAATAATCAAAATTACGTGAGTTATATATATATTTTTTGTAGAGTATGTTTTTTTGGCGATGAAAAACCAGAATACGCTCTCAATAGATCGCCGGTGCTGTAACGCGGATTATTGTTGCAGAAAAGAACCGTATGTACGAGATGTCGTCGTTCGACGAGAAACAGGCCACGACTCTTCTGAAGGAGAGGCCATTGGAGTTCGTGAACTATAATAAGCACCAGCTGTCGAGAGTGTATCCGGCAGGAACGCGATTCGACTCCAGCAACGTCATGCCTCAGGTGTTTTGGAACGCGGGCTGCCAGATGGTTGCGTTGAATTATCAAACGCTCGGTACTGTAATGTTCATTGATAGAATTTTATGACTACTATAAATTTATCTAATGTTTTTGCTACGAAAATGTTCCAGATCTGGCCATGCAATTGAATCTGGGTATCTACGAGTACAATCAGCGGTGCGGCTACCTTTTGAAGCCGGAGTTCATGAGGCGGAAAGACTGCCGGTTAGATCCTTTCGCTGAATCGATTGTGGACGGTATTATAGCCGGCACGGTTCACATACACGTGATATCCGCGCAGTTTTTAACCGACAAAAGGGTGGGCACCTATGTGGAGGTGGACATGTACGGATTACCAGCGGACACTGTGAGGAAGAAATTCCGCACGAAGATTGTCCCCAACAACGGAATCAACCCGGTATACGACGAAGAACCTTTCGTGTTTAAAAAGGTAGATCATGGTTCTAATAGTTTTCTTACAAATTTGTTTGCTCGCCTGTACCGGTATTTTAATAAAATCCTGGTGTATACGTCAACCAGGTCGTACTACCGGACCTAGCATCCATCAGGATCGCCGCGTACGAGGAGTCCGGTCGCCTGATAGGCCACAGAGTGTTACCAGTTGTCGGTCTATGTCCAGGATTCAGGCACGTAGCCTTGAGAACCGAGTGCGGCCAACCTCTGCCACTGGCGAGTTTGTTCCTGCACGTGATCGTCAAGGACTATGTTCCTGACGGTCTAAGCGAGCTAGCCGAGGCCTTAGCCAATCCCATCAAGTACCAGAGCGAGGTTGAAAAAAGAGAGAAACAGTTATCGGTTCTCACAGACTTCGGGGAGGACTTGTCCGATGATGATGTAAGGTTTGATGCAACCCTAGAGGAGTCCTTTCTTACTAATCAACTCGGTGTCGTGTACTAACAACCGTGTACTAACATTTTGTAGGATAACCCGAAAGTAAACGAGACACCAAGTTCCTCTAAACCAGCTGTAAGTTTGTCGGTTAGAGGCTGTCGCTGTGAATGGTTTGATGTTCAAATTGGGTGTGCTTTATTGCAGGAGGAGACGGTCAAGACGAAGAGACTCCAACCCGTATGCGAGCTGCCTGCGCTTGTGCCCACGAATACCAGTGGCCATGGGAGACCCTCCATTGCTGCTGTGAACGCCTCTGAGACGCAAGATACGGAGGAGGGCTCTGCGACACCTGCTGCAGCGGTCGTGGAGAGTTCTGTCAATAAGAGTCCCATTAACGCTAGCAGTGGTAAGCAATTGCTCCTACTGTCCCATATTATGGTTATGGATTCATTGTTCATTGCAGGCGGCGACGAGATTATGGCGGAGTCGTTGGAGAAGCTAATGGAGAACAAGCAGGTGAAAGAGAGAAAGCTGGAGCTGGAGAAGAAATTAGAAATCCTCCGGAAGAAGCAAGAGAAGGAGAAGATGAGGGTGCAGTCGCAAAAAGGGTCGATCGACGGCGAGAAGCACAAGTCGAAGTTCTACCAGCTACAAGCTGGCCACAAGCTAGTGAAGAGACTGTCAAGTCGAAATATGTAAGACACTCATAATTAGTTACATCAAAACGAACACGCTTATGAATCTCCAGTTGTTTCTGCAGTTTCTCCAGCGAGGTTGGGCTGAGCTCCTTGGCCCTCGCAGAAACCTCAGAGTGCCCGGACTTGGAGAATCGTGAAGGAAACGGTGGAGCACCGAAGGGGCTGCCAAGGAGTCAGAGCGAGCGTTTGTTGGCCGTCTGCAAGGCTCATGTGCAGCAGGAGAGGGAGCTTCAGGAGAAGTACTATGACAGCGTGTTCGCGACCTTGGAGAAGGTGATGAAAAACTCGCAGAGTACCCAGTTAAAGACTTTGAAAGTCCTCCATGACCGGGAGACTGAGGACGTGATGAGGAAGCTGCAGGCTACTAGGCATGGAGAGGTAAAGCGTTATTTATTATCACTGGACTGCGGATTTTTTTGAAGAAGATTACTTTGAAGAAAGTAAACATTCTCCGTATGTTGATCAACGATTGCACTAAGTTTGGAGTTGCTGTGTTCAACAGCTTCCCTTTCAAAAATTCGCGAGGACTACATTGAACGTGCGTTTTCAGGTAAAGCAACTGGCGAAGGTACACAAAGACAAAGCGGAGTTGGATCGCATGAAGCGAGAGGTGGCGAAGATGACTGTGGAGAAGGGCGTGAACGAGCGCTCGCGATTGAAGGAGATCTACGAGAAAAAGAAGGCAGAACTGGAGCGCCAGCACGAGGAGGTTCGGCAGAGGCTCGAGGAAGAGAGGGCCAAGGTTCTGAGTCATTTGTTTGCGAACCGATAGTCTGTATAGAGTATAGAGTCTTACTTTGCCAGGGTAGAGATGAATGATTTAATGAATGTTTTAGATAAAGGCGAGTCTGATGGCCGAGTACAGCAGTCGCTGTAGTAAATATGAGAGCGGGGAGCTGCCATTGTCCCCGTCAGGGGGTACGAGTATGCCGGAATCGCTCAGTGGGAACACGTACTGAGCTGTGTGCGATCGACGACTCAGTCCCGAGGTGAAATAATTTGAGGATTCGCGACGAGAATCCACGTGGAATGGATTTTGCCAGCGAGAAGCCGCTGGTCCTGCTCGCGAGACAAAGAATAATATGATCGCGCGTCGCTTCCTCCGGGAAAGAGGAGTCGCGCGACGGCCACGGGTAGGGAATTTGGTCGAGTCTACACTGTTACCTGTGTTTTTTGCTAACCCATAATTTCTCTCCATTTTCTCGCGCGTGAAAGAAGGAGTTTCTCTCGCGGCGTGTACAGAGCAGCATTTACCAGAGTGTACGAAGCATTTGACGATAGACGAGAATAACATCGCTACGGAGCATAACGGGAGTATTCGAGCAAGCCGTTTGTTCTCGCACCTTTGTCCAGAAAGGTGTGCGCCGGGCTCTCAGGTCGGAATGATTGTCGCTTCGCGGAAGGTTTTGATCTCAACTGGAGGGACAGACAGACAGACACGCGTCGCGTTTGTTCGCGAAACGAGGACGGTTGTCCGCTCGGGTTCGTTCGTTCGTTTCGTTCCGATCTTTGTCGATATTACTTTTTTACGCACAGTATTAAACGCACCTGTTGTTTTCCTCCATCCACGCTCGAGAGACCATCGCCACAACACACAAAAATACGAGAAACACACACACACACACGAAAGAAAGAGAAACAGAAACGGAGTCGAGTACAGAAGGGAAGGGTGTTCCCCCCCCCCCCCCCCGCCTCTATAATAACTTTTTTCGGGAAGGCGCGAGTGTGTGAACGAGACCCACGCGCGCAGAAAAGAAGGTACACGATTCTAAATAAGAATAATCTTTCTAAGTGCTACTATTTAATCTTGTTATTATATGTATAAGGCGTTATTTAATTAGCGAGGTGACGAACGCGTTCCAAGATATTATATTCCGGGTTATACTCGTGAACGTTGCTGGAATCGATCGCTACATAATAATCGGACCTCAGGAAACTTGAATCTAGAGAGAACGAGAGAGAGAGAGAGAGAGAGAGAGAGAGAGAGAGAGAGAGAGAATGCGAGAGACAGCGGCTGAGAGAAAGAGAGCGCAAGATTGAGTGTGAATTGTGAAGATTGTATGCGAGGAGGATGAAATCTCTTTTTTGGCCTAGACGGTAAGGAACGCATGAGTCGAGTCAAAGTTTCGGATGGGCGCGTGCGTGATCTGATATATTTTCTGACTGAAAGTACTCCGTATAAAGACATTTTTTCGATACGTTAGCCTGTATCTTAAACGCTAAAGAGATATCGTATTGTGTAAAGAGAAGCAAACCAAAAGATTCGATGGAGATGTAGAGAGAGAGAGAGGGACACGCGAACTGAGAGACAGGTAAAATAATCAAGAAGCAAGGAAACATCGACGAGAACGTATCCAGCGTTTTGTATCGTGATTTCTGGGCCCGCGGCCAGAACGACTGGCCGAGAGGCAATACGATTTTTGGGGCGAGCCTCTTTCTAGGAAGACAATCAAAAATGTTACGCCGTAACATTGTCCTTGTTGTTTCTAATCGTAACGGTATTTTAAGCAACTCGATATTACACATACACATATATATATACATATATACACATATATATATATATATATATATATATATATATATATTAGATATTACGGAAGCTAGGATTAACGATACTGCGCGTTGTAAATCTTCTTCCGTGTGATCCATCTCGTTATTTATTATTTCGTGTGAGGAGAATTTCAACAAAAATACTAAAAGAATCGCCGAGATACGCGGGAAGTATCCGATTAAATAAAACTGCGAGCTTTTTGCAAAGACACGTCGGCCCTCGCCGGCAAGACAATGTGTATATATGTGGACACGTACAAGCGCATGATCGTATGTGCACGCGCACGTACATGCGACGCGGAGAAAAGACTATTACAACTGAGATGCTGAGATGCGAAACGCGTCGCACAAACCGTTACTTCTACATTGAATCAAACTTTTGCATTGATTTTTAGCTGTGCGCACTTCAGTGTGACCGTCTTTATTAATTCTTAAAAGAAAGAAAGACACGAGGTTCTGAGCTCTGATATTCATCCTACTGCGTTCCCAGGGTCCATTTGACTCTTGCACATTATTATATCTTTAATAATATTGCTGTTATAGTATCAAGTTCAGAATGTAATTTAACTGTACTCGTTATTTAACACTAAATTAACATTTAACTCTTCAAGAAAACACATTAAAAAGTACCACAACTCTTTCAACTTCTGTTTTTCTGTTTTACAAGAACGTACATAAATTGTTTCCGTATTCTCCATACAATTAAAAATTTATAGCTTATTCGAGGTCACAGTAGGATTGATTGCAGACAATTAAAATGTTTTTGAAATGGGTGGGTCGATATATAATTTGTTGAATTTTGTGGCCGCGTTTTGGAGCATCTCGCGCCAGCATTGCGTCGAGGGCAGATCAATGAAATTCCCTTCGATTTGGAGACTGAACCCGATCCTGAATCGTTGATAAGCTATATTTGTCTACTGTTGGATAGTTTCGCCGCCGTCACTTTATTTACGCAATACGGGACGTTTTTTATATAATATGTCGGAAAAAGTTATTACGGTCCCTCCCCGCGCCTCGATAAGTGTCCAGTAACGTATTCAGTGGCATTTAGGGTAGGCTACGGATTTCTCGCGGAAGAGATAGTAGTAGAGAGAGGAGACTCAACACGATAAAGAATACTATCGGGACTCGGAGAATATGTGATCTGAGAGCGAGAGGAGAAGAGGCGTTGTTTTACGTTGACGCGAGAGAGAATTTTCGCGAACATCGCGTTTCCTCTCTCAAAAGAAGAGTTACCATTTTTATTTTTCGTTTCTTCCACGGGCGACGAACTGCGCATCGCTCACGTCGGTGTGCTCGATCGAGGACGCTCGATCGGGATATATGAAACACAGTGATAAATCCATGTAGATGACGAGAGATATGTAGGACGTAAGGCGCGTAATGTTTAATTAGGTCCGACGCGAATCGATCGCGCTTTAACGCTGAACCTACGACCGGTTTTGTACATTTTGTTCCATAGATTATTCAGATCACGGAGACTTCTCCGTGGCAGATGATCGAATGAATTTGTTTTGTATAAATTTCTATCGTATAAATAAATTCAGTCTTGTCGTTTTTATAAGGCAATATGCGAGGAACAGTGATCGGTGGGTTCAGTGTTAATCTGCGCGAGATTATCAGAAGTTTCTATACGCGTAACCGGTTTTTACACAGTCTGCATAGTTTGCATAAAATGGGGAAGGATGAGGGAGGCATTGGCAGCGATTAGGCTCTTTGACAAGTGCTGTTGGGATCTTATTAATATTTAACATTTACATTGTGCAATTTATTCATACAATATAAATCTAATAATGTAGTGCGAAGAGAGTTGCTAAATTTAACAAGTCGGAAATATTCGAACAGTCTCCACAGTTTTGTATTTCATTCATTTCTGTTTCAATTTGATACACTCAATAAAATAAATTTTCTGGCTACTCCACTATTAACTACAATATCAATGTGCGTTCTATTTAAACATCCGGTCTGCAAACTTCTCGTTTCCCAACAGTATCCCAGACTGAATCTCAAACCAAGGCAAACCCTTCTCAAAACCTATACAGATCGCTGCCACAGTCTCTCTCATCACGCAGGCTCTGTAGGGATCGCTCTATATATACATAAATATAAAACTATACATAAGCGTACATGTTCGTATACACATTAAATACGTGTGTCAATGTTTTTCCGATCGTTTAGTCGCAAACGATGCGCGTCTCCCATGTTTCCGCGATCATCAGCGCGATTCTCAACCATGGTCCTCGATGATCAAAGAGGATCCAGCACTGATGATCGCGAGTGTGCGGTATGGCAATGCTTCCAACGCTTCGTAGTCGAAAGCGAAACGTTCAGGAATGATATCGGACTGTGAGAGCTGTTCCTCGATTAGCCATGTACTCTTCGTTGATAATTGGACTGCGAACTTTGTGCATTTATCGCGTAAATGCATGAAACAGTAATCACCTACGAATTATCTCAAAATGCTGTTGCAAACGAATACATCCAATATACTCAAGCTAAAAGAGAACGAACACGTATATGTTGTTAGCGGAATAGAGTTTTGTTTAACCGCAGTTGCTTCTGATATTGCATAAAGATTCGCAGTCCATCGATAACTGTTCCGTTCGCGCGTAAAGAAAATCGCAGGACTGAGCTTCTGTCGCTGTCTGAGCGACATTGATGAGGACTTCCGGTGGATGGAAATTGTTTCAGCCGGAAGTCCTGACCACGCTCGGTCCACGCTCTGTCATAGATCAACTTGAATCGCGGACAGCGTTCTCCGTCCGAATCGTTGTCCGCGATTGGAATTGATTTACGAGAGTCGATCCTTTTCGCGACAATGATTGTTTTCGCGTGTAATTATCGCGTACTCGCTCAGGACGAAACGGGGTCCTTCCGGTCTTCGTCCTCTTCCTATATTCCTGTATACGGTGATATGGAAACCGTTGATACGTGTTTAGTTTCCCGACGTTATGTATATTACAAGCAAAACCGTGTACCTACCGTGTAAGCGTAAAGACTAGGTTACGAGGACAGATATTATATATCTATATATTCATGTTGATATATTATGTGTTGTTGCTGTTGATGTTGTTAACGGTAGATATAGCGATAAAGGTGGCAGTAATAGCGTAGTCGTTGTTCGTAGGATTAAACGCGAGACTATAGTTTGCGCGCGATCTGTAACCGCGGGACGAGCGAGCGATTCCTTTCAAAGACTCGGTCGTTTATTCACTTTTCTAAACGGTTTTGTCGGCCGTGTGTTCACGCTCGTTTATTGTTCCGTCGACTATGGAGACAGATTAGTTTAAGTTCTACTTTAAGCCTGCGCTTCTCTTGCCAATAGCTAGCCCTGTTTTATCTGTGGACACGGCCATCACTATTTCGGACGATTTGAATCTGTTCATTCGATAATTATTAGAGCGTTCATGCTGGCTGGGTTGACTCGGCTATTCATTCAATAATTATTAGACGGTGGCTTATGTTTTATATTTATACAGAAAATAAGGAGGTAAAATTGAATACAATGCATTACTAATTGATTAAAATTATTTGCCTCCAGTTTCTCGTAATTGACACAGGCAATTTTTATTTAGCATGTAGATCCACAGTCTAGCAATTAAACATTTGAATCAGAAAGAGGATTGAACAATCATCTGCAAAAATGTAAATTACCGTAAGAACGAAAAATATAAAATGTTATTCATTCAATAATTATTAGACAGTGGATTGTGTGGATTTATACAGAAAATAAGGAGGTAAAATTGAATACAATGAATTACTAATTGATTAAAATTATTTGTCTCGAGTTTCTCGTAATTGACGCAGGCAATTTTTATTTAGCATGAAGATCCACAGTCTAGCAATTAAACATTTGAATCAGAAAGAGGATTGAACAATCATCTGCAAAAATATAAATTACGAACGAAAAATGTAAAATCTCTCACATATGAGTTGTCAAAATAAACAGGTTCAAAGACGTTTTCGAGCGAAAACACGGCAAAAAACCAGTCAATGAAGTCGCGAAGGCGGCGTGGCTCGAAGCTTGCCAAAAATTTGAACGTTCCCACAAAGACGCGCCGCCTGGTCGACCGTCCCTCCGCAAGCGCTCGTCCGTCTCGCGGATAACGACGAGCATAATTGAACGTGTTATGCTCGTTCATGTAATCTTGAAACGGCCTATCGACGATCGTAGCGGTTTGACGTCGCTGACGTTCCTTTCGCTGACTGTTCTCGCGCGTTTCCCGGAGACTCTCGCTCCGAACGATAATTCTCGACGGTCACCAAAAAAAAGAAGAAAAACTAAGAAAACAGAACCGAACTCGTTCCGTTCCCACAATTCTCGCGCGCGTCCTTCCTCCACTCCCTGGATATCCTTTGGCTTCCGCGGCGGCAACGAGCACCATCGTGACAACGATTCTTCGTACCTGACTCGGAATTCCACGCTTCTCCCCGTAGCGTCGCGCTCGCGCACTAATTGTTCCGTTACCGCACAATTTACGCCGTTCGCGAGATCGTTCTCGTGGGAGAATCCAGAATGAAATAGGTAGCGGCTCGAGCGACGCTACGGAGGGAAAACCGGGTTCGTTCAACCGACCGTCAGCTCTGTCAATTCTTCGATGCTTCGAATACTATTACTGTCGATGTTCAATGTGATTTCCAACGCGAACCGAGCGTTCGTTCTCTGTATATGTGTCTCTTATATGCTCGTTTTTCTGTATGCATCTCTTGGCGGTGCAGGGTGACCTCGATAGTCGTTCTACTTGGTGGTAGTAGGTCAGTGCAAAAGATTTCAGATACAACAGGGAATGTTAAAATGTATTCTACTGAAATGCAACAATGAATCGGCCAAGAACTTTTGCACTGATCTAATGTTTAGTTGGGAAAAAGAGAGAGTAGTTGGAGGAAGCGAGCATTTTTGGTAGAGTTCTTGTGCAACTGTCGAGGCACTACTGTACTTCGCTCGCCAGTAGGCAGATGTTTTCTCAGTTTCGCTCAATGACGCCGGTCGGCAACGACCAGGGTGGCGATTAGGGTTGTTAGCACTGTCCAGAGAGCCATTTTTGAGAATATGATATATTAATGTTTCAAATTCTTTTTATTTTATCAAGTACTATTTAAAAACCGTTCTCTATTCTCGCATTAAAGTTAGAAAGTAGAAATTCATTTTATTTGTAATACGTGTGAATCATCTATGAAAATTCGTCCAGCTTCTGAAAAGACTATTGTGGCAATCTCTGGTGGCTAAAAAGTGGCTGTTTGGACGGTCGGGTATAGTAATGGCGGACGAAGCCAAGGGATCGAGAGCACTCGTATTTGACCGTTTCTATCTTCGTGTATAGTCTTGCCAATCGAAAGTTTCTCGCGTTCCATCGAGCATCAATTCTGCGTACAGTTCTGACTATGAACGGAAGCGTCGTGGCTCGAGGCTCGAGTTTTTCCTCGCATTTTCCTCTTTCCCCGCTGCTCAAGGAACCTCTCTAAGCGATCCTATATTTTTCCAGGGTGTTCTGCGGTTTTATCGTTTGCCGGTGCTCGAGCTAAATTTATTGTTCCCTTCGTAAGAAGCATGGAAAGAGAGAACGAGAGAGAGAGAGAGTGAGATAGAGAAAGATAGAGATGGAAAGAGAGAACGTTATCGATCCGAGCGCGGAATATTTACGGACGATTAATAACGCTTGATCCGTTTGTGTCCCGCGAGGCTTGCGCGCGACTTGTTTCTCTTCTGCAAATTAGAGCGACGCGTCGCAGTTTGTTTTCCCTCTCGACTTCCACGCAGGGTCGATTTCTTGTCACGCGACGAGGAAAATGAAGGGTTTCGTCCTTTTCTCCCGCTCGCGCTCTTGTGTACGTGTGTGTGTCCACTGCTCTTTCCTTTCTTTCGTTCTTTCTTCCTCGTTCGAACTCTCTCGTGTTCTCGGGGTCTCTCCTCGTTAATTGCCCGTGCAAAACCGTGCGTACCTATTAGCCATAATTTACGAGTCACTTCCACATTAGATTGGGGGCTCCGCCGCGGAGGGATCCGAACTGTTGTAACGTTCTCAAGATTCCACGCCGATACATATTTTAAGGCCGCTTTTATACGCCGAGCGCCGCGGCGCGCGCGTCAATTGATTTACCCCGGCAATTGAATTTTTTACGGAAGCTGCCTCCGCGACCGCGATACAACAACGAGGGGCGGAGGAAACATCGCGATTGTTCCCCGTCAAGGATTTACAACATTATCGCGCCGGCCAACCGGGATCGATAACAAGATAGCGAGAATAGAACGGATCGCGGCGCGTCACGGATGCTTGCTACCTGTTTCGACTAATCGCATTCTCTCTTCCTACGATGGCTCACGAATCTTTTCGAGTGCACCAGCACTCTTCGGGCTTTTGCTATATTCCCTTCGGCAGCATGAAAAAGGCTTCTGAATTCTTTTTTGTATCACGTTCTTAATTACCGAAAATCAAAATCGTAGGACCAGAGTAAATTTTACTAATTGCGTTTGAAGAGTTGTTTTTGTAGAAGGTTAATGTTTAAACACACGTTTCTTCCTCTTATAATTATATAAGAGCCTCGAGCCAGACACGACGCACACGTTTACAGGAATCTCAGATGTCTCAGCTCGTTCTCGGCTCTCAGAGCTAGATCCGTGTTTAAAACCGGGCGACGGTCGTTTTCATCGCTGCCCCGGCGGATTCGCACAGAACTTCCGTAACGATAAGAATTTTTTGAGCCGTTTTATATAACATGTGTCTACACACCGACCGGTCCGAACTTTTTCGATGCGTTCCCCTTTGGACTGTTTTCGTACGTTTCGGAATATTTTTCGATTTCGACGCATTTACAATTGTTTCGCTTGACCGTAGATGTGCGCTAGACTGTAGTCAAATGAACGATGCCGCGACGCTGTTGGCTGCACCCGTGCGATCCTGATTCGAACCTATCGAACTAACATTACTGATCATTATAATTATTGGCGATTTTCTTTATTTATTGGTAACTCTTTCAAAATTTCGTTTACACCCGTTTAGTTGAACGTGCTTTTGCTAACAATCATGCAATTGTTGTAGCTTCAGAGTCTTGGATAGGAAAGTATCATGTTCGGATCGCTGTGGAGGATCCAGGAAATTGGAGGAATTTGATTAGAAGACACAGGGAACTTCAAACACTAATTTTTAGAAAAGAGAAGACGGAAAGACTTACAAATTTATAAATTTATGAATTCAAGAAAATCATTCTTAAAAGACTCACAAGCCAAATTGACTAGTTCCAATTTTAAAATCGAAGACTTACAAATTGGACGTATAAATTCAAGAAAACAATTTTTGAAAGATTGTTACAAGCAAAATTGACCAAATCTGAAGACTTATATATTGCACTTCTAACTTCAAGAAAATAATTTCCAAAAATTGTTTCCAGCAAAACTGGTCAATTACGATCCGCTTGCAGGCTAGAATGATTGAAATAGAGAAATTGTTTAAAAATATACATCTATTAGATCTCTCCGGAAGTGCAGTGAGGTTCATTTAGGATTGCACAGGAGCAGTCAAAAGCGATCGATCTGATCCAGGAATTCCTACGACCCGCTAACGGGTAGTATAGTTCGCGAACCGTGCTAGAACTCAAACCGGATCGCTTCCGTTTAGAATTTTCGGTACCGCTTTCGTAAAAGGTCATTGGTCCAGTAGCACCGTGAAACCACTTCCGAGGAGGCATGTTCTAAGGTAGCCAATGAGTCCTATAAATGTTGGTATCGCTGCCAAAATGGTCTCGGGTGCCAGTGACACGTTGCCAATGCCTCGGGAGAGGTTTCACGGTGCCGGATCGATCGATGTCCACGATTCCAAGCAGCTTTTAAAACTTGGGTGTGTGTTTTTAGGAGGGAAGCGTTAGCGAAATTGTTACTACCCCGTGTATGGTTACCACGTAAGCATCGCAACAGATCCACTTATTACCCATACGACGATATATGAGTTTTAAACGATATTCTATAAATGGCTGTACCGTATTGTAAAATCAAAGATATATAGTGTACAATAAAATTTAGTGTTGTAGAAACGACGCTGAACCTGCACCTTCGAACCCGGTAAGATTCCTGATGCGTTCTCCATTTTTACTTGGACCCATTTTCCATCCTTGCGCCTGAAATTTGTTCCTTTTGGTTGGTGAGTCCTGTTTCATTTTTATTACCAGATATTTGTTCATTTCATTACATAAACTGTCAGGTGAATCGTAATTTATTATTTGGGATATTCTAGGAGGTCTAGGATGAACGAGATCTAGGAGGACGTAAGATTAAAAAATCACAGTCAACAGTTTCCACTGTAGCGATCATTTATCAGAAGAAACTTTAAGAAATGGATCCTCAAGCAAGCATTGGAAAACTTAATATATTACTAGACTGCGGATTTTATGCACTTATGGCAAAAATGGGATTGAACAGGAGAGATGTCGGATGAATTTAATACCAGTAGCACATCATTTACTGTTAAATGATTGGAGTGCAGATGTGAAATAAGACAAAAATATATTCTAAAGAAACAATATGTACAAAATTGGAGAGATGAACAAATGGATGGTAAGATTACAGCATTGCGAATCGTTGGCTGGGCGTGATAATAGAGATCGACGAGAGTAACGCAGTGATTATAGATAACGTGTTCACGATCGTTACGATTCGGCTTGTTTACAATGTCGTGGGCCACTGGGTGGGGAAGGATCGAGGAGTAGGAAATTTGAAACCGATCGTTAGCACACTTTGACGAGGTCATAATCGGTTCCGCGCGATAAAGAAATGAAAATAGATAACGGGTTTGGTATAGAGATTTGAAGGATGGCCCACGTGATAAACACGACACTCGAAACCAGCCGTTCGGCGGTCACAGTGTTGATGTTGTGGCGCCGAGCTCGACAGCTGATTTCGACGATAGTGCTGAAAAACCCCAAACTCGGCGCTGGTTTTTTTTGGCACGGTATTGTTACTTCGACGCAGCCTGGCGTGCAAAAACCCGGCAGCGAGTATGCGACTGGATTACATGAGTTTAAATAAAGTAGAAAGGTTTTTAAACATCCATAAAGATCCGCAGTCTATTATTATTAAAAAAGACCGATTTATTTTGTACATTTTTATTAACAAAAAGATACGGTCGCGCGTTCTAGCGAAGCATGACAAGAATCTCTGACGGTTCTCATGTGTTGAGAGGTTTCCTGACATAAGCAACCAAAATGTCGTATATATCCAAGATTTTGAACTCCTTATTAGAGCTGTTCTGCTGCTGGAAGACAATCTTTCGTTCCATCATTCCCCGAGCTATGTCATCCATAAACTCATCTCGAAGATCCTCTGGGAAACGATCCAGAAATGGGTTTACCGCTGTCATGTGCTCTGTAATAATTCTTGTGTTATTCCTTTTAATCTGTGCTTCATTCGTTTGACTGTTCTTTTCCCCTTACTCTTTAGAGACTGAACGTTCTGGTAAACGTAGCTTCTCTGCCGTTTGCTGCAGTGTAGAACCTCGAATCCTATATCCTCCAGGTGCTTCCTTAAGGACGACCTTAGGTCCTTGCAGCTGTGATAGTACGGCACGAAACGGTCCACATCCTGCGAAACATAATTATCGGTGTATTTAAGATTTCAAAGTTAGCGCTATTCCAGACTTCTTCTTTACAGAAGAGAACCAGGTGGGTCAAATTTTTCATTATGTGAATGATAAAGCTGTTCGTAGAATGGAAAAGCAGTAAACAGATCATTGGTTGTGTTATCTACTTTTTTCTGTTATGTAAGGCATGCTTCTATAATCAATTCTGTTATCAATCATTAGTGACGAAAATAGTGATAAAATGCTGCTGAACGTATTCCAAGAATCTGAAAGTGCTGTTTCATTAATTTGGACTTGAAATAATTCAGAAAGTGTATGTCGTAACTCCTGTATGTCGTAACAAATGCAGACAATTGTTCGTTAAACTTTAGTTATTAAAAATCAATTGTCACCTGCATGTATGGTTGGTACAGTGGATTATCGTACATGCTCTTGTAGACGTCGAAGCCGTTGTTGTGCCCCAGGAACATGGTCAGAGCAGTGCCTCCAGGTCGCAGCATCTTCCAAATATTCTTGTAGCTCTTCCTAGATGATCACAGGTAAATTATTTAACATTTAATCATTTAACTCCCCTACACTGAACTATTTCTTCCTCACATTCCAATTAGTTTAATCTCGCGCGAGATATCGAAGGTCAAGGAAACGTACCACGGTTTCTCACACCAGTGAAGACAGAAGAAAGAAAACGCATTGCTGAATTGCTCCACTAATTCATTAGGCAAATCTTCAGTCTCGGCATTCAAGCAAATGAACGACAGCCTCTTCCCATCGCTACACTTCTCCTTCGCATACTTGATCATATCTATCGATATGTCTGCTCCTGGAATTTTCGAAAATTAAGAAAGTATTGGGAGAATTTCACCAAACAAGTTTCTTACCAACTAACTCAGCTTCCGGTGCTAGCCTCGGCAGAAGCAGTGTTTTGGTGACGTTTCCAGGCCCACAACCAATGTCTATACACTTGCCCTTCATCTCAGAGATCTCTTTCTCAAATTCCTCGATCACGTCAAGCGCATCCTTGTACTGGAACTTGCTCGATTTCTCGTATTCTTCGGCCATATTCATCTTGAACACTTTTGTCTATACTGTCTGCGGCAGAATTATTACAAATCTACTAGAACTGCACGAAATCTTGTTGGATGTTGATAGTTTAGCCTTCTGTGTTCCTGTTTGTAATAACAAATCGGTTTGCACAGTCAATTTTTTTGACTTTGTCTACCCGCGCATCGAACTTGAGGAAGTACTCGAGCACCCGGCGACTGGTCTAACGTACCGCTGCTTCTACCACTGGTGACTTTTAGCCCGGGGTTTCGTATTTATATTCGGCGACTCGTACAAACAACTTTCGGGGGCTCCCACACCGTCTCTCCCATCCGACCGTTGCATTCTTCTTTTTTCCTTCCTGTTCTTCGTCTTCATCGTTTCCTGTACCCTTTCTCTTCACCACCCCCGCTTCCTAATCTCTCGAGCCTGTTTCGTGGAGGCTCAATGTCCGAAATCTTGACCGTGGCCAGGTACGTAGGTTCGACGACCCTTCCACACGATGTAGAGGGATCACGGGATGCGTCAGGATTTAAAACGGGGCGCATTTAGATTCCGATTACGTGTGTCCAACAAACCGGCCCTTTGCGACGTGTCCTAGGGATCGTCGAAGGTTTTAGGGGGGTCTTCAATGACTGCTTTGTAGACACGCTAACGCCACCGATGTTAGGGGAACCCTGGACGGAGTTCGATCGTGCATTTTAATTCCGTTTTCCTGTTTCAAGCCCTTCGAGAACCGGGGACGACGTTGTCAAAGGTTTTACGGGTTCGATGACTGCTTTGGAATGCATCGGTGGGTCTAGCTGAATTCATTGCTGCACAGACAAGATCTACTCGATGGTATTCCCGAAGCTGCCGCGCGAATCATGGTGTTGTTTGTTGCAGTTCGAAAGGGGATTTAGGTTTGAGAGTTTTGGATCTAAAAGTGTCCCGATTTTAAAAAACGGACTATCGGGATTTTAAGTCTCTCGGAGAAAGTTGGTAGAGAATTGAGAATCATTCTGAAGACTGCAGAATTAAAAAAGAAGAATTAAAAAAATTCTAGGGCCTGTTGAAACATTACGAACACTATAGAATAAACTGCAGGACCCGTTAAAAAATTGTCGAACTTGTTGAATAACTATAGCAGCCTTAAACAAGTGAAAAATTATAGGGACTGTGGGAACGATTGTGGGACCTATTAAAAAATTATGGAGACTGTAGAAAATATTGTAGGACCCATTAAAAGATGCTAGAGGCTGTAGAAAAGATCGTAGGGCCAGTTAAAAAATGATAGAGGCCTTAGAAAGGTCCGTAGGACCAAATAAAACGCATTAGAATGCACACAAAGAGCCGCAGGGGCCTAAGCATAAATTGAAGAGCTCGCGAAAAGATTTTGACCTAGGACAACAAGATTAAACCTGAAAAAAACTGGTCAGGTCAGCGTAGGAGGTATATCCCGGCAAGTTGAAAGGTGGAGGAGTATAAAAAACTGATTTGAATAGCTGCGGAGTCTGAGACGTTAGACAAAAGCGTTCCACAAACCCAGCTCAACATTCTCGCATCGATCGAGCTGCTCCTCTCACATTTTTATTAATACATTTCTGGAATAAATTGTTGCAATCAGGTGTACAACGACCTAAATTCATGGCTGGAGAGTTCGAACTTTCGAAAGTTGTACAACTATAGTTCGTTCGACGCCCACAGCTTTTCCGGTTCCAGTTTGTCCGCTCACGAAGGTATTCAACAGCGTCTAACTCGACGCTCACCTGTCGCTCCGTTTGTACAAGAAATGAACGTGTTCCCGAACATCGAACCCTAACCGTGTAGTTTAGTAGATCGCCTACTAGCTGTACGATATAATTCATCTTGAGCCGTTTCGACGAGAACTCCACGCACTCGTCAAATATTTACCTGCACGTCGCGTTCGCCGCTCCTGCGCGGCTCGTCGTTAAGGTATTGTTAGGAAATTGAACCGTCAGCCTGTCGGGGCGCAAACATTCTATTCCTCGCACTATTAAAAGCCCTCGTTGCCGGACACCCTTGTCCTCTTATGCGAATGCCCTCTGGACACGGTCGGACACTCGCCTGCTACGAAAGTGTCGTTCAACCTTTACATTTTACATGATACCGTTTTTCTATGTTTGCATTCGAAACTCTAACAGTTCCATTCGAATTTTCATATTGTGGAAGACGAGACAAGGTACTACATCATTTTTGTGATATACAGTAAGTCCTTTACACTTTACACTATTATTTTAACTATTTTATAAAAAAGAAAAGATGAACACAAGCACCTCGAGCTGTACCTCACGGTACCGCGAATTTGTAGAACCGACGAAAAGTTGTACATCAATTTGCAAAATAAAAATAAATAGCTAATTCGCTAGGTCCCAGAGAACATTTCCTAGATCGTTCTCCGCCCCCAGCTCGTTCCGCGCGCGTCTTCTCGAGCAAGACGTATCGACGCGGATTTTTTCCCGCGTCAGTCATTTATCAAAGCCCCCGGCTTCCTCTCTCTCTTTCTATCAGGCGTTCATTCGATACAAGGGTTTTAGCCGAAGCAACGGGACACAGAGAAAAAGTAGCGGTTCCTCGAGGCCCAGGGACGATTTCGCGAATATCAGGGCCCCGGCACGCGTCTGCCTCGCGAAGCTCCCTTCAGGATGGATGCGAGCGACGCTTCGGATGCGATTCGTTCAACCGTGAACCTCCAATCCCTTCGCGATGACTTTTTGCTGGTCGTCTGGCAGCTTACGGATCGGCGAGTCATCGTTGAAATTTTAAAACGAAGGTACCTCGCGATACTTCGCTTCTTTTGGCTCGCAGTTGACCCTGAAATTACTGTCTAATGTATATTTATAATTTTTAGAACTGTAGTTTGTCGTTGCCCGGGACGCATGATGTTTCTAGGAGAAGTATCTAGTAGTAGCCAAATGTTGATGACTGAGAGAGCAGAAATTGAACTGAAGACTTAGAAGGATATTCACAGAAAAACTGGAAGAAAAATCTCATTGAAATCGTGTTTCCCCTCTGAAAAATTGCGTCTGTGCGCGATAGTTCTCTGGAAGATCATTCTCCCTGGTAGCTGAAGGGTTTAAGGGCGCTGAGGAATCATGGGTAACGGAGAAGCAGAGGCCGGCACTGATAGAAGATCCTCCCGAAGAAAAGGTGCGAGAGGTCGCGAGAGGCAGAGGCGTTCTCTATCTATCATTGCCTCGCGAGTTTCGCATCCATCTTCCTCCTCCACCGCCAAACCGCCCCTCTATCCTCCCCGGCAACCATCTTCGGCCATGCTACGGCATTATTCTCTCCTTTCTTCGACCGACAATTCCCCCCCTCTCTCTCTCTTTGTCCCCCTCTTTGTCCCGCGATCGTTGCATTCTGACGCGAAATAGCGCACACGAAATCACATTCCATCAATGAAACACGTTTCAATCTCTCTCAGAAAGAGGACCTTTGCTGAATCGTACGGGAAAACGAACAACAACCTTCTTGGAGCTTTCCTACACAAGATCAGTCATTGGAAATGAATGTGGAAACTTCAAAGATTACATCAGACGTGGTCCCTTTATTAGTTTTATTAGAATTATTAAGACTCGATATATTTCAAGTAATATGCATATGACTACGACTAAATACTATTTTTATTCTTGCACTGTTGCGTCTCACCAATTCATAATCATCACTAGACTTCGCATGTTTATGCTAGATAAGAATTATTTGTATCGATTGCTACAAACAGAAACCAAGGAGGATGTTATTTTCTTCCTCAATAATAATTGGACTTCGCCAACTCATGAACATCACTAGATTGTGGATGTTTATGCTAGATAAGAATTATTTGCATCGATTGCTACAAATAGAAAATAAGTAGAATATTATGTTCTTTCTCAGTAATAATGATTACTGAGAAAGACTGTGGATGTTTATGCTAGATAAGAATTATTTGCATCGATTGCAACAAATAGAAACCAAGTAGAATGTTATTTCCTTCCTAAATAATTTGAATAGATGAAGAACAATGTATTGATACTTTGAAATTTTTTAAATTTTCCTTCGATTTTGTATTTCATCTATTCAATGTTGCTATAAATGCATAAAGACCCGCAGTCTAGTCGTTACAAATGCATAAAATTTACAATCCAGTAATCAGGGACGATCGAAGCGAGTCTCAAGATCGAATACAAAAATTCCCGGCGCTATTATGAGACTTCCTAGTCAGTTCTCTCGCCAGAAAGATCATCAACCGGATCAGCAAGATCGAAAACAGAAATAATCGTCCGAGCAGACCATAACAGCAACAGCCTAAGAAAATCCATTCCCTAGAAGAATGTAGGCGGAATACATGACAACAGGCGATCCCGATCGACCTGTTTGATTAAGAAAGTGGCCCCCATATCGACCGGTTCGTAGAGGGTTGAAACGTGTGTCCGCGCATACGTAAATACGGGTCCGAAATGCAAATACGTGGCGAACGGTAGATAAGCTCGGCTCCAAGGGTACACGTATAGTCGTGGATATCAGCCGATTCTCGAGGATCTCTGGATCCTGATCGTCCAGGGAAAAACACTTTGGAATTATCGCGCTCCAGTTTAATTGACTTAATCACGGTCCGCGGCGCGAAAGGGCGCGGATTATAAAAATAACGGGAGTACGCGTGGCAGATGCGCCGGTCACGCGGAAAGAGAATGCACGATGACACTGCACGTGGCTGCCTCGCACGATGACACATAAATATTAATTGAACGCGCCGGCCGACGATTAACAGCATCGATTAGTACCTCGCGTGCCGGGCAATTTGTTTACCCTCTCGTAGGTTTTTCATAAAATCATTGAATTCCATCTTCGAAATTGAATTGGCGGAAAGAAGCCTCTGTCGAACGAGATTCTGATCTTCTGTTTGGTTGTTCCGCGAGTGTACAATGTTAGGATTATATTAATTTATTTATCCATAGTGGGGAGGATGTATTTAAAGATAGATGTTCATTTTTCGAGCTCGCTGAACCGAATAGTATACAAGGGTTGCTGAAGAATCTTAAGAACAATGTGTTTCACAGGTGCAATAAAATTGCTATGTGCTCTTTTCTCTAGCAGAATTAATTCCTACAAGAATAGTATTAGAATAACAAAATTGTACACAGTATACACTAATCTGAGCTAACTGGCCAGCGATTCGCATGATATGTGAACATCAGCTACTCGAAGAGTGTACTGAAAAATCCAGGACTCTTCAGGAAGATTTCCAAAGGGTTTCGACTAATTGTCAAGGGGTTGTTTGAAGGTATTCTTCAGGAAGAAGTCGTCTGGGCCGTAAAGTAGGATCGGCGGTGGGGTCGATGGTCCTCGTCCGCGGATGCGTGCTTTATCGGAAAACACTGAGTGAGATATATGGAGAGATTATACGAGATGGCGTTTCGGAGTCGAACAGGCCGCTATTCTCCGCTCCGTCAATTATGCTAATTTCGATTGCCGCGAGATTAATGGAAGAAGGCGGCGTCCCCTTCGCGCAGAGCTCGGCCCAAAGGAGCCTCGACGCCGGAGACCTGACGTTCCTTCCGCATTCGGCCGACCGTGCATAATGTACCGGACTTGTAATTATTGCGGGTTACACGCTGACCTTTCCTATACACCAGCCGGTAGAGCGAGAGCCTCCGTCTCTCTATCTTCAAGAGCTGCCTGATGGAATCATGCTCTCGCACGATGAACTCCGCGATCGGCGTCTGGACGCCTTCGACTTCCAATTCGGCCCCTAACAGCCCTCCATTTTCCTCCGGATCGCCGGAGACAATTTCTTCAAGATGTATCTTCAAATTAAGATAGGAGTTGGTGAGAAACATTAGCTAATTATGGAGTGTAATTAAGCCTGCGCCTGCAACTTCATTATTGATATAGTCTGCGTACTTCAGTGGTCCGAACATTTTCTTTTAGTTTCTCTGGTAATCAGAAAAATTCCAAACTATTCTTGAATAATCTTCTGGGTTTACAGAATGTTATACAATTTTATTTTTTTGCTGATAAATAGACTGCGGATCTTCATGCAAAATAAAAATTGTCTGCATCGATTGCAAGAAATATCAACTACATTGAATGTTATTTCTTCCTATTAAGTTACATCTTCAATTTTTAAGATTTTTCAACAATTTCGAATATCATCCACTCAATTTTGCTATAAATGCATAAAGATCCGCAGTCTACTGATAAAGATTTGGGGAAGATGATATTGCTTGAAGATGTTTTAACTGAAACAGTTGCGTAACAGATTCTCTAGTCAGTAGATCATCTAATTCTAAAGATATTTTCAGGCACCAAGAAAGAAGTCTCCAACTCCCGAAGACATCGGTAAAAGGAGGAACATCGTTTTCTCCATCTCGGCGACAAGAGTACCAAAACATCGACCTAGAGGTAAATATAGTAACCAATTCCGAACGATAGTCGAAACACGAACGAGGGGGAGTATAATGCCTATTTTCCATAGTCTAACTATATCATACCCACCACGACCTCACCAGCATTTCTTATGCTCTTATTCTCCTTTGACTGGCGACGATCGTTCTTTCATCCTTGCCCATTGTCGTAGTCGTTGTTGTCGTTGCCGGTGGCACATTGTCCGCGACCGAGACCTTTCGATTCATCAGTGACCCCTCTTCCTCCCTGGTTTCTTCAAAAATTCCGTCGCCGAAAGATGAATCATTCATAAAACTCGAAATTGCTTGTCACTGACCCATGGAAGTATCAGTTTGGTCGTTGCTTGATTAGGAATGAAATAATAAGTTCAATTTTTACTTTTAATCGTTTGCGGTGTTGCGCGGAGTTAGACTCGACAGACTTGCAGATTAAAAACAAAATTATTGAACCTTTTGCGTTAGGAGTTTGCATATCCTTTTATTAGTATTTAAATTGTATATGTGATTTATTTCAAGCAAAAGTAATTTAAATTACATGAGTTATGTATATATTTTTTAAGAGTATGTTTCGGAGCAAATGGGTTGACTCGAGAAAAGAAAAATGGAAGAATATCCCTTAAGCGAAGACAAATAATCCTGTGACTGAAATATTGGAGACCTGGCAGACAACATTTCAAAAAATAGAGAAGGTACCAGTGGATTGCTAGCACCGATTTGCTCAAACGGAGGTCTACCTGTGCCACACTCCACCCCATTCGTGCGAGCAACCCCTTGGTTGGTGGAAAATATTAAACGGACGCGGGCCGGCGTGGCGCGGCGTTGTATGGACGGGCTCCGGTTCAGCGGGAAAGTATGAAAATCCATACAGTCGCTCGGAGAAAATATCCGTCATTTAAAATGGATGGATTTAGGCGGATATAAAAGTGAGGGGTGGAAGAAACCGGTGGCAGAGCGCGAGGGAGGTCACGGGAGGAGGTTCGAGGAGGTCGGGTGAGGTTGGAGGCGACTACTGAAAGTCGCTACCTCTTTCTCTCTCTTTTTACCTTCTCTCTTTCTCTCTGCCTCTCTGTAGAGGTCGGAGATGGTGGCGGCGGCGGCGGTGATGGTGTGGTGGTTGCCGGTGGTGTTGGAGATTTAAGGGAGACATTTTAAATGGATGGTTCTCTCGCTGGAGCCGGCCGCCTCTGGTATTATTCAATACCGTGGCTCGTCCCGCGGCACCCTGTTTCTCCGCAAGAATTCGCGACCAGCCGAACGAGAGAATCAAGAAAGAATTATAGCCGCGGGATATTCTTTCGACACTCTCTGCCCCACCTTTATTCACGAATCCTTTTCCGAGGAACAATTTAGGGTCGGGAGACGCGCCTGATTAGAGTTAGGGGACGATACTCCGTTTTTATTCGAAAACTGAATCTCTTCTGCTTAGTTGAACCGTCCAAGTACCTTACAATATGGAGAGTTTAATGAATTTCTACTTTTTAGTTAATATCAAATCATTGACACCAGCGACAAGAGTACTAAACGACATTTTCTCCATTTTTCACGACTCAAGTTAGGTAAACAAAATTCTACTTAAGAACTACTTTTTACCGAAGCAGAGACTCCTTTAGAATACTTCATTTCCCGTAAAAAAATTTAGTGAGACTCTCATTTCCACCCTCGGAGGGTGCAGTAACCTCTTAAAAGACTGTCGTAGAATTCACAGCGTTCAGCTCGCATCATTTATTCAAAGATCATAAAATTCCCAGTGTCTCTGAGACGTCAGGATCGGACAGTATAACAGGGTTAACAGTACAATTTTTGGGGAGTCCGGTTCTCCAGTTGGAACAGCCAGTTTCTAGTCTTTAAGGCGAATGTATCGCGTTGTATCGCGGAGGAAGATAGTGCTACATCTCTTTAAGAAGACTCTGTTTCGGGATCGATAGGGAACGCAATCGCATTCAACACCTCCGGCATCTTTCGGTGCACCTATTCCCCGCGTGAAAAAAAGATCCTCTCCGGCTAAGTAACCAGCACAGCAAACTCCTTCTTTTTCTCTTCGCCCGGGAAGCGTTTAGGGAACTGTTTTCATGCGATTTTTAGGGGTAGCTTTTGATATGTGACCTGAAAGGCAGTGTGTTGGTCCTTCTGTGGTAATCCTTTAGCACCCCTGTCGCTTGTCTTGAACCTAATCGTCTACTGGACGGTCCCGTGGACCGAAACGGTCTGGCGTCTGATTATAGCATGCTCATACTACTGCGCCGTTTTTCACAGACTCCCTTGGCGCATGTAATAGTTACCTTATGTGCTAGTCTTGATTGACTTCTACTTATGCATTCGTTAGAAGATTTTTATTTTGCGTGAGGATTTACAAAATCGTCATTCAGTTACTCAGTTCCTGCCGAATTAATTAAATGAGCAGTACCTTCAAATATGCGTTTGAAAAATTTCCGAAACATCATTGAATTGTATCGTGTTAAGAATGGTCGCCTGTCCGATGGTTAACTTCGCAAGATTTCGCGTCTCGCTTCTGGTATGCGTTTTCGAGGCGGGTCTCGGGCACTGCATAAATTCGCATTTCCGGGGCGCATGAATCACGTCGTTCGTCGTTACGAGCTGGGTCGAATAAGATTACCCAGCGGATTCTTCTGTCTCGCTGGGCGAATGGCGAACGAGAACACGGTCCCGGTCTCCGAGCAACGATGCAGATGCAATTGTCAGCGCATTCTCGCTCCTCCTCCTCGCCGACGCCTCGGAAGGCAGGCAGTGCTCGAAGAACGCGTTCCTTCATGGAAGACGCGAACGCGGGGGTGGATCCACTATTGGACAACCAATCGTCGAGTTTCTGGCATTCGACTGCGACTGCGAACAGGTGTGGCAAAAGGAAAAGAGACGGCAAACGGAAAGATATGGGAGCAGAGAGAGAAAGATGGGAATAGAGAGAGGCGCCGAGAGAGGGATATAAATGGAAAAGAGAGAGGAGTATATAGAGAGGAAGAGAGGGCTCCGGGTTCTCCAGGGGGTGGCAATAAACCGCGTTTCGGGATGATCGTTGGTTCCGAGTGGGACAGAGAGTCCTGCGCGATCGTGGGTTTCGCGAATTCGTTTCGCGGACCGGAAGTCGGGCTCCAGTATTTGCGCTTTCCATTGGGTTCTCGGGTGTCGTCGGGGCCAATGGCACACGACGAATGCCGACTGTCGGCGCCGCGATGCGGATTCAAGAGGGGTTGGTTACGCCCCGAATGAAACGTACATGGAGAAAGCGAGTGAGAGTGAGAGGCCGGAGAGAGCGCCGCCGGAACCAACGGCAGAGAAAGATGGAGAGAGAGTGGAAGAGAGAGAGAGAGAGGATGAAAGGGAGGGCCGAGAGGAGAGCAGAGGATCGCAGCTCGTAGAAGAGAGACGAAGGGAACGGAGATTTCCTCTCCCCGTTTCCCTCTATCTGTGTATTTGCGAGGGAGGAGAGACGTTTCTCCCTCTCGGAGTGGTCTTTGTCTGTGTACGGACGTCTGTGCGTCCCGGAGAGAGGTCGAGAGGGAAACCGGGAGGAAAACGAGGACGGGGACACAAACGGGGGACAGGGGAATCAGGGTGAGGACCAGGAGGAGGAGGAAGAGGGAGGGACGCCTTGCTTCGATCCGAGAAAGAGACGCAGCCAGAGTCGGAGTGAGAGTCCTGGCTTCGATCCCACAAGGAGGTAGACACTCGGTAGCACTTAAACTCTCCTCCTACCTCTTCCTCTCCTCTTACTCCTCTTCCTACTCCTACTAGCTCTCTTTTCCCTCCGCCCTGCAATCTGCCTTCCACCTATACTACTGCACGCCGTTCCTCTCTCGACACTATCTTCAACGCGATTTTTCCCTCTTTCTTTCATTTCGTCTGCTGTTCCGTCTAATCCGTTCTCCTGCTTCGTTTTTAGAAGCGGGGGGAAGGTTGATTTTCTTCTGGATCCGTCGATTTTGAAATATTTAGGCGGCGTTCTTAAATGTTCCGAGGATGTTCCTAAATCGCTATGTTCTTCTTCTTAGTTTTTCATCGTTTTTTTATTTGGTGGATGCAGAGGGTTGATCCAAGTTGAATTTTGTCGAAATGATTAGAGAAAGAATGGCACTTTTATGTGGCTCGTGTTTCTTGCAGTTAATACAGATCATTTTTATTCCACAGGAGAATCCGCAGCCTAACAAGTACTCACCCCGAAGAGCAAGTTAAAACCTCCGACAATAATCATCTCTACCGCACAATAATCACTAAATACCGACCCCCAGAGACGAAGGGGTTGTAACATCGGTGTCGAAAGAGTTAAGCGTCGACGATAAAAGAATTTCTATAAGCTCCGGGGTTCTTGAATTCAGTATTACCAGGCAGGGTGGAGACCGTGGTTCGATGGTCGGTCTTTTATTGGGCAGGATTAGGGGTGGCCCGATTAAAAACGTCCGTTACGGTGGATCGCGTGGGCCGTTTATTTTTATAAGTCAAGGTTAGCGTAACACCTGTACGCGGCCCCCAGGCCAACGGGGAATCGAGAGCAGTTTGGGGTTGACATTTTGCTCGGGCTCCTATAAACCGGAGGGCTCGTACGGCGCGTCGTTAAAAACGAGCTAATTGGTTTCATCAAAGCGCGCTCTCTTTCTCTCTTCGTGTCGTTGCTGCTGGCTCCATAGGGTGGGGTTTGGCACGTTGATTTTTCGCGCCCGGTACACGCATGCACAACATATAAAGACTCGCTACATACAGCCGTGCGATAATCTCGTCGTTGAGACGTCTTTATAAAAATCCAGTGACGCGAACAAAAAAGAGAAGCGAGAGAATCAAAACGAGCGATCTCAAATCGACTTTTCACCCCTTCTACAACGCTATTTACCCCCGCTGGTAAAGCCGACTCGGCTTAATCGAATTTCAAATTACGCGGTTCCCGCCGGTATTTTTCTTTCGCCGGAGCTTGTGCAAGTTCGCAGCACACTTTCGACTTGCTCGCGTCTATCGCACCCTCGAAACCCTTCTCCTTTTTCTTCTTTACACCTCCTACTACTACTACTACTGCTACTGACGTACCCTTTTTTTCCTATCCTCCCCCCAGTTTCTCTTTTAATCTTTCTCGCCCCGACGTTCCTCTAACAGGAGAAAGGAAAACGGGGGAGAGGGCAAGCGCGGGTTAAAACCCTTTAGTCTGGACCGCAGGATCGGCCGGGAGTTTTCTATTCGGCGTCACTTAAAAGCGAAGCCCCGGAAAGAAGTTCCACGGCGACCTTTCCAACGAAAGGGTACCGAGCTCTTATCGGGCATCGCCGATAAAAAAGCGCCAAGGATTACGCTTACTTCCTCCCCTAGCTGTGGCCTGGGCGATCGACGACCTAGTAACTAAATCCTGGGCACTTGGGGACCGGCTTCTCGAGGTCTTGAACAGTTAGGTAGCTGTGAGGCAGTGCTCATCTTAAACCAATCTCTTCATCGGGAGAAATCAACCCTTGTGTGATCTATTCGATTCTGAGGCTGCCATTTTGGTACTTAATACTGGCAATGCTATAGCAGTCTTGGAGGTACGAGGAATAGTCAATAATTTCATGAAATTTTTTAAAACATCAGAAGTAACATTTTTTTAATATTCCAGATTTGGTGCAACAACTTCCCAGGCAACAACCGTCTCTATCAAAACGTCTGCGGGGGTAGTTCCAATTTAAAAATTGTTCCCCAGTCGCTGGAACTGGAACTTCATAATGAAAGTTCAAAGCATGCAATCTTATTCTGTAAGCTAGACTTTTAAGCATCATGCTGGAAGACCTCCGATTAAACATCGTTAGCGTCTCGACGTCCGCTGGGGGTGGTTCCAATTTTAAATACAGCATTGCATACCTCCGTATTTCCGAGGGGGTGTGCGGCGGTGGGTACCGAACGGACGGAAAACGGTAAACATTCCATAATAGCGAGAAATAAATTAGTTTGCCCGGTAGCCGCCACGACCACTCTGTAGAAGCGATGGCGTCGCGGCGTACGTGCTTGCAGCTTGCAGGGGTTGTCGAGGGGGTTGAAGAGCGAGGAGAAGTAGTAGCAGCGGCAGCAGCAGCAAGGGAGAGAAGAGAACACGAAGGAGTAAAAGAGGAGATTGTAGGAGGAGGGTGACGGGGGGGGTGATAGAGGCGGCGGGTGGCGGTGGAACGGGGTGAAAAGGCGGAAAAGACGGAGAAGGCGGAATAAGAGGAATAAATGGAAGGGGGAGATCTTGAGAGAGGTCTCTCCCTCCTCTTACCCCTTAGCTGGCAATGACAGATACAAATAAACGATCCGGCGGCGGTTTCGCGCAAGCGCCTTTCCAGGATCTAGCTTCCACCGTGTTCGACCACCACCACAACCCCCGTCGTCGCCCACCACCACCTTCGCTACCGCCGCGACGCCAGCGTCGCTACCACTCTCTGCCGACACGGCTACCACCCTCTCTGTGTTTCTCTCTTTCCCTCTGTTCCCTCTGTTGCCCGGAACAGCAGAGTTGTGTAGCACCACCAACCCTCTCGTTCTCTCTCTCCGGACACATCCACCACCACCTTGGGTGGAGCCTCGTAACTGACGTCATCAAACGGACAGACAAACGGCACAGACGTAGAAACCAATGCGCGGACGAGGGCCACCTGGTCTCTACGTCTGCGTACAAATAACCCCCGAGTACAGGGGTGGTCGCGACAGGACCCGCTTGGAGAACCCGCCCCTAGGTGAACGACTACCCAGCGATACGATAGTCAAGGGGCCGACTTTGGTACCGCCTGATTCCGACGACTGACGTCGACTGCCATTGCTTGCCGTTTCCGCTGCCGGAACGCTAAGGACATGTACACTACTCTGTTTCAACCCCCTCTTCATCCCTCTTTGAGATCCAGGCTTCCGGAGGTTCTCGAGATGCTCTCTGTATTTGTCTTCAGGATTCTTGAGTCTTGTAGAAGCTAGGGGCTAGGTTTTCGATGGTCCGATTGAACATAATGTAATGACAGTTCTAAATTCTTCGAATGTACTTGCTGTTTTGTGTTCCTTCTACTAATTCTTATCAGGAATGCATACAATCACCAGTCCAATTATGACTATACTCCAGGTATCTTCTTTTGGGAAAGTAGGATAAAGGAACAAGAGCTAGTATTGTTTATTTCCACCATTTTTCTTGTTCATCTCCGCGAGCCTTAAAGAACAGGGTGTAAAAATTGAGATTTGGACGGATCCAACCATGATTGGCCGAAGTGTCTCCAAGACGAAAACCCAGCAAATCCGAGATCCGAAAAACCAACCCCGGAGGCAAACGCAATATCTCCAGTTATCGCAAAGTGAATTCTTAACTCTCGTCTCCGAACAACCATAGTCCTCTCGCGGAACCTGGCGACGCTAGGAGCCGGGACACGCGAGTTGTAGTCGTTGTGGAAATTGTATCGGGACCTAGTGGCAGAACCGCAGGAGGGTGGACGGCTGGAAAGGCGGCCGTTTGTAGAGTGCGGAGGCGGAGGACGAGGAAAGAGGAGAAACAGGAGTAGTAGTAGGAGGACGAGGTAGTGGATGGCGGAGGGCAAGAGGGACCGAGAGAGATACGTGCGAGAGAGTGAGAGAAAGAGAAAGAGAGTCAAGGGAGGTACGATCGGTAGGTAACACCGTGGCGATGGTTGCGGGGAGTGAGAGAATAGAGGGAATACAGCAGATAGAGGTAGCTTGGAGTCGAGTGCCCGGGGCTGAATCGACCCAGCTACATACAGCACACCCCAAGCCGTCAGTCCCTCTCTTACCCGTGCATTCTCTCTCCCCCTCTCCCTCTCTCTCTCCACCCCCTACCCTGTTCCTCCGTCGTCTCTCGCCGACTCTCTCACTCTCTTGCCCACCTGCCGACATTCGCCCGCGCGCAGCACAACCCCTTTCCACTCATTCCCGTTCTAACCGTCGTCATCTCTTCCATTCTCTTCTCTTCTCTAGAAGAGGATCGTCGTCTCGTCATCCTCCCTCGTTCTTCTCCCGTTCCTCCAGGTGTGTTCTCCAGCGTTTCTCTTTCGGTTTCCGTTCTGTCTCGATTCCCACCCCTTCCTGCTCCTCCGTCAACCTCCCCATCCTCCTTCTTCCTTCTTCTTCTTTCAACCCAACCCTAGGTGTGCATCGCAAAGCCAGAGCCACCAATGGCAAATGCAACTAGATTCGAGGAGAACGAACTCGACGGACGAGGGGCGGAGGAGGGTCTTCGGTTTTCTTCTATCCACCTGGTCCCCCGGTGGATTCCTCTCTTTCTCCTTCCGACCCATTCGTTCCTGCCCCGGCAGCTTTTCCGGTTTACGGTGCGCGCAGCTCGTTCGATCCTCTCCACCTCCGGGGGCCGGTATCTCTTCGTCTCGTCTGTTCGATTGTTCTCGGGACTACCAGCACCACCCCCGGTTTCCGCGGAGAACAGCTCTCGCTCACGGAGCGAACCGCTCGCTTCCTCGTCTCGGTGTATTGTGGGCCGTTCCTGCAAAATTGGTGGGATTGAGGAATTTTAATGTCGCAAATAGGCTGAAACTAAGCCTTTTCGTCAGCTGATCTCTTTTGTTGAATGAATAATAAAGTCAAGTTCGAGTCTCCCGAAGCAATGTCCGTGTTCTTCGAGTTCCTTCAAGTTTCTCTCGAAGTAAACTCTCGGTGTCTGGTGTCTTGTTTCATTGATATCACGTTACGTTTCTCTGTATGTAACGTGATAGTAGCGTATTCCTGCCGTCATTCTCCCTTCTGCTCGGCGGCAGAGGAACAAAACGTTATGGAAATATTCCGTACAGATTTTTGATCGCCGTCAAGTTGTTTCGTCCCAGAGTGCGACGGCGCGATGCACTTCACGCTCCAGTTGCCGACAATTTCGAAATTTCGTTTCCCGTGTTGCCCATCCCCCGGAGGATCACGAATCTTCCGTTCCACCCTCCAGCCGTATCCAGACGACGATGTTGTTTTCCTTTTAATCGGCAGACACGAGACAGCCGACCCCGGTAAATTGTTCAAGAGAGCGAGAGAGAAAGTGAGCGAAAGAGAGTGAGGGAGAGAGAGAGAGAGATAGGATGTAGGCAATGCGTTATCCTTGGATCTGTAGTTCGAGGGCTCTCGGAGATTCATCCTCTCCGTCGATTAGGCGCATATCCGATCTGGAAAATTCGCTTAGATCGTCGGGGATAGGCGTCGAGTAGATCCCCACAGTACTCGAGGAAAGAGTCCGCCGTGAGTTCCGGGGGTTCGAAGACCAATCGGCTGCCTATTTACCCGCCAAACAGACCGCGGCGAACCTAACCGGTTAGTAGTAGTTCCTCTTTCAGATATTCACCCCTTTTTTCAGACACAAACCAGGACCACTCGTGGCCGCCGTTGCCGCCTCTCGCGCCTCGAGTATCCGCCAGACAAAACGGTCTCATTCCCATCTCAATCTATATTCGCACGTCCAACACACACTCGAGATTATGAATGCGTGGGGTTAATGAAACCGGGGAAGGCGTCTGCCTTTGCACCACCACCACCACCACCACCCCCGACCAGACACCCGCAACACCCCTGCTACCCTCCAGTGCTACCCTCTCGTAGTCTGCAACACCCAACCTACCTCGAGTCTTGCCTCCGCCTCAGACCTCTCTTCTACTCGCGCGCGGCCTCTTCCTCTTCATCCTCCGGGCGGCTTCATCATTTTACCTCCACCTACGCCTCCACCCCCTCTTACCACCCCTTTCTTCCATCTTTCTTACCATGCTGCTCTCTCTCTCTCTTCGTATACCAGGTTCCTCGAACGTGTTTCCTCCTCGTCTTTTCTCGCTTTTTCTTTCTCGCGGTGGAGCCCGCGGTTCTCCAACGTTTTTCCGGAGACGACGGTAAACAGAGCCGGACGCGAGCGCGCGAAACTCGCTCCACTTCGCTTTATTCTTTGAAAGGAAGGCGCGGTGGCAAGCGTGAAAGAGCCGTTTCAATCCCACCACCACCACCGCCACCCTCAGGTTTGATCTCCTGCATGCGAGGAACGTGGTCGGCCCGGCCCCGACGGAATCGCCTTCGGTCCTCCAGCTTGAATCGATCCCCTGGGTGACTTCGTTGCCATCATGCTTAACAAGGATCCAGAGGTGTATGGATCTTCAACCCTTGATGGACAGCTACCCTATGGTTCCAGGGAATGCTTCAGATTTTGTTGTATGGGATGTTGACACTCTAGAGGTTTTGATTTCACAATTTGGCCTGCAGTGGATCTTCATGTAGTCTGCGATACCCCTTGTGGAACAAGGTGGACGAATTTTTATTACTGAACTTGCTTTTGTATGGTTTTTAGAGACCTAGACATCAGATCTAGGGATCAAAAGTCAAGATTGTTAATAGGCAGCTCGATAAGGGTCCATTTATCATCTGGATCCCCATCCTTCTGGACCCCCAATTTTATTAGAATCTTTGAAACAAGACTATTTCTGCAATTGCTCAAGTCTCGTCTTGTTAAACCACCCCCAATTTTACTACAAACTTTGAAACAAGAGTGTACCTTTGCAATTGCCCATATTCCAGATTGTTAAACTGTTTCAAATGAATTTGCAGGTCTCACAGACACCCCTTAATTTCTCTGGAACCTCTCAGCCAAGATTTATCTTTGTATATATTTTATATTGTTAAATTGTTTGAGATTAGGTCCGGCCAAGATCTATACATATTTTATTTTGTTAAATTGTTCGGGACAAATGTGGGCATTCGCAGACGGTGATGGTTTATTAATGAGAAAAGGGATGGTGTGTAAGTTCGTCGGAAAATTCGTCCGCACGGGAACAGATCCCGATATTTCGAACCAGTAACCGATAGAAGTGTTCGGGCATGCGACAGGAAACAAAGTTGATCGGTTTTTCGCGCGACAAGCTTGTCGACGCGGTGTCGACAATACAGCCGGAATTTCGTTCAATTTACTGTCTCCTGAAGTTTTAGTAATTTCGCGTACGAGTTTCGCGGTGTTCTTGTAGTTGCTATACCATCGGGGAAGGCGATTATAGTTCTAGTCGGTACCCGGGAGATGGCGCCACCGGAAACGACTGTGGCGTTTGCCGCGAGTCTTCGACAATTGTCATTAGTATTCGAATAGTTGAAAGAGTGAGTTTTATGCGCAATTATCCACAAATTTTATGTAATAACATACTTTATTACGAGCATCGAATGTTAATTAAGCTGGAGGTAGTTCTCTTTGCGTTCATTTTCCAATTATGCAATCCAGTTATACAATTTATTATCTAATCTCGAAGAGAATTGGAGATGTTTCGTTCCGTACGTTAAATTCGTTTTGCGACGCCATATTGGTGTTCGTTTGTTTCGATAGAATTCGAATTTCTGTCGCAATTAGGAAGAAATTTAGAAAGAGATTGTTTGTAGAACGTTCTAATTGTTGAATTTGTTGTTCATTTGTTCAATTATTGCGACTGTGTCGTTTAATATCGTTTAATTATAAGTAGACTGCGGATTTTATGCATTTATGACAAAAATGGGTACATACAATTTAAAGCCGTAAAATATTTAAGGGTATTAATGTATTAGTTTCAGCTTAATAGGATAATTAAAAGAATAATGCAATTTTGATTTGGTTCCTGTGTCCTGCAATCAATGCAAAACATTTTTTATTTTGCATTGTAGGCAACAAAACGATTTGCTATGAGCTTGAACTAATTAGTTCGGAATTATTTCAGGTGCGGATCGGAGACTGTTGGTCGAATCCGGAGCCATGAAGAGAACCCACGGAGAGACATAAAGATTTTTTATTCCACGGTGTTATCCTCGAAGTAATGGTCGCAGTAAACCACGGCAGCCCCCGGATGGACCATCGATTGTAGGTTCTTTCGCTGTGCGCGGCTCTTACGGCTTCGCGGAGGAGGATCGGGGTCTCGCATTACCTTGACTTACAGGTACTCGCGCTTCCGGTAGGATACGCACTCTCTACCAGACTCGTGCTTCCTCTTTTCAGGGTTCGATCCGCGATATATTCGGGGACTAGCCCCTGGCTGAATTTATTAGCTTCTTCTCTCTGGCTGAATTTATTGGCTGAATTTATATTATCTTCGACTTGAGTGCTTCGGCAAAATTGCATCCTGGTCCTGTCTTCTGCAAAATTATTGTAGAATCTACAGCTTTACTCGTGAATTAGGCCCAGTATATATTTCTCAGTAGAACACATTTAATTTCCTGAAGCAAGGAGAAGTTAAGTAAAATACAACATCACACCCCTACAGGACAAGCCAGGTTTAAAACAGGCAACCCCTCGCACACCCCCAGAGGATCTCAGTACACGATTTCCCGGTTATCTGATCCATCTTTTCTCTCTTTCCTACAGGTACCGAAGCTTCCACCCCCTATCGTCGATATCGTTTCGTTAAAACAACGCGTGTTCTTTTCCGCATTTCGCAGGAGTCGCAGCCGAACAAGACTCTCTCCCCATTCTCCATCGAATACAAAAATAATGAGCGTCGAGTGTTTTGGTTCGATTAGAGGCGGCATCGATTTTTATCGCGGCTTCGCCCTGCGGAGGTCGTCTTTGAGGGGGCCGCGGGCCTATGCAAATACCATCTCTAAAGGAGGGGGGTGGGCTGGAGGGGTGGAAAAAATTACGCCAAAGTGCTAAACGATCGCGAAGAATAGGAAAGAGAAAGAGAGGGGACGCCGCGCCGCTTGTATTTTTACGCTCCTCCCGTGGCTTTCTCCGAGACGAGTTTTTCGGGGGGTGGGTTCAGGCCACGAGGCCACCTTATGTCGGAGCCGGGTGACTTCGAATGACAGAGGGTGCGGGATTTTCAGGTCGGTATGCAAATAAGCCACTCCCGGATGTCTCGGGGGTTCGATTCGGTTTAAAGTTATTGCCCGCGTCGAGTGGAATCATCGTCCTCGAATCGTCGCCAGAGGCGCGGCCCCGCAAAATCGTTTCCAAGTGTTTCGCTCGCGATCTTCCGGCTCGCTGGCCTCGGACGAGAGTCGGAGCATTTAACATCCTTACTTCTGTACGTTGTTTAACACTTAGCCCAGCATATCGAATTGTTGTTCTTTTCGTTTTTCTAATCTTGTGGAATTTTTGAGACTGGCACTCAAAGTGTCAATAGCGATGGCTTAGTATTCCTAAATAATTGATCTGATTGGGCTCGTGTCGAGTTTTGTAATGGTAAAATTAAATTCGTGTGTTTGCAAGATGGATGGTGGATCAAAGCCTGTTTCGTTGCTCACGGCAAGACGATCGGAACTAATTACAAGATAAATGAACGCCGAGAGTTCGCGGGAGATAAGAGCATAGTCGGGGAAAAACTGCAGGGAAAAAGGCGACGAGCGCCGGCTGAATGGCGATCGAGGTGCGCTCGGCTGGAAAGATTCGAGCACAGGATGACGGGAGCATTGGGAATCATTTAACATTTTTAACCTAGTTCTCTTTCATACCTAAACAAAATTATAAGCCCCCTTCTCTTTTGGTCTGTCCATTATTACGGTTAGAATAGTTAGCTGCTTTTAATTCCTGGTATTATTATATTATATATATTAATCCACAAGGATTTCAGTCATGTCACAATTTTAATATTGTCGAATAAAAATGTTCTTCCAGACAACGATGAAGGACAGACGAGAGTCCCAATTCTCATGAAACGATTCTATCGCGAATCAGAAAGTTCTGAGCACTCCTCGACACGATTCTCCACCAGTCCTCCACCTCTTCGACCACTGATTAGCGTGTCCCGTCGACACTTAATCCCCGAGGGCGCCCTCCACGCTGTAAATGAATATTGATCACCGTTGGCGAGAGCCTCTGAAAAGAATCGTATCTCGAAACCGCAAGCGAGCGACTTCTAAATGAGAAATCAAACGAAACGAGGCTTGACGACGTCGACGACGGCGACGAGGAGAGAGGAAGCTAGAGCTGCCCCTCGGTAATGAATAAAAATTATAATTACGTTTCGTTCGCCGCGGGCGAAAAAAGAAGTTAATCAATCAAGAGCGCGGGGACGAAGGCGTTCGGGGAGTTAGGTTTTGTCTTGCGGCCCCTCTCGACGGCAGCCCTTCTTACACCGGTGTCTATCGAATCCGCATCCTTCGGGCTGCAGGATTCTTCACCGATCAGTTAGCTCTGCCTGGTTGACGAATCGATCGACTCCACTAAATTAAAAATAGAGTATTTAGGAAATCGTATACCTTCTTTTCTTAACGTTCTTCAAAATTTTATCGGTCTTTACGCAGATCTTTATGCAATAATCCAGCTGAAAATCTCTTTTTCTCGAATAAAGAGAACTGATCCGAAGCAATGTTCGTTCAGAGGCTTTCCAAGGTCTGGAAAGGCTTTCCTTTTGGTCCGGCGTGGAAGGAAGTCTCTAGGAAGGGTGGTTCGTTGTCAAATATCGTCGGCAGCCGGCTAGTGAAACGTGGAATATGCAAAGAACCGCGTTACACGCATCGCTCACCGCGCATCAAACGTTTATCGCGTGAAACCATAAGAGAGCAGTTGGCGCGGATGATTCATGATGGTCGGGAGAGCGGACGAGCTGAAGAGAGAGAGAGAGGGAGAAAGAGAGTGAAACAGTGAGAGAGAGAGAGAGGGTGGTGAAGCGAAGGGGTGGTGGAACGTGGGTAGGTCATAGAAGAAAGAGGCTGCCGACTGTATATACCTACATCATGCAAATGGTTCCAATCATAAGCGAAGTCTATAATCGATCTATAAATCTGCTTACGGGGGAGGAAGAAAGGTTCCGGGGTTAGTACAGGGGCACGTTCACGAGTGGGGGAGGTTCCACACCACCACCAGTTACCTTCCTCGACAACACGAGGCACCTACTAACGCCACACACCACCATAGACAAATGTATCTTGTTAGCATACCATTTGTATGCATGGGGTTTTGTGCTTTCTCTCGCTCCCTCTCTCTCTCGCTCACATGCTCACTTGTTCGATGCCAATCCCCATTGTCTCTGTCGCTCCCTACCGGCTCTCGGTTACGTCCCTTTCGTACAGACATTTAGCGCCTAACTTCTTCGGGAAATCGAATGGAAATCGTTTCTCGCTCGTCTGATACTTAATCGACGCGCAGCCGCCCCTTCACGGTGATTTTCCTTCGCTCATAGTTGGCACGCCGCCGTATGGCCGCTTCCGAGCCAATGCGTTTCCTGTTCGATGCTCACGCGAATCCTGGAAGCTTTGCAAAGACATTGGGACGTTAGGGGACTCACTTGCCAGTCGATCCACCATTGCCTGTTAGCGGTTCTTTGTTTAGTAAAAGTCTGATGGCGGCTACCAGCTATACATCCTCTTAAAATGAAAGACATTGATGTTAAGCGTACTGAGAATTAAAACAATTTGTATTGAATATATTCTAGATATTGAAACAATATTTATTTATGCTTTAGGTAACGACCGAGTGAAATAATTGAACCCCAAGGTATCGCAGGAATCACAAGTAAACATAGGATCCAATAAAATATAAAACATAGAGTATTATATAGTTCACTGAAGGGATTAAAAATGAAATGGTGCTGTTTGTTGCAGCATTTTACAATTTCTTGACTGAACAAAATAATTTGTGTAGTAGCGCGGACAGGGTTGCATGGGAGTGGTTGCAGACTGGAAAAGAAATCGTGAGGCCAGAAGACGTCTTACGGGCGGCCGATAATTACGGGAAGCTCGCGCGCTCGGCCTCCTTGTTTCTTGAATATCAAAGCACTCGACAAAATAATCAGCGAACCAAAGTCGGGGCCGAGCTGTCGGCCGAAGGGTTCGGTTCCTCTCGTTCTCTTGCGCGCGTTCCAAGGATGGAGAACCCCGGCGATATTCTTTGCATCATTATCGCGATTTAATTATGTCGAGTTCCTTTGACTCTCTTCATTTAACCGTCGTCGTTCGCCCGGCTCGCGCGATTCCCGCTGTAAATATTTTTGAGACTACTCGGGGCCCCCGAACCACCGGGGATTCCTTTTAATCAGTCCGCCTTCGCTAATCAATTACATACCGTATCGAATTTGTTTTTTCCCTCGGAACGAAGGATTCCCTTCCCGGAAAAATTACCAGCTCAATCAACGCTCTAATTGCTGGAAGGTATAAATACTTATTGGGGGACTGGGGGTGGGTTAAACGGATGAAAACGGCCGAGGTTGATTAGGAGTAAGTAAGAGCTGTGGGAAGTTATAGTTGTTGCAGTTAAATGCAAGAGTTGTTGTCCAGTAGTGATAGAAAGTTTATACTTTGTCTTCGCTATACTTCATACTTGAATTTCTTCAGTCTCACAAGGATCTTCAACATTTTCTCAAATAACAGTAGAAGAATAGTATTTCTAATTTTGACTTTAATCGAACTATATCTAGTTCACTGTCTTCCAATTATTTTTTCTGGCGAGATACGGCGAATAACATTTAATTGTGAGCAAGATCCACCCCCAGGGGCGGCCATAACGCGGGCCAAGAAGGAGCAAACGTAAAAGCGGGGGCGGGGTGGCGGGCAGCCAGGCCCGCGAGAAATTAATTTCAACTTTAAATTAAGACTGGTCCGATACCTGGTTGGCTCTTTGTTGCCGCGAGTGGCAAGGGGTTTGAATTACCCCCGGGAAAGAAGAAGAACCCCCACCAGGGTTTGCTCTCCAAGTTTTCCCGCGCTTTTGTCCGGCCTTGTCCGCGCGGAAACGTTTGCGGAAGAAAATCTGCTTATGTCCGTAAAATCACACTGGATCGGAAGAACTTGTTTCATAATGCAAGAATAGAAAAGACAAAGTTTATCAAAACTGTGATTATTGTAATATTTTCTCGGATCTTAATTAAATTGGATTCACTTAATAGATTGTACTAAGAACTGGTTTCCAATGAAATATGGATTTTCAAGATTCCGGCTAAAGAAGACAGACTTAATCAACAGATGGAGTGGCTATTCTTGTCACTGATAAAATTCCGGACATCGATGGCAACGCGATCATCGATCCGGGTTCCAGTTCGGCAAAGTGGAAGCAAGGCAAGAGAGCGAGTGAGAGAGAGAGAGAATGAAGGCACACCTACATGTGAACCCCCGGCATCGTAACTAGCCCGGGCTAATTAATTAATCATGCGCCTCCTTCCGAGGCTCAAGTTGGCCTGCTTATCCGGAAGCCTTCGCCCGAGCTAAGTTTACCGCCAAGTCGCGTATCTTCGGTATTGTCGGCTACGGTTTGGCCGAGGTGTCGAATGTCTCGTACAGACGTTGCACACACCCCCGTCCCTCCATTCCCTTCCTTCCTTTCTGGCTCCCACCCTCGCACACTGTCTAATATCTCGGCCACCCCTCCGCCACCCCCGGACGCTCCACCCTTTTCGTCTTTGCCTACTAGTTCTCCGTGGCTCGACTTGCCTCTCATTATCTTGATTAATTGACCGATGGCCTCTCGCGCCTTCCTTGCACCCTCCCGCCCTTCAGGCAACCCTCTCTTTTTCTTACCACCATCCATCCACGTCTCTCTCTCTCTCTCTCTCTCTCTCTCTTTCTTCGATCATACTCTTCTGTCATTTACCCCGTTTCCGAGAAATTATACCGTCATGATCCTCCACCCTCGTCTCCCTCCCTCTCGTAGGGGTAGTTTAGAATCTTCCTGAAACGTTCAACACAACGTTTTATTGTTCTAACGAATTCTTTTATTGTTTTAGGTTTTCCAAAAAAATCTAAGAAAATTCTGGAGTACGTATCGGAGTCCGTATCGCTGTATTGATTGAAAGCAAGCAAGGGTAGTTACCGAAACAAAACGAAGACCGTTCCGCAGTTAACTGACGGCGAAAGATCTGCAAACGCAAAGGATTGAAGTGGCCATTGTGCGAGAATATTTTACCCGATGGAGAATATACGATCTCACTGGTAGGCAACATTGCGTTTCGCTTTTGTGAGTGGTTCGGTAGCAAACAGGGCTCTTTGTGCGTGTATCACAGCATCTCCGTAGAACGGAGGCCGTGGTTCGTGATTTATGAACAGGTCCACGAGAAATCTAATCCGAAACGGAAACCAGTCCGGGGCGCTTTTGTTTCACATTTGATATCTCTGAGAATCTCTTATCCGCTCTCTTTCTCTCTCTCTCTCTCTCTCTCTCTCTTTCGGAAGCAGAGAGATCTTTCAACGAAAGGATTCAAAAAGTCGGATGAAGATCGACTCCGGGGCCAAGTAGTCCCATGAAATATGGACCGGGTAAACAGGGGTGTAAGAGGGTGAGTCTCGATGAATATACGGGGGTGGAGAGACGGAGAACACGGTCTGTCGTTATCGCGGGTATACAAGTGCGCAGGACCAGACACGGACCAACGCACAATCCTATCTACCCGATCCTATCGGTCGGCAAATATAACCCTGAATGACCACCCTTTGGATATTAACTTTCGCGAAGTCGTGTGCGCCATAGCCAACGTTCTGACAACGATTCCGCCGAGAGATCCCGGAAGGTTTACTCTAGATACCGGCGAGAGTCCTCGCAGAGGACACTTAGTTTCTCGTTTTTAATGTCCGTCTGAACCACGACCATCCCCCTGAGCAAACGTTTTCACTATGCCAAATAGAATTAGAGCCGAAGGGGCTCAGTTCTGCACCCTCGTCTGAGTTGCCGGCTTTTTATTCTATATTTGAATGTACTGACTGTGGATTTTATTTCATCTTGAAGTAATCTCTGCTTTACGTTCCAGGGGAAAATCAGTTCGGGAAAGTTATCTAGAAGATTCAAACAGTGAAGTTGTAAGGATTCAAAGATGTTGAGGAGGTACGTGGAATTTCTAGAATTTCAGAGTAAAAATGTCTTAAACGTAGGACTTTCCGCACACCTTGATGCAACTTCTGGCAAGCGTTCCAGGTGCATAGCAGTGGTAGTCGAAGAAAGGTGGTCTAGCGAAGTTGTAAGGAAGCAGGCGGAGGCAAAGTCTGAGTATTCGAAGAGCGGAAGGGTGGCGGAAAGGGGTATGAACCGGAGGCTGTGCCGGCACGGAGGTTAGGTTACGTCGGTAGCTAGTTCTAGGCTGGTAGGAGGCTACCGCCGCGCGTCACACATTAACATAATGCTAATTATCTTGCCAGCTCATTAGCGCCGGTAAACTGTCCGAGGAAACTCGGGCCCCTCCCTTCCCCCTGAGATAAGGAGGTGGCGTCGGTGGCCGGGTTAGGGGGCGGTCTGTCGTTCTAGGAGCTGGATGCACACGCGCGTCCATCCTCCAGCTCGCTTTCTCCTATACTAGCATTCCGTTTCTCCTTGTCTAAGGGTTGGCAAGATTAAGGTCCCGTTCCCGAAGACGCCTTGACGCGGGTTAGGTCCGTGCTTCCCCGAGTTTGGAGAACTTGCCGGAAAGTGTTTGGACGCTTCCTAACGACTTCCTCCGTTCCCGTATCGCGTCCGCAGCGTTTCGAGGATCGCATTTATCAAACGGCCCCGCGAGAAATCCCGGCCACCGTTTAATCCATTATTTTATGGTTATGGAGATTATGCAAATACACGGAACACGACGACCGTCTGCCATCCCCGGATCGCTGCCGAACCGTGATTTACGGACTGACGACTACATATTTCGATCCGGCAGCCCGTTACCCGCGGATTAACGATCCTCCGCGTCGATCCCGGTCGTGACGTGTCGCCTCGGAGCTCTTTGACCTCTGGATTGCTCCTGAACCATGCGAGTTATTTGTGTGGGAGTGGTCCATGTAGGCGTGGCTTCCCTGCTCCTGTGTGACCTGGGCTCTTCATTCTCTAGAAATCTAGCTTTGAAGACTTTAATTTTCTTTATTCAAAATGTTCTCAGTAATTTTTACAAAACTGTGCTATACCCTTTAGGGCAATCTATAGGGAGGGCAGCACCCTATAAGGCAATCTGCAACCAAGACAATAGTCGATACTACATTCTATGTTTAATTCAGATCTAGACTTCATAAACATAACTCTGAGTATTCTTCACGATTCACACTTTGTATAAGACGTTCCGAGTAGGCGTGGCTTTGTGGCCCCAGTTTCCCCAAGGGCCAGGGCACTGCTCCACGGGGCAAACCGCGCTGATATCCACTTTAGATCTTCGTTGACGTTTTCTTCAGCCTCGAACTGATACGATTAGTTTTTCGAGCCGACTCGAAGAATGGTGGCTCTCGCGTAGAGCTTCAGCCCTTCGGTGTAATAACCGTAAAGCAGTAACGCGCCCGCCAACCACCTTCTCGCCGCCCTTCCGGCCTCCTCCTTGCCTCGCCGCCACCTTTTTCTATCCTTCTCCTCTTCCTTGGTTCTATAACTTGCTCTTTCTTGCTCGGCTCCCCACACCCAAGCACATGTGCACGCACACGGGGAAAAAGAGGGGGCCGAACACCCGCAGGAAAAATCATGGCTTTACGCATCAAATCGCGTATGCATATAAAGCGGTATTATTTCGCGCGTTGACGCATCGCCGAGTGCACCTATGTGGGCCGCCGCGCGTTACGGACTACAGACCGTTGCAAATCATGGGGGCCGTGGTGTGGTGAGCCTTCCTTTAATCTTTTTAACAAGCCCTCAGTCTCGTTACACTAACAATTAAAATGCGCTCCGAAAATTGCTACATTGTTCTTTGAGGAGAGACTCTGCATTTTCAATCTGCAACATTAAGGCTGGCTTTGGGAATTTTTTTAGAGAAGGCGTATAATTAATGAGGAATCTGTTAGGGAGACTATATTGTGCATATATGAAGGTGTTACACAGTATTTTTTAATTTTGTCTTCCCCACGAAATGGTGGCTGGGGAGTTTTTAAAGGGCCTAGTAGATTTATCAATTTTTTTGGGAAAAATCGTGAAGGGAATGAAAAATCTGTTGCGGGCCCTTTGTTGTACCCACTTTAAGGTACACCACAGCATTTTTTAATTTTGACTGCCCTGCAAAATGGCGGAGAAGGATTTTCAGAAACAAATAAAAATTGTCAGGGACTTATTCCAATTCTTGGTGCCAACAGTTAATATTTCAAAGTTTTTCTTTCGCGAGTCACTTCCTCGATCAGCAAGGAAAGATTGAAGTGCAACAGGGGTTGAAATGAAGCAACCGTAGGGTCTCGATGATCTTGCTTCGAGTCGGAAAATCTGGATCTCTCGATTCGCGTTTCTGCACCGGACGGTTCGTCGACCAGCTCCGTGAGAGACTGGCTTTAAAAGAGAGAGAGAGGGAGAGAGAGAGAGAGAGAGAGAGAGAGAGAGAGAGAGAGAGAGAGAGAGAAAGAGAGAGAGAAGTGGGAATGCGAGCGGGTTCGAACCCCTGGCAGCGGGCTAACATATGAACGTTTGGTGACTCCACGATTTTGCGGCGTCGATTCAAATTCAGGCCGGCACGGGGCGAAATCGTTGCGGATTTAAAAAACGTCCGGGGGTCTGCGGGGATGGTTTCGAGGAAGCGACACACACAGAGAGGGAGGGGTCCGAGGGGGGTCGGGGGTGAACAATAGCCTGCAAGTCACTGGATAAACGACCGGGAATCGTTAAAACGCGACGCGGCCGTGACTCCATTTTGATTTCCTGGCTTGTATCGCGGCCAGATAGAACGACAAAACCCGAGCCAATACCAGGGATTTCTAATTCGAACGGTGACTCTTCGAATTTCCCGCCGGTCTGCCGTTTTATTGAATTATCCGAGATTTTTTTTTTCGACGGCTTTCTGGGCTGGTATCGAGCGATCAACAATGTTACTCCCTGATCATTATACGTTCCGTCCGTATAGATAGCATCTGGCGTACACGGTCGGCTAATTTAGTCATTTCGCCAATCAAAGTATCAATTACTCTTGCGGGAAAGAGTTCTCCGCGGATTTCCAGCGTGTAATTTGGGACGTGGACAGATGGGATCGTAATTGCTCGGCGACCTTGGCTCCCCACGGATCGTCTCTCTTCTTCTTCTTCTTCTTCTTCTCTGAGTTGCGTTCGTGCTACGTATCACTGGCGAATAATTATCCTGAAACCTTGAAACGAATAATTAGCGCGCATCCTCGTGGATCGCTGCTTGGTCTCGTTCCACGCGGAGAACGCGACTTCCGGTATGCTGCTTTGAATATAATTAAAGTATGTGCCACCTGAATTATGCCAACTGAACCTGGCGTCCTTGGAAGACATAGTTGAGAAGAACTGAAGGACCCAAAATTGAAGATACCAGTGCTTCAATCTAGATAATCAACTTGAGATTAAATTGAGTTGTTCCTACGTTGTCCGAAGAGACTTAATGATATATGATGTCGTTGACGGCCGTGTCGTCTGTAATTGATCAAACAATCAACGGATGATCTATAAGTCGCCTCCTACGACAGGCTGGTCTTACCCTGGGCCAATTCTTACGCCCCCGCATCCAGAGAGATTAGTTCAATAAGTTACCACAATTTTCCCTAATGCATACAGTCCCCAATTAGTCAACCAAGGTGCTAAATCGCCAATAGCTGTTTCCATTGTCTCCTAAATGTCTTCAGAAGCTGAAGAGGCGATCCTAGAGAACAGGTCTCCGCGGGAAAGTGTAAGTAAATCATGCGATCCGGGGGATGATTCCTTGAAAAGAGGGCAGTGAGTCGAGCAGTGCGTCGCGGCGACACGTTCGCTTCAATCAATATGCAAATACGACTGACACTAATTATACGGAAGCTGCTGGCAGTCCTCTTTGATGTCGGTCGGCTGCGGGGCCGGCGGCGGCGGCTGCTGCGTCAACTATCACTCTCTCCCTCTCCCTCACTCTCTCTCTCTCTCTCTCTCTCTCTCTCTCTTTCATCTCTTGGTTTCCCTCCTCTGGAGTAGGCGAGTCCTTGGTCGTTTCGTGGTTCTATCAGGACCGGGGAAAGTGAACTCGTAACGAGTTACTCCCGGCGAGGAATAAATCAGCGCGCATCAAGTTCGCTTTCGTTACATTCACCGGACAAGCAACCGAGGCAAGAGCGCGCGCGAAAGAGGAGATCCGGCTAATCGATCCGCCGTCCCCGAATTAGCTGCCGGCGATGTTGTCTTCAGAGCGCCAATTAGGATGCACTCGATTAAAAGTTTCGCAAAATTATCGACGACATTAACCCCCGAAAGAGAGACGAGAAGTGGTGATCCGGGGGGTGGGAGAGGGAGAAGGCAGCTCGTTAAAACTTCCGAGTGTCGATGGAGAGACGCGTGTGGGGATAATCGGGATTTCGGACAATGTCCGGTCCACGTCGTTTTAACGGTACCACCGACGGCGAACGACCCTGACACTGTCCCAGAGATTCGACCCTTCGAATCTTTGCTACTTCGCTCGCCCTTTGTTCCAGGTTAAACCGGGTTGCTGGCCCGAGCGACGCTCGCAGCTTTGGGAACTCTAGTGGCGCCATTTTACAAGATACGATGAAGGATCCATAACAGATTTTTGATTTGCCTCACGATTATTATAGAAAAAAGTTTTTAGATAATCCTCCTGGCGCCATTTTGCAGGGAACACAAAATTAAAAAATACTGTAGTATACCTTAAGGAGGGAATTTTCCGTTTGCCCACGATTTTTATAAAAAAAATTTTTTAGTGTTACAGACCCACATAAATATACATCGTGTATCTAGTAGTTAGAGCGATGAGTCCATCAAGAAACAAGACCGGTGGAGGAACAGGGGGTGGTTTCCTCGAGACGAATGTAGAGTGGCCGCAATAAACAGCCAGTAGCTGGAGTCTTGACTAAGAGATCCCGCGGGATGCGCGAGTTCGATGTCCGTGAAGGATAGCCGTGGGTCAGGGGCTATCTTGAAGTTGCCCACCCCGCAGTCTTCCAGAGGGAGGATAGATCGAACCCCCGAGACCTGGTCGTCCGTCACGAAATTCCGAGTTCGCCGGAGGCTCTTTCTCTTCGGAAGAAGAGTCTATATATTTATTGATTTCGATTACAATCGAATTGCCAGTAGTCGAGGAGCGACCCCAGGGGGTGGCATTTGGAAACCAACCCCCTAGCTCGGCTCTTCTTCGAGCATTCGATCAACCGTAGAACTTCGGTTCTGTTTATATGCATTCTAATGGCTGATAGTTGGAGAATGCGGATAAAATCGAAGTACAGTAAACGCCCCTTTACTGTCCGGGTTCGTGGGCACGATCACTGTTCGGTGCCTACCCACTCCACTGCTCTTCTGTCCTTCTCTATGTTCGGCTCTCTATTGAAGTCTCGCTCGGCGCTGTCGGCGCGGTAGTCGCAGTCGTAAATCTAAAATAGTGTCCGGGTACAATCACTGTCCGTGCAAGACACGGATACTGGATAGTAGTGGGGCGTTTATTGTACCTATTTGGAAAATTGTGATGCGGTTGAAGTGTTTGGAGGCTCGGGATAAAATCGAAGGACTTTTCGGGGAGTTGAATATTGTCGAAGCAATCATTGATTAGGATAGAGGGGTGTCCCGTCGCGCGCAGCGTCCGCTTGCTCGCTGGCTCGCGTGGTTTTCCATAAATCACTTCCTTTCGATGTTCCCTTCGGAACGGAGTAATTTGGGAACGAAAATTAGTCACCGTTATCGTTATCAATATTTTTCGATGGTTTCGTCGCGCGATATCGTTGAAACCCGGGGGTGTGGGGACGTGGGTCCGAGGGGGTGGAAGGGTGTTGCAGGGAGTGTGATATTTACAGGCCGGTGGGCACACCGGCCCAACTCAAAATAAGCAATTGACCCGCGATACTACCCCTCTCCCACTCTCTTCATTCCTCTATCTCTCTCTCTCTCTCTCTCTCGCTCCGGCGCTCTCTCCCCGCACGTCGAACCGTCCCTCTTTCGGCCTCTCATTCTCGTGGTAACAAAACCGTTCGTTCGGTGCGCCAATATGCGGCTAATTTGCACAACAAATAAAGCTTATTCTCCGGATTTGCATGTGTTTGAACTGCAGTGTAATTGGGTGGTACGCTCGGCTCGACGTTGTCCACTCGCCCTCTTCCTCTCTCGCTCACCCTGTTCCTCTTTTTCGACCAAATCTCCCTCTCTTTCTCTCCCTCTGTCGACAGCCCTTTCCCTCTCGTTTCGCGTTCGATCATATTTTTTTGACTTTTTCAAACAATCTTCCGCAATCATATCAACGTTCTCAATGTTTCCACATTAATCAACACGTGTGCTTTTTCTCCAACGACCTGCACAATCTGTACAATTTTTTATTGTATATTTTTATTATTCATTTCACTTTACTGGTGCACTAGTGATGATTTGAAATGATATGTATTTCCATTGTTGTACTAATTGGGGGATCCTAATACAAGTTTGCACGGTGCATCGTCCCCTAAATAATTTTATTCATCTTTCTACCAATGAGGAAAACTCAAGTAGTTGGTTGCTTAGCATCGAACTTCATGGTTCAGCGACTGCCATAAAATTTCGTGGGGGAGCAAAGCCTCGAAATTTGCGATCGCCGTGGATCGAGACTGGGGGGCCGATCCGCGTTAGATCGCGATCTACGAGTCGAGCCAACCGGCTGTCAGCGGCCGGACCTTGATCTTCGTTGCGATCAAACGCCGGTCTGGCTCGCGACTATTCGTGACACGGGCCGATAATCGTGCGTGAACAGGGAAAAGAAATGGCGACGAGGAAAAGACCGAGCCCCTTCAAAATGGCGAGTGGTGCACGCGTTCAGATCGATCGTCGGATACGAGGTTCCGTGGCAGCTGCGGGTGCACCGTGCTAGACTTCCTTTCGAACGACTTAACTTTCAAAATGGCGCTTGTACACGTAGGTCTGTCCACGTTGCCTTGTTCCGGCTCCTCGAAGCTTAAAAATCGCGTTTCCGAAAGGAGCCAAAGTCTAAACAAAATAAAGTTTCAAGTCTCTAGCTCATCGGGAAGTTAGTTTAAAATCAATTTCAAAATTTGTACCGAACAGACAGACAAACAGACAAACAGACAGACAAACAGACAAACAAACAAGAAAGCGAGCTAATAAAAACGTGGTAATGAAACCTCTACGTCTGTTTCCTCGCGTATCAAATAAAACATCACTTTGTTAGTTTCTTCTTTGATTTTATGGTCTGCTTCTCTATATACGAAAATGATCTTTTCTTTCACTCCTTCTTTCACGTCCGAATTTCAATACAAGCGGAAGAGTCCGCGTACCTGTGGCAAATAATTTTTGTGTTATGAGGACGACCGACAAGGTCAGTAACTACGCGGCGAATTCTTCGCCTACGACTACCAGTCTCAGTGTGTCATTCAACAAGTAAAGACGCGCCTTCCTTGATCTAATAGTATTGTATATTCAAGTGAAATAAGTGAAATATTATTTCTGTGTGTTTATTTCAAATGCCCTAAACCAATGCACTTTACTATGGTCGCTTCTTTGTCAGGATCTTTATAAGACATAAAATTTTCACCTAAAATGCAACGAACGCGAGTGAAATAGAAATTGATAAACTTAAATATAGCGACTCCAACAGTTCTGCGATCCTTCGATTGGCTGGGGATCATTTCCTTCGAGTCTTCCGAGTCAAAGTGGTCAGTATGATTTCACCTAAAATTGCATACGATTGAATAAAAAAGATTTGGGATGAAATTGTAGGGATTTTCGGGATGCAGGTGATTTTTAGGGAAAAAGGGGCGCAGGTGATCGCAAAGGGACGGCCACCGTCAGGGTGTGCAGGACCCGTCGAGGAGGAAACGGCTTTGTAGGTGGTGCTGAACGAGTGTGCAGGTCGAACCGAACCGGAACGGTGGTCTCCCGGTGGCCCCTCGGCTGCCGAAAACGGGAATTTTTGACACACCGTTCGGTTTCTAGCGGGCTGGGTTTCGGGGCGGTGGCCGGGTCTCTCTGAAGTCCGTCGGGTCGAGGTGGACATCAAAGAGAGGACAAACAAACGGGGCGGTAAGGGTCCTACGATGCGATGCAATTCGGACACGGGACACAAAGTGGTGACGTCACCAACCGGCCAGAAACCCTGTCGTCGCCGGCCATTGTGTGTTCAGTCGCTGGTTTACAAGTTCATTGCACACTGCCACTTTATACGGCAGCGTTGCAGCCTCTGAGGTGACTGCGAACTGCCCTCTCTCTCTCCCCAACCTGTACTTCTCTGTCTCTCCCGAGGGAGTCATCCTCGATTCGCCTAAACCACCGGGAGGATCGTCGATCTGCAAAAGTAAACTGTCGGTCTTCTCGCGGAGGTGCTGATGACTTTGCTGATCGTTCAGCTGCACTATTGTGCATCTGTTTGACAAAATTAAAATTGCCAAAATCTCTTCTGAATAATTTCAACCGGCTAAAAATAATACGATTTTTAAATTCTTGGCAAGACAAAATTCTTCATTGCTTTGTTTCTACTCGTTCTTGTTATTACAGAGAAAACAACAGAGGACGCTGAGGTGATATGAAAACTGTTGGGAACTGTACTGTGCTGAATTATGATCAATTGGAAATTTGCGAAGGAGATGAAGAGAGTGGAATCGTGCAGAAGGAATGAGAAGACGGTGATGACCTAAGGTAAGGAATTATCATATAAAAATTGTCGAGTACTGAACTGCTTTGTGAAATTAGAATTTTCCAAAGAAGATTAAGAGATAGAGAAGATCGAGATTTTTCAGAAGCGTTGATGGGAAGGACAGAGAAATGGGGGTAGAAATTTTCGTTTGTCTGGTGTTGTTGAAAATCGCGAGGAAACCGCGGCGAGAGGAAAGCAATGGTAAGTAGGCGCGCAAGAGATAACCAAGGGTGGTGTTCGAAGAAGAAAATGGAAGGAGCGAAAGGAGCCGTAAAGGCGAAGTTATGGGTTTTCGCGAGATTCGCTCGCCTCCGCCCCTAATAATGGCTAAAACGATCATAAATTCGACGGGGGTTGGGGTGGACGAGCTTTTCGGCCTCTTAGGAAATATTAATTAAAATGTAATTGTTCCGTACGGAGAGTCGGTAGAGGCGAGGGAAAGGGTTACGTCCCTTTTAGATCTTACATCGCGAGGAACCTCTTTGTTTTCGCATTCGATAACTCACTCGCGGGGCCTCGCTTTTATCCTTACTCACCCCTGAACACTCTTTAAACACGACTAATAACTCACTGGGGAAGGAGATCGCGACTCTGCTCGACCCTGATTCCCAGCATTCCTCGCGATCGTTCATGGGAATGCGTTTCCTGCATTAATTAATAACTGCGTCTCTTTTTTTAGCAACACTGAACCTACACTTTCATACGCTAGCACAGGTGTTAAATCAGGTAGAATCTTTAATTTTATTTCGACATAAAATTATTATCTTGCCTTACGATTCATTTTACGGTTTTAGTGACCAGAACTTTTTTTGTAGATCGTAATTTCCTAAAAAAGGAGAATATTGATATAAATTATACGCCTGTACTCCAATAGCTGTATATTATCAAAACCAAAATAGAATTCAATTTCGGTTGAAAGGAAATTATTAACATACATTTTTATCAGTATACGTTCAGAATCTTCATCACGTGTCAGACACGATATCGTAAGGCAGGGGGTTAATTCTGTAAAAAGTGGTATTAAAATCCACGCGTTTCTTCATCGGTATTTTACGATATCACAGCCTACGAATTCACTTCACTTTCTTCGCATTCGTCGATCGCTCGTCACACCGGCAACGACGCAACTGCGCCGCAGCTGTGATGCATCGAGCCGCTGCATCTCGAAGTTCCATGCACCTCGAGCGTGCCGGATAGTCGGGGGGTCTGGTGTCGGCATACCAGGGTGTACCAGTGCCGGCATAGTTGGTAAGAGGCGGATTTTTCTCGTGCGTAACCCCACGGTCCTCGGCCCTCGAGAGTCGGTGGTTGTAGGGCCAAGGGAGTCGGTAGCCGAGTAGTGCAACCCCCAATGGGGGGAGGGGGGGGGATGAAAGGGGCAAGGAGGAGGGATGGTAGGATGCCTTCCGGGACTCAAAGACATTCTCGTCTTGCGGACTGCGAAGTTTCCAACCATCCTCTCCGGAGCCATGACGGAGCCACGAAGGAATCTCTGACCACACGATATCCCGGGGGCACGTTTGCTCGACTTAACGTCCCACGCATCGCATCATCCGCCTCTGTGAAAGTGGGGAGAGAGGGGGGGTCTAGAGGATTTCGCCGACGTCTCCGGTTCCCTCTTCTCTCTCTCCCTCCTCATAAAACCTCGTGTCTCTCTCCGTTTCTCTTACGGGAGTTGACCCATCTCTCATACGTGCAATTCCCGGGCCCGAAAAGTCTTCGGGCGAAGCATTTTATTGGACGCACGGAGCGGCCGAGAGCCAGAAGGAGGAGAGAGCAACAAAAAGCTGCGTATGCCGGTTGCGAACGAGACACGCTCGCCCGTTTAATAATTGATTTGCATAATTACGTATGTGCATATTTATGAATTCAAAAGCGCGCGCGTATATATACACCGCGCGGGCAACATCGCGCGGCGGGACCCTGATACGTTTCGCCGGTAATAGCAATAAGTTTCTGACAGACCCGCCATCCACGACGCTCTTCTTCTCTCTTCTCTTTTTTTCTCTCTCCCTCTTTCGTTCTGTCTTCAGCAACGCGCTTTTTCCCTCCGTGCATCGTTTATCGATCGCGCCGTCGTATTTACAGCGCATCGAAATATAATACCGTGCGAGAGCTCCGTCGACGACTCGAATAAACACTCGGACCGGTGCAGGTAACTCTGCCACTGGTTTCACGGTACATGAACGAGAGCTGTCTTATTAGGCAGCGTTTACATTGCCGGCGACGAGACACGCACGCCTGACGGCTTCGACTTCTGACGAAACCTGTTCGCGAACCACCCGATCCGCGGAACACACCTTCGCCAAAGGCGATTTTATACGGCGATACGATAGATGGAAGTGGCTCGGTGTAAAGGGGCCCTTAGACGATCAGTAATATTTTCAATACGCCTATCAATAATATTAACGAAGCGCATTGAAAGGGCATATTGACCGTTCAGCAGGGATTCAAACGCATTTTCAATTTATTGAAGCACATTGATAGAAATTTTGATTGAAGCGCATTGTCGTTTAGGAGGTTTAGTTGTCAATATTTTGTCAGTCTCGACTCGGACGTCGTACAGGCAAAGTGGCTGGCGCACCGATTAAAGACGATTCCGACGCGGAACGAGAGTTTACTATGTTGCTTATTACGTTATACCGTGATTGCCTAGAACTGTGGAAAGTGAAATCGAAAGATTACTTCAACCAAAACAAAAAACACCAAAGTCAAGGCAAGAAACGTCTGTACATTGCAGTGGTTGTAATTTCATACGATAATGAACAGAAGGCAAAATCGAATTTCTGTGATCCGTCTTGCTACGTGGATTCCGGATAGAATCGCGTATCAATCAGAGCAGTGTCTCGCCCACGCAGCTCTCCTCTCCCCGGAAACATCGACGATAACCCTCGAGAGTAGGACTCTCACGCTCCTTGTCAACCGCCCTCCTATCCTGATTCGGCTCTAGCAGGCCCGAGACCTGGGGGTGGAGGTGGAGGGTTCAGAAGGGGTGGGTACCGGTGCCATTTATCACCACGGGGGAAAAAGTGCGCGTCATCGGCCGTACCGAAACCCGGATGACTTCGTGAGACGCCTGTCAACAATGTCGTTCCCTCCGTGCAGAAAGGATCCGCGCGAATCTACCAACTACCCCTTGCGAATTCACTTCGGCTCGGAAACTTGACGTTCTCACCCTCCGCACCCCATTCAACCCCTTCCTGATTTTTAACCGGTGTCAAAGTTCCTCTGTCTCGAAAATATGTCCCCTATAACAATCGGAAAATTTATAAAACTCTGTCTATAATCGATTCTTAAACAATCGGAAAATTTATAGAGCTCCTCTGTCTTTTACATTTCTAGAAAATTGAATATGAATGTAAAAATATGTTCCCTACAATAATCAGGAAATTTATAAAACTCTGTCTCTAATCTTCCTTAAACAATCGGAAAATTTATAAAACTGTGTCTCTAATCGATTCTTAAACAATCAGTAAATTTATAGAACTCCTTTCTAGAAAATTGAATATGAAAGATAGTATATGTTCCCTACAACAATCAAGAAATTTATAAAACTCTGTCTCTAATCTTCCTTAAACAATCGGAAAATTTATAAAACTCTGTCTCTAATCGATTCTTAAACAATCAGTAAATTTATAGAGCTCCTGTGTCTCTTACATTTCTGGAAAATTGAATATGAATGTAAAAATATGTTCCCTACAACAATCAAGAAATTTATAAAATTCTGTTTCTAATCTTCTTTAAAGAATCAGAAAATTTTTTTCTGATTCTTTAAATTCTGGAAAATCGAATATGAAAGTAAAACTGATTTGTTGATAAAAGTCATATAAAAATGAGTTGAATAATAGCGACGCGTTGATAGCTGATTGGAGGAGAATCTTTGGGTGCAAAGAGCAGAAATTAAGATCATTTTCTTGGGGTGGTGGCTATTAAGGGATCGACTGTATCCGATTTTGCCGGAGAGAGAACGTTGCCGCGGGTGTTCTAGGAAGACTTACTTTTCCCAGCCGCTATCTCCGGCTCTCTCTCTCCCTCGCTCTCCTCCTTTCTCCACCGTGGACAAATAGTTTGGAAGCTGTTCGAAGAAGCTGCTCTCTCGTATCTGCAACCAGATTTCAACCTGTCGAAACTCTGTCCGGGGAAACTTAGTCAATCTGCTGTTGCTAACTCATCCCCCATGCCCGCCCCCCGATCGACCCCTAAAGCCTTGCAACCAACTTGCCAGTCGATACCTCGAAGGTAACAGATCGTATTTCGGAAACCCCCACTCCTCTTGTCAAAGGAACAACTCGCGAGACAACGGCCTTGGCGAATTCTATGGGAAACTGGGATGGGGAAAGTCTTTTTGGGAAGAGAAGGGCGAACTCTTTCTTGCGAGGGGGTTCACTGAATTCACTTTCGGGGTTGAACGTTTTCCAATCGGATCTTCCGAGCTTTGTAAACTTCGTCTTGGCAGTTTTAATTGGTACATGCAAATTTTTGTAAGATTAGAATGCTTTCATATTATTATTATTATTATATTTATTATGTACGGACCGAAGTCCTTTTATACAAATGTTTACAATAGAAAGGAAAAAAAAGAAAGTCTCAACGTAAAATTACCTAAGGGACATGCAGAAAGCTGTAGAAATACAGGTATGATATTAACATGTAATGAATGTTGAATGTTTGTAACGAACCATTAAAAAAGTTAATATTATTATATAGATTTATTAATCTTAATCTCTTAATATGTGGATTTGGATTTAAATGTTTGAAATCCTGCTCTGGTTCTCAAAACACGTTCAGGTACATGGAAATTGATTTGCCTCAGGAGAGAGAGACAATCAATATTATTATTAATCAAATTAAAAATAAAGCTCTGGTCGGATACTCTTCTTCGAGCAATGTTCCCAGGTTGACTGTGCTTAATATTGTAGAGTAATCATGATCAAAGATTGACATTGGATTATTTATCTTATATTAATAAAAATATTGATGTGTTTATGCTACGTGAAAACATTTCAAAACGCCAGAATGCATTCATATCAATAAAATTCATATCAATGAATGTATTTGATGCATTCATGGTACGTGCAAAAATTTTAAAACACCAGACTAGAGTTTATGTTACTGTGCAACTGCTTCAGACACAAGGAATTTGCAAATTGAAAAATGCACCTGCAAAAGATCGAAGAAACTGGAGCATCCGTAAAAGTTGTATCTGCAGCAACGTCGAAAAGGTTTGCTAATGTATGCGAGTGCATGATGCCACTCGGTCGTCGGATTAAAACAAAGTATCTTGCATTCCCTTGGCCGCATGTGCCAGAATAAATCTCTTGTTTTTCGAGATGTCTGCGGCATGCCGGTGCATAAGTTCCCAGTGCAAATTGCACTCGGCTCCGAACGTACGAACACTTCCACACCCCCGTACTCTATTCTCTTAGTTCTCTCTCTCGCGGTCTCTCTGACAATGTTCTCTTCTCGTTTCGACTCGTCACAATTACAGATTCCACGGCACGGAATCGTTTGAACCCTTCCTCGGAAAAAAACCGAGGCCTTATGATACTTCCGCTCGCGGCCGTCGTCATCGTCGTCGACGAATCGTCGACTGCACCGCGCGATTATTCCGATGCAGAGTTCAAAGAGGTTAATTCCGGGACTAATGTATTCACCCCTTTTTCCTCCGAACCCCGGAGATTTCGTATGTATTGCCAATTTTGCATTTATACGCCGCCTTCCATCCAATGAATAAATTCATCTCTCTGGCATTCGTTTCCTGCTCGATTCCCAGCTTCGTCTACCAACCTCGGACTCGTCTTACCTTGCCTCTATATTATTTCACTTCGACTCAATCGTCGAAACTGTATTCGAATTTTTAAATATAAATCTGTACGTTTTTATTTGAATTCTGCCTTTCGCGAGTCAACTGAGGACCATTTTGCTAATAGACCGCGAATCTTTATGCAAAATAAGAATTTTAAAATTCAAACAGGTCTTGAAACAAAAATATATTTTGGCTTTTAATAATTTTAATAAATTGATATTATTATATAGAAATTGTTTGCCTACCCAAATTTTTCAGACTTTTTCCAGACGGTGATTTGATTTTGGGAACGCCCGCGAAATGATTTCGACCACGCTCTTTTCGCGCCCGGCAATTTCCACGGGGCCCGCAAACGAGAGCTCGATATCGCGAGATAATCGATATTAAGCGAGGAGGCCGTGGGGTCACTCGGAAATTAGTGGTACCGAAGGGTTCTCTCTCTCTTGGTCTTCGGCGATTGCGCGCGGATCCGAAAGGGTTCGCCAATCTGATACACCTCGTACGCGCTCGTATTCCGAGTGGCTCGACGATGATTAATGGCTCGTTCCACGGTTTTTTGTTAATTAGTTGATTGGGAACGCCTAGTATGATATGCAGATTCTCGGCGAGATACCGCCGAGCCGCGGCTTTAATTTCGAACGTCGCCTCTCGATAGGCGGTTACCCCGTTTCCACCGATTCCATTTCTCCTTTATTCGTCTTTACCGTACCCTTAACCCTTTCACTTTATTCTTGTCCCTTTCAGCTTATCCCTTTTTATATTCTTCGTCTTTCATCCATAAGTTGTTTTCTTGCTTTTGATCATTGATCATTGCATTTGTTCATCATTGTAGAAGTGTTAAGGGTTGTTTTATCTCGCACTTCTCGGGGGTGCAATTTTCGAATTTTTAACGCTGCTGCATTCTCGAGCTCCTGACAATTTTTATTTTCGTTATGTCATTGCAGAGGTGCTGAGAATTTCGAAATATTTACTTCCATCCCTCTCAGTGTGTCAAACGGTATAATTAATTCTTCTTCAGTCGAGTCCTCGATTTCACTGTGAAATACACCAAATATATTGTACATCTTTACATATTTCCCGAATATACATTTGGAAAAATTTTAAGGGATGGAAAATCGATATGATCCGAGGAGAGACACTAAGGGAAAATCGGAATTAATTTTGGCCCGAGGAGAGACGTTACAGAGGAAAAACAGCATTGCCTATGGAACGGCGCGATAAATAATCGAAAGAGGATAGGATAGGAAACCGACGTGTCTCGAATAAAGCAGCTTTCAGCTTCCGTTTCCACGCTGTTCTCTCTTTTTTGATCATCTCCCCTGGTCGACAGCGAGTTGCACTCGGCGTTTTTTCGCCTAGACCGGCCGTCATCCGATGTGATTGATTTTTATGCCGTGCTCCGGACCCCGGGGGAACGCAGCCGGCTGCACATGTTGTTCGGTTTGCTAGGGGGTGCCTATCTTCTTCCTCGTCTTCGATAACGCGTCCATATTCCTTGCCAACGTTTCTTCTTTTTATTCCAATACACGTCCGACAGCGATTCCGTCGATACAGCGATCTATAATTGCTCGGTAAAGCGCGTTGCATCACGGCGCAGCCCTTGCACGCTGGGTGCATTACATTGTAATCGACGAGATTTCCATAATTTGCTCGCCGAGCCCGGATTTTGATCCACAGCTATTTTGATATTCATTATTTTCGAATGGCGACAATGATTCTGTGCAGATTCTTTATGCAACATAAAAATGTGCTTAATTCTGGGGGCAAGAGTTACATAAAAATTAATATCATCCCTTAGTCATTTTGATACATCCTAGATTTCTTCACAAATGTCCAATTATGAGATTTCAGCATTCCTCCACAATTTTACTTGTTTATTAATTTCTATGGGGAGAGGAAATTGTTTTTACAGCTGTAAAGGACGCACCAGAGATAAATGGATATGTCAACCTTCTGAAAATATGTCAGGAAACAGTAAATAAATACATTAAAGAAAAAAAAGAAAAATTCCAGGATAAAAGAATAAAAATCGAACAAGTCAGAAGTTGGATTGCTGACGTCATTGCATATTTGGCAGTGCTTAAAAATCTTAGAGGAATGCTGCATTTCCAAGTAGAGTCAGGCCGAGCGTCTGTCAATCAAGGCACTAAATTTCCAAAGTCCTGGATCCGGAGCGGAAGAAAAAAAAATAAACTGAATTCGGGGCACAAGGATGATGCCCCGGAACAGGAGGGGGGACCCAACCCCGGCACGCATCCGCCATCATCCCGATTAATCGAGACGTCGGCGATTCCCCGTTGTACGTTTAATATCGTGAAACGGCCCGATGGGTCCTACTCCCATTCGGAATATCTTTTTTTCGAGGCTATCAAGAAAGGGCCCTGGCCGGGCCCAAAATCGGCGGGCCCCGGGGGCGATCGTTCTCTTCTTTTCTCTGACGCCCTGGACGCCGGGCCCTGTTACCATCCTGCTCGCGAATCCACTCGGCCAATTTTTGCCCAATTACCGAGATTATCTAATACACCTCGCGGCTAATGATTTCTCATTACGAGGTATAAATCTTGAGGGATCTATTCCGTTGGGGCCCACCTTTTTCCACTCTCTTCTCGATCGGTCTGATTGGTTCCGCGGATTGCATGAGACACGTATGTATAAATAAACATAAGCGGCCCCGGTGATCGACGGGACCGGGATCCATCACTCTGGGTTAGGCTCTCGGAGGCCTTTCCGTTGCGTAAGGATCCACGATCGATGCTGCGTCGATCATCATCCTGTGCAGTCGTTCTTTTGTACTTTCTCGGTTTTTGGAAGGGTGACGTGGAGTATTTAATCGTCTAGAAATTATAGTAGTTTATCTTGTATAAATTGTGATATTCCTACTGAAAAATTTTATGAAAGTTTATAATTGTTTTTTTGGGGAAGCTGGTACTCTAACTGGAAAATATTGGACTCAACATAATTCTAAAGGAATTTATTGAATCCTCACAAAATTATAAATTAAAATCTGAAACCGATCATTTGCCGCAATCGAATGCAGAGCTAGTAATATTTCTTTTTAATTTTTTAGGGGTTAGGGGGTGGAATTAGGCGGAGTCGTCGAAGACCGGGATTGCAGTGCCGGGACTCTTCCGGGTCCGCGAAGACATCAAAAGACATCTCAAAAGAGACTTTCCTCCCGGTAGTTTGAAAAAGAGCCCCGTCTCTGACTCTCGTTTCCCCGGCTCGGATAATTACATTTACTTCAGTGATTGCCGGGACAAAGGCGCGGACCGTGATAACGCCGCAGGCTTGCTATCGATTATTCGCCGCTTTCGCGATAATTAAAAACTGTCGCTACTGCGTCGAGAGCGAAAGGGTTTCCGTGTTTCTTAAATCCGGGGACACAAAGGGAAAGCCGTCCCTCCGCAAACTTTTTTTTGTCCATTTCGGGGAGGGGGAGCGGCTACTCGCGGTTTTCTTGGATGTTTTGCACCTTGCAGAACCGGACACACTGTACACGATCCAGTTAATTTCCCTTGTCAAAGGTGGCTCGAAATTAAAAATGACCGCGACATCTTTTTGCCGGATCTTACCAACCAGATCTAATCATTAGGCTTGGACTTAGACTGGGCAATAGTTGTGCAAAATGAAGGAAGAGATAGGAATAGGAATTTTATTTCATTAGTTATTTCATTCAATTGAGAGTAGTATATGTTTCAAAATTCTCTCTGTGCTGTTTCAAAAATTATTTTATTGAATTGAGTGCTGTTTTAAATCATCCTTGAACTCTTTTAGACTGCACCTAAAATTTGCAGTCTATTTAAATTAATTCTTAGTTAAATTGAAAAAAGCACCTTTCTAAAATTTTTTAAAAATTTACAAACGATAAGAATTATTTAATTTAAGATTGAAAAACCTAATGGAGTCATGACAGCGTTAAAAACATAATCTTCCCAAGTCAAAGATAGCGGACTAAAATATTAAGAATCAATTTTCTACGCGAAATCCGCAAATCTGCGGCACTCGAAAATTTTTGCCTGAAGAATAGCACACTCTCGGAGAAGTTCGAAGTCCGAAGAGTATGTCAGGGCTCCTGCATGCCCCTCCGGGCCGCACGGGGCCCCACAGTTCGCGGTAGCGCCGCGGGGGTGAGTTTCGCGTCTGCTTTTCAATTTAATTCGAGAATTTTTACGGTCACACAGACACAAAGAGCGTCTGGTCTGGGTCGCGGCCGGGTTCCCGGGCCCGACAACAAACTACCCATAATTACAAACCCCCATAGAAAATTGCGTCCATTCGAATCCCTTAAATGGACGCGCGTCCATTGTCTACAGCGCGCAACTCTTAAAGGAGCGAAACGCGCGCGGGCCCCGGTTCGGGCCCAGCGAGCTTTGATTTATGAGTTTTCGGTTTCGTAGTAAAAAATACGAATTAGTTTTCGGGATGATGATCGCACGGAGATAATGGTCCCGATTAAGAATCCGTGGCTGGGGCCCGAGAAACGAAGAAGACGAAGAGAAAAGAAGAAGAAGGGGGCGGTTGGAGCGGGAAAAGGGGAACGAGAACGAGCCGGGCCGATCTCTGGAAGGACAGACGGAGAAGAGAGAGAGAAAGAGAGTAGGGTTGAGATGACGAGAGGTTTGATAGTAGTCCCCCCTGTGAAGAGAGAGAGAGAGAGGAAGCCGAAAAGAATCTGCCTCGAGGGCGAAGAGGGTTGACTCCCTTTCGTCTTTGTTTTACAAAACTCGCTTTCTACCACGAAACTGCGACACCCTTTCGCGGACCAGACCCCGGGAATATCCCACAACCATCCCCCGATCCGCAAGATCTATGAATCCTCGATCGCCTAAAACAATTATTAGAGAAATCCGAAATCGAGCACTTTGACAGAAAATTAAAATTAATTATGCTAGCTATCGGACCGGGATCTTCGAGTATGAGCATGATCTACAGGATCCAAGGTATAGATCCGATACGGTCCTGGGGGTTGCAATGTTTCGATACGTCGTTCGGCAGATGCTGCAAGGATGTCGCGAATAGAAACGTCAAATCCGCGAGCAATCGGCCGGCTGTTAATGCTCGACGCCATTTTACCAGGCTCCAAGGGTCGGCCATTTTGAATTCATTTCCACCAATCAAGCCGGCTACTTTTTCCGCTTATTTTTTTCCTTCTGTTCGTTCTCTCTCTCGGTCTCTCTTCCGCTCTCTTCGCCGTTCCTCGTCCTCCTACTCCAGCTGCTTCTCGTTCTTCGCGTCTCCTACTCCTCCCTCGGTTCCTTCGTGTTTCTCCGCGCGCACACGGTCGCCTTCTTCGTCTTTCTCGAACAGTTTTGCTCCTTTTTATGGTGCTCCTCTCTGTCCCGCGGCGAACGACGCCGCCGCCGATATATAGATACCGATGCCCGTTCGGGAACATGTATACAGGGTGTCTGGCGAGAGTGGGACTGCCAATGGCTGTCAATGGGACTGTCAAACACCGACGCTTCGCGAAAACAAATTTTCCCTGTAGAAATTACATGGTCGAAGATCTAGATCAGGCCTGGCCAACACGTGGCCCGCCGGGCGATTTTATATTTCCATTGAAAGTTTCGTTTCTCGTTGTACGTATACGAAACATTTCTTCCGAAGATGAAATTTACAAAAAGTTCATCACGTGCTTCATTAACTAATGCCAATTTAGAAATCCAGCTTAGATGTGCAACGTCGAACATAAATATAGATTTACAAAAATTAAGTGAAAGAAAGGATAAACAAATATCTCATTAATCAAGACTTGCGAGAGTTAATTATATTGGATCATAGCGTAACAATAAAGTTTTATTCATTTTGTATTTGTATTATATTTTTTAACAGCATGATTACCTAAAGTGCGGACCGCTGTAACGGGCTATCAAAGTGGCTCGTGAAATCATTTGAGCTGATCTAGATCCTTTAGCTACAGTAAAAATTTCTTTTGAGTTGATGGATTGGATTCGAGCAAGTTTAGTTCCTCGAATGGAACTGTTTGTTACATACAGGTTTGTCTATATTCTCTTATAAACATTGCCTGTATCAATACTGTAGATGTTCATGTTACCAGGTACAACCATCACCCTTGAGAGACCCTTAAGGTGCGTTCACGCCGAAGCAACAAGGAGCATCTTTCTACCGAATAAAAGAAAGAGAAGAAGCGAATAAGGGGCTCAATTTTCTCCAATTTCGACGATGCTCTCCGTTCGATCAGACACCCTGTATACACGCGAGTACGCACCGAGACGCACTGCTACCGAGCGCAGAAAATCGAAGGAGAGGAGACGGAGGTTGTCGGGGGTAGAAGAAGGACGGACCGTGCCGGCCGCAGAGAAAAAGAGTCGGGAGACAGAGAGGAAGAGAGAGAGAGGGTGTCGGTGACGATGTCAGAGTGGTGGTGATCTTAAGGGGGCCGAGAGGTATAGGTGAACGAGCGCTTGCTGTCCATCGTAATGCCGTAACATTTATTTTGCCCTTTCCCGCGCCACCCGACGCCGGAATATTTTAAACTGCGCTCGCGCGCGCTAGCCGAGCGCAGCCGCGCAAGCAAACGTGTAATTTGCCCGCGTTTAAAACTGTAACCTAACACGACTACCTGCAACGATCGCCGCGTGTATATAACGCGCGCAACGTTGTACGACTACTATCGATCCAAGATGGCAGCCATATAAATTGGCAGACGACGATGGCTGGGAATTCCTGCCTCTTCTCTTTCTCTCTCCAGTTTCCTCTCTGTCTTCTTCGTCGTCGCCAGCGAGATCAAATAGCGTCATCCCGCTGCAGGCATCGGTCCCTCTCGCGACGATCTAGCGATCCATACCTGATAGACCACCCCCGGTGATTGCCCTTTTATTTACCCGCCGGTTGATTAAACGTTCCAGCTTTTTATTCTTCGAACTTTCTTAAGCCCTTCGCCGAGAGCTTCTGATAACTTCTTTAGCTGGCTGGTGGGAGTAGCCTAATTTTATTCGGTGCTGAATTGGATTGCAAGTGCATCTTCGATGCGATCGATTAATCGAGCTTTTTCTTTGCTAGACTTTCTGAACTCCATTTGGATTAAGATATATGGTTAGGGTGAGCCTCCCTCGATTACAACAATTGCTACAGCTTCTGATTTGAATATAGTACTATCAAGTGTACCACATTTTAAATAATATAAATAGGATTAACCATCGCCAGCACCTATAGTGTCCCCAGGTCAATTGTGCTAGGTCGGATGTCCCGCAATGATGGTTTTCCGCGAATCGCGAAACAGAGCACAAAACGCAGCGATCGAGATCGAGGCAAGGGTCGGACGAATCCCTGGGCCGGGCTCGTTGATAATAAGGTTCGGTTTTGATTAGCACGGAGACTGTTTAACGGTTTGATACCTCGCCAGTAATCGAATCCGGACCTAATCTCTCAAGTTATAACCAGATTATTGCCTCCTCCATGCACTTGCTCTCTGCAACGTTCTCCACACCATCCCGCCGTTCCGTACTCTCGCTCGTACACCGTCATCCACCAGCTAGAATCAACCCCCCTTTAGCCACCTCTGGCATCGATGTTCGCGTCTTACGTGCTGCTACCCTCATCCCCTAACCGGAAAGGAAACACGCGTGACACCGAGGAGGATGAGACCGAGATCCACGACCGACTAGGAAAAAGGATTCTGCTGGATCCTGGGGATCAAGTTCGGGGGAATCGACCTTTCAACCCCTTCCTAATACCTGGTCATTCTAAAAATGTGGATCTTTAACACTGATAGGTTGAAATTTCTAGATTGGGACTTTGTATGAATATAAAAATTTATATTGTAGGAAATGAGGATAGAAAATAATTTACAGCTTAAAACCATTAAAGGGAGGAGTATATTTCGATTTTATTATTAACGTAGGCAATTTTTATTTCAGGAAGGAATACGGATGCTTAATTAAACCAAATACCAGCCGATCCACTGGTGGGGCGACTCTATTAAGTTGAAAAACGTGAAAAGTGGTTTGGGCCTCGGCAAGAAAAGCAATTTGCAATTAGGCGACCGAAGCGCATAACGTATTCCGCGTTCGTTCCGCAAGCGGGGAGGCCACGGGGCACCGAAATTTCCGCTGGAAACACCTTTCGGGTTTCCGCAGGGCCTGGTGTGTGCGTTGCGTTCGTCTTTGTGGCGCGGATCGGAGATAGGTGTGCGTGGGTGGACGGTTTCCGCGGCGATCTATACGATCGAACTACCAGATCGGATCGAAACTACTGATCACGGGAGAGAGAGGGAGGTGGTCTGTGGCAACAAGCCCTCGGGGCACGGGCGACGGAAGCAATAATTAGAAAATCGTCCCGCCACCGAATAACCGGACCCTGGCTCTTGTAGAGCTGCACATAGCCGACAGATCGCGTCCATACGCCCCCGCAAACAGCAGATTTTCGCGGGATTGTAATCCGCGAGGACGCGTCATCCCGAAACTCCAGTCGATTAAGTATAGAACATTTCTACACGATGATATACCTACAATGATTTTTAATTCATTCTGACAGACCAAAAATATTAACCCTTTGCACTCGGAGCTATTTTAACTCGAAAATCAAACGTTTCTTCTGACCTAGAATATGTATATTTCCATTCTCTATGATTTTTTAAATTTGGTGGATATGAAATTGATACAATACTTAAATGTTTAGTAATTGGTTAGATACCGACATATCTAATAATGTAAACAATATTTTAAATAATAGTACACCAATTTTTAGTGACGCCTCAGAGGCGCCACTCGAGTGCTAAGGGTTAAACAGCGAGTACAGCAACATTTATACTGTTTTGTTGTTAGGCACAAAAATTAGACACAAGTTAATTATGTACCAGTGTATATTGTTCGTTCCTACCATTATTTAAGGGGTTAAATATGTTGGGCTCGGCGTCGGAGACGTTTATGCGAACGAGACACGTCATTTCTAGTTAAAGGGTTAATCGCGAAGGGGATGATTGATTGTCTGAGATAATCTGAGTAAATAAATTGTAAAGACGGGGGTTCAAGCTGAGGGTAAAATATGTCCTTGTTAGAATCTCGAATGAGGAGATTGAAAAACAAAGATATATTTCCTGTTAAGGATTAATAGAATGGTGAAGCTTGGAAAAATACCTCCTTATTATTTCACATCTTACACGGCGTTTCTGCCAAATAATTATTATCAACAAGAACAAAGAAATAGTTTAACAAAATCTGCAAGTCTCAATGTGAATCTGAAATTGGTTTTTTTATTTAAAGCTCAGAAAAATCATAGAGGGTGACTGAATTGATTTATTTTAGAAGAGGATGATGGAGGTAACGTTCGATTTGACAATGCAAAAAAGAATGTAAAATCTGGAAGTCTCAATATCAATCTGAAATTGATTTCTTGATTTAGAAAAATTATAGAGGCTTGAAGAGTGAATTGATTTATTGTAGAAGAGGATAATGGAGGTAAAGTTTGATTTGACAATGCAAAAAGAACATAAAATCTGGAAGTCTCAATATCGATCTAAAATTTGATTTCTTGATTTAGAAAAATTATAGGGGTTTGAAGAGTGAATCGATTTATTGTAGAAGAGGATGATGGAGGTAACATTCGATTTGATAATGCAAAAAAGAACGTAAAATCTGGAGTCTCAATATCAATCTGAAATTGATTTCTTGATTTAGAAAAATTATAGGGGGTTGAAGAGTGAATTGATTTATTTCAGAAGAAGATGATGAAGGTAACGTTGGATTTGATAGTGCAAAAGACAACGAATGGGGTGAATTGTTGGACAGAATAGAGTGTAGATAGCATCGGGCATCGTTGCTCGTGTACTCGGCGAGATTCGACCGCGACAAGACTTTCCCGGCGTGTCTGAAAACTATTAGAGAAGATACGAGTAGTTAATGCACTTATCGCGGGGCGAGATAACGCGGCGAGCTTGTCGACGGGGCGGGCGGATAGGCGGATAGGCGGATAGGCGGGCGCAGACGACGAGCAGGCGCTAATCCGTCGGTTTATGGACGTGTTAGTTATACGTAAAACGATTAACTGCATATCGGCCGGTTTTTATGAAATGGCGCAATGATACGCCGTTTCGCGCGGCCCGCGTCTCCTCCGGCAATCTGCGCCCCGAAACCAACGCAACCGTCGTTATACTAAACTTCGTTCTTGTTAAAACCTCACTATTTTTCACGGAACATTTTGCGCATTTCTACCTCTCGCCTTTTCTTTCTCTATTTACACTAAACCTACCGAGCTTAAAATATTATAAAAATATATATGTTATTATAAAAATGACAAGATTGATTTTATTTAGACTTTGCGCGGCTCCTATTGTAATACGTGCTCTACTAAAGATATCTATACAACCATTTCTTATCAAATCATTTTTATTATTTCAATAGTTGTAAAATAAGAAATCTGGAACAAGTCATTTTGACCCGTGGTGGTAGGTTTAGTGCAGAGCTGTGCAGAATTACAATTGAATTACTCCAGGAATTATAATTACAAAGTAATTGAATTACATTGTAATTTATAATTCAGATCTTCATTCAATTATATTACAATGTAATTCGTAATTGCAATTATATTACAATGTAATTCGTAATTGCAATTGGAGTACAATTATAAAGTACTTTGTAGTTAAATTAATTACGATTTACGAGGACGAGGAATAGAAAATACACCGCGTAGACAGCAAACAAGTATATGAAAGAAAAGCATAAAAATATATCGCACTTCTTCAAAGTTCTCGGCTATAATTTGGAGAGCTGTATTTTAATTATATTGTATTTCAATTACACATCTGATTGAAATAATTAGTAATTGAATTAATTCTAAGGTTTCAATTATGTATTTCAGTTACGACGTAGTTGAGTTACTACATAATTGAAATACAATGTAATTAAATTACAATGTATTTGAATTAGCACAACTCTGGTTTAGTGTTAATCATTTTCCTTTTCTAGAAGGAAGATTTAATGGAAACTGATGTGAGTGAATATTCATCTGCTTGTTCCACATCTTATAGTTGTAATATAATTGCAGACCGGATATTATTATATTTTATAGGATTTTTCATTAATTTCGTATTATTCAGCAATAAGGATAAGTACATCTTTATTTAAAATTAATTGTCAAGCTTTTCGAAGAGGGTCAAACGGGTTACAACAGAAATGACAAAGTAGCTAGGAGCACAAAGGATCAGAGGGCCCCCGAGTCCCGACTGGGGTCCGGTCCAAGTGTAATTGCTGTGGGTCCCCGGGGGCCCGGGCCCCATTCAGAAACCCCGCCGATCCATAAATCCGGACCCACTTTTCGGGAAATAACGATAATTTCGTAATTTAATGGAGATACTTTTTCACGCCCGGCAGTGAACTTTGCGCGGGAATAATCGTAATTTTCGAACGATCGAGAGATAGAGGGAGTCAGAGAGAAAGACAGAGAGAGAGAGAGAGAGGAGAAAGAGAGAATATTCGGTCCCCTATGTCCGGGCAAAGTGGCAGGTGCCAAAGGCTTTCGATTATTCCGGCTTTGATCGGAGGAGGAGGATGGAGACGACTAGAGAGAGACGCGGCGAGAAAGAGAGACGGATAGTGAGACAAAGAGAGAGAAGGGCCACGTGTAATGGGGTTTCGCTACCTCCACGATTGCCATATGCCCTCCGCCTAATTTTTACGGTGTCGATCCGCTCTGGACGGGTACGCAGCGGGTACACGCGTATACACCTCGGGCGACTTCGCTCGAATTTATAGGTTTTCAGCGCTATTCCCCTCCCCTTCTCTACCCTTCTCTCTTACTGTCCAGAAAATTTCAAGAGCCGAGCAAATTTGCGTTGAAATCCATACCCTCGGATAGTTTATTATCGCTTGGCAACCATCGTCGGCGAAACGACTGCCTTAACTCGACCGTCTACGGTCGTCCGGCTACAGAAAAAGAGAAACGACCACACCAGAGAGACGAGGAGAGAGCGAGACAGTTTATCGGCCACTCGAAGCTTTTCTACGGTCCTCCCTGACCGACCAAAATCCTGGCCCAGAGTCAAAATCAAAAAATGATTAAATCACCCACATCGATCCGGTGCAGATCGACGAGTTGTATGGGTGAGGCAATTTTATATGGGCAATAAACATTCGTTCCGCATCTGTTCCATTCTCTGTTCCAGAGAATCCATTCTGTTTCTCGTTCAAATGCATTTTGAATCGCTCGATTCGGTCCACAGCTTCGTTGGTTTTAAATTTCAAGGTCAAAAGGTCAACAATGTTTTTTCGCTGGCATCGATTTCTATTCATCGCAAGAATAAAAAGTGCAGAAGGAACAATCGGTAAAAATTGAATCGTTCTCTTAAGAAATTAATGTACAATTTTTTCATTATCAAATCGATTTTATTTATATAAAAGAAATACTTTCCAAAAATGCAATGAAAAAAAATGTTTGATTAAATGCTAGAACAGCTAAAGGTGATTGTTCGAAGATTATCCTGAAGAGTGTCGGAAAAGGGTCGACAGACAGTAGAATCGTTCTGGAACTGTGAACAGTTTCGGACAGGTTCGAACGCGGAAACGACACGCATCGACGCCACGCGCTTCTTTCCTAATTGGCTAACTACAGGATCTGATTTCGGCGGTAATCGCATTAGCCCCTGACATGCCATCGGATCGTTTCGCCGCAAGAGTTCTCGCACTTAATTTCCCAGCCAATTTCTCTCACCTCTCTCCTCTCTCGACGAGGTACCCGTATTTTCGTAGATTGCGATCTTTACGAAGTTGAAAACGTTGCACGCGTAATTAAAAGAAATTGTCGCCGGCTGCTAGCTATTCACCGATCCTCCGGAAGTCCTCTTGTGTCATCTTCACTGCGATCTTTCTGGGGAGCTACTCTTTGTCGAATTAGTTTGATCTTGACATATATTTTGTTTCATTAAAAATGATTATAATTATCGATTATAGTTGTAGCTTGTACAATAAGCCTACTGTTGTACATTCATTACTATACAGTCGGTGCACAAAGTGTTCGTACACCTTTTAAAATAGAATAACTTTTTTATAACTGTACCAAACGACCTGATTTTTTATAATCGAAGTATTGGTTTACGAAGTGATATGCAAAAAAGATTTCCAAAAAATTACAATTTACAAGATTACATGCAAAAATAAAAACAGCATTTTTTTAAAAATTTTTATTTGGGTTCTCAATGAAAATTTTATATGTTTCGCATCGAAAGATGTACGATTCTGTGGATTTTAAGCAGAAACTGATCAAAAGTCGTGTGAAACTACGATTTCCATCATTTTTAACCGCTTGTAGCTCGTGTGTATGTTAATCAATTTCGATGAAATTTTCAGCATCTGTTCAGCAACTACTATAGATGTACAAAACATATATTTTAAATTTTTTTTAAGGACCCAAATAAAAAGATGCCTTTTTTATTTTTGCACGTTACCTTGTAAATTATAATTTCTGGAAAATCTTTCTTGCATATCATTTCGTGAACCAATGCTTCTAATTGATTATAAAAAATCAGGTCATTTGTTACAATTAATAAAAGGTATATGAACACTTTGTACACGCATTGTATACATTCATTAATGGTGCCGAGTGTTAAAAATAATTAAAAATTCGTACATCGAGCCAAATTTAATGCTCACAAAGCAAAATTGAAACTGCATCGACCCTATTCCTCACTTCCTCAGTGAAATAAGTCCGCGTGTAATGAAATACGATCTCAGGAGTCAATCAAAATTGAAACCGCAGAGGATCAAGTAAAAATTAAAGGACACTACCGATTCGTTTTGCTCGGTTTCGGCCATTCTCTCTCTTCCGATCCATTCTCTCCGTCTCTCTCGTGTTCTCTGTTGGGATCGTCGAGGCCTAATGAGCCGCATCGACGATACCGCCTCGGTTACCGGTTTTTCAACGACCTCCTCGTGATTATCGCCACGCGGTAATTGCCACGTGTCTGCGGTATATGACGCGGTGTAATACGTGCTGAAACCTCGCTTCCAAAACGGAAACGATACCGCGCCGGAAGGTGTCCGGCTACAAGGAAAGCCTTTCCTTCGTCGGCTCGCAAACGGGGGTGAACCACGTTGCTCTGGACAATCTCGAAGGCGGGGGTGGTGGTGGTTCAACTACACACTTTGCAAACACCTAGCCAGTAGAAAATGACTAGGGCCGGGAGCCGGTTACGTGACCAACCTGGAACCTCTACCACCCCCGAGCGTACGTCGAGTATGCTGGCTTCGTTCCCTTCTGTTTTTCTGCGTTTCGGAAACGGCGATTAATCGATTCCCCTCGACCCGGTCGATATGCTGGGACATTACACCGACCAGGGGATTTAATTTTCGCTGGAACGCCTTGGAAATATTCTTCCTGCACGCTGGAAATATCAACCCCCTCTGCTTCCGTGCAGAACCGGTCTGAACAGTGACTTTTACACGAATCTGCAGGATTTTCATGGAAAATAAATATTTCTTCTGGAAGGGAAAGCTTTTCATGAAAAAGTTTAGATTCTAGATCCTTCACTTGACGTTATCAGAAAAATAACAACCCCTAACAACTACAATTTACTGTAAAATACAATGTATAGATCAACTACCCCAAGACTAATTTTGATGAATTTTTAATAATATTCCCATTCGTTTCAGTGCATTTGGAAGCCTGGCAATTTCCTCTGAAAGACGAGGATCCATTCTTAACACTAAAACCGAGCTATAAAAGTAACAGGCACGTGGTTGTCTTATAAAAATGACAAGAATTAATTTATTTAGACTTTGCGCGATTCTTACTATAATATGATAACTTCATTAATTGTGAAATACAAAAATCTAAAACCGGTGATTTGACCGGTCGTGGTACGTTTAGTGTTCAGCTTGCTGCAAACACCGTCCAACCTCTCTAAACTGGGAGCATACACGATCTCTCTAGATCCCTGACGAGGATCCAGATCCCAGGAACCGCATCGTCACCGATCCCGAAGGCACCTCATAGGCGTTCTTGGTGTTGTCGCGAGGATGAATCTATCAGGTTGCCGGCTGGACAGGGGTGTGATTAGCTTGTAGAATCGAGGAAAGTCACGATAACGAACCGGGAACGGGATGATCGGTAATTATCGGGCATTAAATAATTAGCGGTAGGTGTGCGCGGTGGAAGCTTCTTCTAGGTTAGGAGGAGGGTGGTTTGTCAGGGGGCGTACGAAAAGTGGTAGGACAACGAGGGACAGTGGTTTTTGCGAACGGTTTGAGCTGGCGACGGTTCGCGGGTGGAAATTAGTTCCCAGAAGGGATCGGTTTCGCGTGTCCGCCGCTCATCAGCTCCTCGGTGCGTGCCACGGCGTTGTTTCTGGCCCCGTGGTGCACTACCGGTAGGGACCTCGAGGGTTTCCGGTGCTCGGGGGCTACGCTTTCCGCTCGGAGATTCGCGCTGGATCGACGATCGGGTTTGGTCTAGACCGCCTAGAGAGCAGACCCGAAATACAACCCTTAATTTCGAGCAGACACTCCGCCGTTGTTTATAGTTGTACGTGTCTTCCACAGCGAAAACCAAGGGAGATTCCAGGAGTCGAAAGAAACAGGAAATTGAAGGTGTTGAAGCCGTTGTTTATTTTATTATATTATTCCCTAACGAACAATTCTAAACCTCTGGTGCTTCTACACGTGATCCTCACAAGTGTCTCGCGTTCTCCAGCGGAAAAGACGTGACCATCGCAGTTCGCTATAAAGCTGACCGGTGGACGAGACGCAACGGGGGAGGGAAACCGATACGCGGTCGCCTATAATATAATATCTAATTTCCAGGGACAACGTATCGCGGTAATGACGAGGATGTAGTCGGAAGGTGGGCGGCCGCGTAACGGTAAAGCGAGTGTTGATGTGCGTCGAGTTTCGATCGGGTAGCCTAGCAGAGGGACTAGAGAGACACCAGAGAGAGCCTGGCCAGGATCTGGCTGTACGTGGCGACCGCCGCTGTTCTCTCGGATAGGAGAGCGCAGAGGATGGCTCGCATCGGATGGCATTGTCGTCGTCGTTGTTGTCAGCGGTGCTCGTTGTTGTCGTTTCTCGGCCGTCCATTGCTGGTGGCGCGCGGCAAACTAGACAGAAACAGAGAGAACGTATCCGGCACACACTGACGCGATGGAGAAAGAGCAAGAGGATAGATAGATAGATAGTGGAGAGGATGAGTCGCGGAGGATGAGGGGGTGACCGAGGAGGTGGGGGTGGTGTCCCCTAGGCTAGAAGAGGGTGACGGGGTTGTTGGCGGCGATGGTAGTCCCGGTGAAGCCATCGAGGCAGAGCGGTAACACGGGGGAGAGGACAGAGAACCAGAGAACCACAGAGAGACAGAGAGAGATAGAGATGAGAGGTAGCAGCAGCCTAGGCTGCGTGCACAACGCATAACGTCAACAACAATAGATTATGCTGCAACATAGAGCAGGCCCGCTCTCGAGAATCACGTACGTATTGCGACGCTCACACTCGCGGGTAAGCGCGCGTTACATTACCGCCCTCCGTGTAGAGCCAAACATAACCTGGACGAGAGGCCATCCTCTTCCCCTCCTCGCGAACGTGCCCACCCCCTCAACACACCTCTCTCTCCTCCCTTTCTCTCTCTCCTATCCCCTTCTCTCACACCCCCGTTTGTATCTCGCCGCTTCCCCGCAGCCATCTCGTTGCGAGAGCCCGCTCGAACGATCGAGTCCAATGAGATTCCATTGTCTCGAGTAATTAATATTGATTACAATAGGTTATACCTGCTCGGCCGCCTCCCACCACCTCTCCTCTATACTCTTTCTCTCTCTCTCGCTCTCTCTCTGTAGGTTCTCCTCGCATCCCTCTCTTGATCTGCTTCTCCTCTCCCTACCATAGTCGTTCTCCGTCAGGACCAGTGGCTTACGGCTTACCTAGCCGCGCGCGGCCGCTTATATTCGATGCATTTCCGCGGCGTTATATTAGGATTTCACCGATCGGCTCCGATCGCAATTATCGTTGCCTCGTCATCCTCTCACTCCCCTCTCCTCGCCACATCCTCTTCGTCGTCATACTCTTCGTTCATTCCAGCGTCCATGGCCGGTGCTCTCTTCGCAGCGACATCATCGCCACCCATTTCTACCCCAACCCCCTCTTCTTCGCTCGATATTCAATGTCTCTCTTTGTTTTATCGCCGCATCGCCCTTTCCCTCGTTCACCGTCCTTGTTGCTGCAATCACAGCCGGTGATGCGTTAATCGAATCAGTGACGAGATTCTTCTTCTTCTTTCTCGACTTTGTGCGGTCTATTTTAGAGCTGCATCTGCAAGTTCTGAGTTCTTAGGAACAGCCCCCTTCAGCTTATTTTAGATTGGGTCTCATCATCAGAATCAACAGCACAATCTGGCATAATTTCGTGCCAGTTTCTTTTCGTTCCCCATCAATTTTGGGTCTCACAAATTGTAAACAGTCTTCATACAATAATGTCCCCTAATTAATTTTGGGTTGGGTCTCATGGTGTCGCAGAATCAACAGCACAATCTGGCACAATCTCGTGCCAGTTTCTTTTCGTTCCCCATCAGTGTTGGGTCTCACAAACTGTGCACAGTGTTCATACAATTAATTAATACCTCTAATTAATTCTGGATTGGGTGTGGCTGGAGTTTGTTAAAATTGCTAAAGATGGTGATGACGAGGTACCGAGGAGGAGCAGTGGTGGAACTGGCATAATCTCTGTTTCTTTTCTTTGGTGTCTCAGTGTAGCTGCGGGTCCCGAGCCGATTACTCGGGGCGCGATGTTTACCGTAAACCGATCTAAAAGCGGTTAATTCGAGCGGCGCCGATACGCACGCGCTCGCTATTGGGTTACGTTGGTGCGTGCCACCGCGATTTCGCGTTTCCCGATCCTCCGGCAACCGTCCTCTCGTCCTCGGCACAAGCGTTCGTGGCTTTAGTCCGCTAAAGAGGATCTCTCCGACTCGGCCGATATCGCGTTACACGCGGTACCCGCGCTGCTACAGCACGCGTTTGCGTTTCCGCTTAAACTGTCATGCGCTTCGCTACCGAGCACGACACGTTCTACCCTCAATTTCAACCCCCCTCCGACGATTCTACGAACCGGGACTGCAAATATTAGTTGACTATACTATATGCTTTCTGCTGGGGGATGCTGGCCGAAATTCGGCGAATATTTCCTTTCCTGAATTAGGAAATGAAAGTGGTTTGCCTTCTTGGATAATTAATATTCTTCAAGAAAATCAAATTTTGATGAGTACAACCTATTCTCCATGGTTTAAATATTGTGTTTATATTGTTTCTTTCCGGCAAAATTATTTTAATGAGTACAGATCTGATCTAAAAAATAATTGTCATTTCTACATACAAACACACATTTACTACATACAAAGACACGTACTTTTACCTACAAGATAAAATTTCCTCGCCGAAAAATCTGCAACTTCAACATCCGGACAACCATTCCATTGATCACGGATCCAACAAAATTAAAAAATGCCCGATACTCGATACTCAGAATAAGCAAAAGAACCTTAAAAATGGCAGGTCCTTGTATCCGCAGACTGTTAAAATCATTACACGATTTTTACCAGCGAGTGATCTCGTATCTCCGATCGCGATCTCAATCAGGAATCGAAGAGTCTCACGGAGAGCCAGACAGCGGGAGAGCAGGGTAACAAAATTCCGTTTCCACGGATACCATTGTCGATCCCGCTGGAAAGAAGAAGAGGGATGTCGGCTCGGGAGATCGAGCGGGATCGAGAGATCGAGTTCCCGTATGCGTGGCAGGTGCGAACTCGGCTCTGCTCGCCGATCGAAATACTAATAACGGTAGTAATATAAACATTTGACCCGCTGGTAATTACTTTAATTACAAGGCTGCACCGTGTAAAGATGCTTCCGACGTATATCCGCCGCAATAAGAATTTATTCCTCTCCGCGAACCGTATAATCATGGGTTAATCGACGAATGCGATCGGTTGCTCGTCGAGTCGAACGAGATCGAGATATCTCGTTAAAGAAGAGAGGCAACTCTGCAATGGGAAACCCGTGCGAGATATTTGTCAATGATTTTATAAGAGAGATCGTGGGTGAGGACACACGATACCACCCTTATGGCGTAACGATTCGACCAACACTATGTTTCCCGATCCTGCCGGATGATGGGTCTCTTTATTGCGCCTGGTGCCGGCCACCTGCAACGCCCGCATCCTGAAACAAAAGACCATGTTCGTTTTCGATGGAATATTGAGTGACGCCGAATGGAATTCGGTTTCCACGCCTGCTGACGCCTCTGAGCACCGACGACGCTCGGAGACACTCATTGCATCCGTTCTAGGGACCACTGGATCATCACGATCGTGTACGATCTTCATTCAGATTGTTATCTTTCGAGTTTGATGCTGTCGAGCACTCCTGGGAGCTGGGACGATCGGAAATAGCGGTGAGGGCTTCTGGTTCTTCATTTTTCTGACTGGACCGCGTTGAAATCTGGTCAGTCTAGGTGTACATAGTCTACTGGATTGGTGATGCACATTTTTATGACATTTCAAAAGTGGAAAAATTTAAAACGATTTAGAAAAAAAATTAACAGCGTCTGCATGATATTTTAAAACAATGAAATCACTCAATTTATTTCTTATTATTAAGTTATTGCAACGAATACAATCATGTATTAAGATGTTAATATTTGCCTTACAATATAGTATCAGACACGTGATGAAGATATTCTGAACAGAGTCTAATAAATATGTATGCTATTAATTTTCTTTAAATCGAAATAAAATTCTATTTTGATTTTATTAATGTACAGCCATTGGGGAACATATAGGCGTACGATAGATATAAAGTTTCTCCTTTTTTAGGAAATTAAGAATTACAAAAATAGTTTGAAATCGTAAACTAAATCGTAAGGGGCTAAGGGCTGAAGACAGTTAGAGATCTGAACAGTGAAAAGATTAAAAAATTGAAGAGTGGGGATTATTTTTGATCGATTAAAATGAATGAATGAGAAAAGCTATTTTAAAGTGGCTCCTGTTTCTTAAAATCGATGCTGAGCATTTTTCGCATAGAGATTCGCTACTAATAAAACAGCCTACGGTTAGACGAATTTGCACATGCACGTCGTTTCAGATGCCTCGGCAGTTACGCGAAGTAAAAATTGCAAATGCGGGGTCCGAAGGTCCGGGACCTCTAGTTAGACATTGACGATGACGCGAGACGATAAGGGACCGAGGAGAGAAAGCTCTGTTCGGTGAAATTGCAACGGGTAGTGCATCGGGAGCCGCTGCATTACCTCGAGGGACGTTCGCGATCTTAATTTCGCGTTGGGGCGTGCTGGACGTCGTTGAATGCGAACGGAAGCGGGCGAAACGAAAATTCGGGGGATTAATTAATTCAGTTAAGTGGCCGGCCGGAAGCGATCTTATTTGTCGGTCTATAAAAGAATTGAAAAACGAGTGGAAGAGTTCCACCTTCCAGGATTCAATCAATTTATTTTATGAAATTCTTCGAACTATTCAGTTGTTAGTCAAAATATTGCAAACAAACATACAATTTTATTTGTATTTCCAAGTGAACAATCAATCAATTTATTTTATGAAATTCTTGAGAGTATCGAATTGTGAGTCGAAGTACAAATTATTGCAACCAAAAAATTTTATTAGCAGACCTACGAGAACAATTGGAGAACGAATGAAAGTAGTAGGGGATGTTCGGTAAATTCCACCCTCCCAGAGTTGAATCGATAAATTTTATGAAGTTCTAGAGATTAAGTTGCTAGGTAAAGTATAGGGCCTTTCAACAAGAGGTGTCATTTTAAATCAACAGAAAAACGCAATGTTTTTGTGAAAAGTGGTGATATTTTTATTTTAATCCGAAGTACAAACTCTGAGATTAGTAATGGAACACAATATCTCCTCTTACAAATGGTCATTCTTCTGATAAAATTTTTTATCGCGTTTTCGCATAATTGCGGCTGTATTTCGCGAATAACAGTTCTAATATTGTTTTTGAGTGCTGGAATCGTTGTTGGCTTAACATAGCCCCAAAAAAAAAGATGTAATGGTGTTAAATCGCACGATCTCGGCGGCCAAGTGTCCATTTCGAGAAATCACACGTCCAGGAAATTTTTCACACAATAGAGCCATTGTTCCACCATGCGTCCGCGATATGTTCACCATTTTTGTAGTAAATTTTCACTATTTCAATTCGTTGTGCGATTGTGTATCGATCGACATCTAAAAACCTCCTGGTTTTTACTTGTCCAATGACATCACAACGACAGTTGAATGTTGACAGTTCAAAAATGGTGGGGAAATTTAAAATGTGACACCTCTTGTTGAAAGACTCTATATTATGATTGCAAACCAAACAATTTAATTTGTAAATATTTCCTTATATCGCTGGTAGAGTTGCTGATAAAAAATATATTAATGCTTAATTTAATTTGTAGTTTGACGAGAACAATTGCAGAAGAAATGAAAGTAAATGGATCTGGCGAGTAGAGCGATGGTTGAAGAGAGGGGTCTATGGTATTGGGGGAAGGTTGAGGTTTGGCAAAAAGGCGAGGAAGAGACCAGGAACGATAGGATCCTGGAAAATCAGGAAGACGAGAAACGAAGGAAGGGGCCGGTACGAAGCTGATGGTGATTAGCGGCCGAGTAAATACGCGGGACTCGCGATAACGCGGGCCAGTTGCGGGAGGTTAAGTCCCGCGATACTGCCGATAACCCTATCTGGCGGAGTACGGTAAATCATAAGCTTGGCTTGTGGTTAGGCGAGCTCGGTATTTACCGTCCACGGTTGCCGTAAAAAATTGCGGCCCGAACACCGTGGCCTCTCCTCGCTGCGAATAATATTTTTAATCGGGGACACGCCGCCGGCTCGCTCCTCGTTCCTGCTTTCCCACGGGTAATTCTGACTCTTGAAAACAGGAGACTCTCTCTCCCTCTCTCCATCCCGTTCCCTCTCTTTCTCTCTTCTTCTTTCGTTCCCTCTTTGCCTCGCTGTTCGCTTCTCGCTCTCTCTCTCTCTCTCTCTTTATTCCTCTACCGTCTGACTCGATTTTCCTGTTTAATCTTCCCCGTAACAGCACTCGTAATTGCCAAGGGGTGCGTTTAAAATCCCATAGAGAAGCATAATTCCTAAGAATATATTCGGACTGTTGTATTAGCTTGTCGCGCAATTTCCAAGCTGCGTGAAAATGATTATTAGCCGCACCTTTGTCTCCGTGGAATTTGTCTTTGAAGTCTCGGAAAATGTTCGTGTTGTCGATTTTTAGCGTTAACGTCGAGTAAAGAATATTTTTAGCAATAAAGCACGCTGGAAATTTAGATACGAAATTATGCGTTTCGAGTCAAGCGGGTGTAGCTTTTTTGAACGTGTGGGACCAGGAACAATATTTCGCTTCCGTGTTCTTATAGTTCAAGATATTCAACTAATTTTTTTCACGAATATTCCTCAAACATCGTACAGTAATATGTATATCTTGACTTTTTAGAAAGCCACAATTTCATACATAAGAAAAATTGTCGAACCACCCTTATTTTACAACCATTCAAGTGTATCTTTCATTATCTGAAAAAAGTTTTGATTTCAAACTTTGCAGTGTTATAAGATCGTTGTGCGGGCAGCTACCTAACAAATGGGATAAAAAGGCGAAGAGCATCTCGAAGAGGAAGCATAGAGCAAAATTCGAGATTCGGCCCCGGAGGGCACGTCGTTTTCTGACATCTGGAAGTGGCCGACGACAAACCGAGTCGCCATTAGTCACGAGCACAGTGGAGGGAGCCCGGCAATTACCGTTTGCATTAATCTACCCGGTGTGCTGATTATTAAGGCGACGACAATAAGAGTAAAGCCGAATGAAAGTCGCGGAGGAATCGCGGCCGTGTATCGCCGCGGGAACTGGCCGGTCTCCGAGTTAATTGTTGCACTCTATATGCTAAACGCGCGATGGTGGCGAGTCCGCATGTGCGATATCGCGAGTCTTTCCAGCGAGTTATGGGACGGTCGCCGCCTCCGTCATGCGAATCATGCGAACGACTCGCGCAGCACCGAATCGGGCTTATCTCCTTGCACTGAACGGGTAGCGACCCGTCCGCCATCGCTCGAAAAGCGAAATTCGATTTTCCGAGCTCTTTGCTAACAATTCACCTAATCACCAGACCCAACTCGTATATAAATTCCTTTGCAACAGGTGCAAACAATTTTCATTTTTCATTCATTATTATCAAAAATTCTCCTAAACCCCTACGTCCCTTTGCAACAGGTGCAAACAATTTAAATTTTGTACAGAAATTCGCAGTTCACAATATTAACACAGCTTACTAGTATAAGTTAATTCTTATTAAAAAATTCTCCTGAACTCGGATATGCCTTTGAAACGGATGCAGATCATTTTTACTTTGCATAAAGATCCGCAGGCTATTTATAATATTAATTACTTTTGACACATTTGCTGGGCAAATTCTTTAAAATAATTTATTTTACAGAAACCACTACAATTTTTCTCTTGCACGCAGCTGGAGGACTATTAGCACGACTCCATTGCCGAATTGCGATTGCCATAATTTTGGAAGAGAGATCCTCCACCTGTCTCCCACCTGTCCGTTTTTCCCAGAGCTTTCCACGTTTCTCCAGAGAAGAGAAACAATGGATCGAATCGACATGCCACGCTTTCTTCCATTGTCTCCGCTTCTTCGGGCAGGTATATATGATATATATCTATATCTCTCGGTAATGACTCGACAAATAAGATGGCCGACGATGGTCCGAGGGGGTCGGGAGGAGGAGCGGCAGCGAAAATGACGTTTGGCCCGTATCGGCGGAGCACAAAGGTGTCGATAATGGAAACGGAGGAAACAATGGGCCCCGCCGCCGACGAAATATCAATTAAAACTGGGACGGTAGGCGGCGGTCGATCGCCTGGCATTGTTTGTCCTCGGTAAGGAGAATCATTCGCCCATGGGGGACCATGAAGAACCGAGAAACGAAAGAAGAAAACGTGGATAGCGCGCAGGATTGATGGCGCCGCCGTGCGGATACATTCGTTTACTTCCTTTTCGAAAAATGCAACTATGTGGGGATCGCTGTTTGCGAAATCGATCGTCGTTTATCCTGACGATCGTGCGGGATCGATACTTAAGGTACAACACACGTGTGCGTGATGTGCTCTGCAAGTTATACTGCTTGAAAATCTGCTTCACTTTGTTGGTCACTAGACTTATGGCGAACATAGTACACGGAACCAAAAATGGGAGAGACATTAGATGAATTTAATTTTACTGGTACAATTGCAAAAATATTGCAAGTAAAAATAGTTAAATATACTATAAAAATCCATTCATAATTGACAAGAAAATATTCGCTTAACGTGGCATTAACACTCGAGCTTGACTATTATTTGTTAAAAAAATGGGATCAGGCTTGTGTCCTTTCCAGTCCGCCTCCAGTTTGGTTCCGTTTGACGGCATGACAATTTTGCGACGAATTCCGCCCATTTTGCAAGACCGACCCACAGTGCACCGCGTCCCGAAGACGCAGTAACAACATTAGCAGCGACTAACCGGATAAAGCTTAAAGTAGATACCTTCCCGGAGCGTCTGCTCGCGGGGAAATGGCGTTAACGTGGAACCGCGCGAGAAGTCGTCGAGCCGCGAAAGGGAAAAAAGATACGTACAAGGGTTGCCCTTTCCTCCCGCGATCCTCTAATGGCCCGGCGGGTCTTAAGGGCGATTTAAAAGGCTCTTAATGACATCCACTGGGCTGGCTGACTGGCTGTCTGCCACGGGCTCGCCTCCTTGCTCTCTCTCTTTCTCTGGCAAGCGCCGCGGCTCTAATTTCATCCGAGTGGAAACTGAAGAAACAAGTGAATTAAGCAACCCGCTAATGACAGATCGGGTTCTCTCTCTCTTTCGCCTGTTGTAGCGAGGGTAGTATCTCTCCGCGAGCCTAACGATATTCCCCCAATTTGCGCTTTCCCCGTGTCCCGGTAATCCACTTTGCAGACCACTCGACACCGGCTCGCTCGACTATCAATTAAAAGAAGCATAACTCACCCCCTGCGCGAGCTTTGTACAGGTACGATTTCTGCTCGGGTGGTAGACCGCGTTTTAGCTGCCCCCGTGGATGGACTGACGCCATCACAGTGTGTCCCACTTGTGTGAGAACCGAGAATTTTTATTTCGGAAATGTTTTATTTTCTCACTGGATTCTGTGCTGGAACAAATTAAGTCCCATTTGTTCGAGGTGTCATCCAAGAATTTTGGTCTACAGAGGGTCTACTTAGGGGGGGTCGAAACCTTGAGAATGTAAAAAGTGAAGTATACGTTCGATGTCATAGAGGCAGCATTTGTAGATTAGGCATTTGATCACTCCCGAGAAGTAGGGCTTTACTTTGCAAGTTCAACAAGGTACTCAAGGTGTCGTCTAAGCGTCAAGCACCCTCAGACTCCTCCGATCCTTTACCACATGCAGAACTATGCCGAGAAGTCCATATTTCTGAATCGTTCCTGGCCGCGACAGACTGACCCAAATCTGCCAGACGCGAGGCAGTCCCTCAGGCTACTTTTCTGTCACCCAGTATATCACCAAGGGGATTTTTCGTTGTGCAAAGATCGGCGCACTCGAGAAGCGGCTTCGGAATCGGTAGAAAGCGGAGGTGGCCGAGGCGGTTCCAGGATGAAGAGTTTGAGAAGGAGAAGAAGAAGAAGAAGAAGAAGGAGGAGGAGGAGGAGACGCCGGGTAATCTACATAGGCCGAGTCACCGGTCGAACCTTGCGCCCGACAAAGGCCAGCTCCCCCTCATTTTTCTCTCATTTGAATATCTTCATTAATATCCGACCGGGCTCCACCCGCCGCGCGGGTAGCCGAGGCGAGTCGCGGTGGACCGCATGCATTACTCGACTTCTTGCCATCATTTCATCGATCTCGGCACCGTAAATTACCGGGCCGGCGATTTGTCGCACCGGGGACTTGTCGATCTACCGTCTCCCTCTCTCTTTGGGAATCATTCTCTTGTCATCGCGATCTTTGGACCCTGTTGTCTTCATCTTGCAGGGCGACGTCCGGAGAATTCTATCAAAATTCCTTCGATGTGGACGGGAGTGCTTAGTTCTGGGTATGTCTAAGTCGGGAGTAATGATACCACGCCTACTTGGGGCAGTGTGGAAGATATAAATCCTTTAGAGGACACTTCAGAATTTGAGATTGGACGCAGTACTTGGGCCGGAGAAGGGCATAGGATGCACTAGAGATCAATATTCTGCATTTCTACAGAGCGAGGGCCACGAGACCACGCCCATTTAAGCTCCGCCTACGCAGGGATACGTCTACGGTTTGTACGGAATGCAACCTTCAAGCCTGGTGAGGGCATATATAAATCTTGATATGAATGAGGGTTACGAGACCACGCCTATTCAAGCTCCACCTACTCAGGCCACACCTACATAGAAAAATTACTAGAGTTAGGCACTTTTAGAGTCAGATTTTTAAGAGCTACATTATCCAGATTTGACATTAATAAGGATTATAATACGTGACGCTATCCTGCTCTTTAAACAATGGAGTCGAGAGAAGCCACGCCCACTCAGGCTCCGTTTATATAGACCACGCCTACCCAGAAAGGTTTAGAGTCTCCAAATCAAGATTTTCAGGGAATACACCGTCTATATTTCTCAAGAAACACAGATTGCCTACTATAGCATAATGCATTATACATCGAGAGCAAAAGAAGCCACGCCCATTGAGAGCACTCCAGACTACAAAGAGAACGATGTAATCTCTTCCACAGGAAGATTGAGACCGTCTTCTTTCTTCGATGCAACTTTTGTGCCCCGGATCATCGGCCCCATAGAACTCGCGAGCAATTATGCGAATGGCTCGGTTGTATACGCGTCGTTAAAGGCGGTTCACACGATCGCACGGTCCGGGTTAGGTGATTTTCGAGCCAGGCCGTTTCTCGCCTTGCTCGCTCCCCCGGTGGGTCATCCCGGCCACGATCGAACGATCGATCAAGTCGGGAACGATATGAGTAATTATTCGACTCTTAATGACTCTTACGCGGTATAACGAGCCGGGAAACGTAGCCTCCTGCATATTACCAGGATTCCAGACTCCACACTTCAACAAATAGAATCAAGAGAATCTTCGATGGGATTGTTCTGCTACTTCAAGTCGTAATAAAATAATTAAATTAATATAATCATTGTAAATATAATTGTAAAGTTTTTCCAATCGAACGGGTTGGAAAGCAGTGGAAAATTATAAAAGAAGGGGCCACTCTCAAGTAATTTTGAAAATCCACCAAAATTAAGATAAACTTCAACTGGAAGAATATGGTGCTTTCACGCACAGACGAGGTTACAAAATGTCTATCGTCTCCCGAACTTCCGGAACGGTAACAATTGGAAAATCGCCGAAAATTCTGGAATCGGATTCTTCCGAAATCTCGTTGCAGGCGGCGGTAATTTGGACCACCCATTCTCGGGCCTAATCACAATGGCGTTTTGTTTTGGTGGTTTTTGCGCGGAGGATCACTCTCTCAGCCCCCGTCAGAGCGGGCCTACGCTATACATGCTCGTGCATGTGGGCACAAAACGACGAGGCGAAAAAGCAAAGGCCCGAACGAAAAAGAAAGATCTCCGGAGAGCGCTAGAGAGAGCGAACGGGAGAGGGAGAGAGAGGTGGAGAGTTACCCGAGGCCCGAAGAAGCAGTCGGACGGACTCTGGCCGCGTAATAATCGCCCGGCACCATTAAACTAAACCGGGAATAATATTATATTAAGCTGTAGTCGGCGGGGAGACCGAGAGGGTGGAATAGCGGATCGTCGGTGGAAGAGAGCGAGAGAACGGAGGAGAGACGAAGAGGAGAGGAGAGATCGAACCTGGAGGATGGCCGAGGCACCACGGCTTCTCAGAACTAAGTAGATTCGAATTTCGATACGGATGATCGGGCTGAATACAAATTACTCATATATGCCCCTCGTCCCGGGTAATCACACGGTGGCTGCTCCACGGTCCAAAGAAAAATGCCTCGCCTCCTTTATTTCCTTTTGCACCCTCCACCCGGCTCTCTTTCTCTCTCTCCTCTTTCTCTCCTTTCTCTCACGAACACACTCTCTCTCTTCTCTCTTTTTTCCCTGCGACGTGTCGCGAATTTGGAAAATTTTCGACTCGCCATACTGCTGGTCTCTTCGGTTCATTCCTTTTCTCTTGCTTTTCGCGTTTTTGTTTTCGGTCCGTTCTCTCTGTCGAGCTCTCGTTTCGGCACACATGTTCCTTTTGTTGCGATCGCGTGCAAAGCAGAGGATCGTGGACCGTCTCTCTGCCTTGGAAATTATACCCTGCGCAGACGAAGGGTATACATTTCGGTACAATCTGAAACGGTACTAACATTTTTGGTTACAATGAACGGGACCTGTCCTTTCGTCCGAGCCCTTGCGACCGGTCCGGCAAATTTGTCCTAAGACAGAAGAGCGATGGATGTTGATTGATAGGGTATGGAAGTGGCTTGTGGGAACGATGGGACCAAGGTTGGGTAGAAATTTATTCGAACAATTTTAAAGTAGACACTCGTAGTGCAAATTTTATCAGAGAAATGAGTTTCACAATACCAATATATTAATTTCAGTTCATTGAAAATATTTAAATATTTCTGATTGACTCTCATGTCTTTTTTTTGCAATAAAAATCCCCAGTCTGCTCGTGAACAAATAGAAATAAAAATCCATAAATAAAAAGGTTTCAATTTCTGCCTATCAGGCAGTAGTATTGAGCCAGATTTTCAAATTTTGTTTCAAATGCAGGAAGTCAGAATGGAAAACGTTTAATTGTTTTAATTCGTCTGGTTTCCTCTAATCGCCGACGTAAAGATGGCGAGAGAGCAGTCGAGACAAAGACGTTCGATATCTCGAGGGGGGCCCGGTGCAGGGCGAGTAAGAAAAGGGGGGCGAGTCCTGCCCCCAGAACCACGGGGAATCCAATCATAATTATTATTCCGGGCGAATCGATTGTGGCTCTCGATAGGATTGGCTCGGTCTCGGAGTCTCGGGCACCAGGTATGCAACCGCCGATGGTAGCGACGCACGATGCACCGAAAACCTTGTTTCCTCACCAAAAAACCGTACCGTTTATCATATTTCCAATGCTCACATAAATGGAAACTGCTTCCTATTGTCCTGGCTCCTCTAGATAAAATTCTGGGTAAAATTCATTTGGGTTTGATCCGTGAGAAACATTGATCAGTGAACGATTTTTTGGTGGAAATGTAATATCTAGATCCACTCAAACTGTTCATATCGTTTCGAAATCAATTTTGAGGTAGAAGAAACAATTTAAATGTCAATTCTTTTATAGGGAGCAGTAGAAACAATTTAAATTGTCAATACTCTTATAGGACCCAGTAGAAACAATCTAACTGGTCAATTCCCTTATAAGACCCAATAGGCACGACTTAAATTCTCTTATAGGGCCCAATGGAAACAATTCGTACATAAATGCTTGTATAATGGAAATTAAAAGATAAAAATTGTTTCCACTGACTGCAAGATTGGGTCCTACTGCAGGACCGAATATAAATAATTTGAATAATGCTTTCGAACTCAATAGTTAATGAATGCGCCAGAAAATTCGAGTTTGCCCGTCCATAACTCTGAATGGAAATGGAACGAAGTGGACGGTCAGTTAGCATGCACGGGGCCCATCGATATCGACGCAACGGGCCCCGAACACAGCTCGGACCGGAGCCCGGCCCGTTTGAGCGTGGCTCGGGGGTTGGCGGCGCGCAACACTCGCAGCATAAATAATTAATAGTAGCCAGAGAGCCGCGAAGTGAGTCGACGGCTGTTTTGTGGTTCGCAGGCTCCGCCCAGACCGAGTCCAGAGCTCCTCCCAGCTCGCCAAACAGACCCGCAGAGGAGACCTCTCTGTCGAAACGGCAGATGAAGCGACCGACACCCGCGAACAGTCGAATTCCTTTACAGCTTCCTCAAATTTACGATTATCTCAAAGACACTCTCAATCTCTCTTTTTGTCTTCCTCTTTTCATTTCGGTTCTTCTCGGTCTCTCTCTACCCTGTGGATCCTGCCACCGTGAAGAGACCGCGGGGACGTCTCGGTTTATTTGGCTGTGTAATTTACGCGGAATTACCACGCTCTTGTAATTAACTATTATGGCGTGATTATCGGCCGAAGACGACTTCGTACCGGCGATGCGCGTCACGCGGGACGACGCACCGCATCGCGAAATTTCAATTTCCATCGGTCGATCTCCCTTCTTGGCTGCTTATTACCCGCGATATAATGACTGTGTTACCGGTATAAATTACGCGCCATCGCCTCTTGACTTCTCTGACCGAATCTTGCCCCCTCCGCCCCACAACGTTTCCGTTTTCGGCACGTTCTCGCAAAAATTGCAGCGTTCGGTAGTCAGACGCCGTTTTCGTGGCTCGTTTTTCTAGCATTTTCACCGGAGACATTTTTCAATGTTGCTCACCATCGTTGTTCAAATGTTCTATCAAATGCCACGTACCTACTTCAGGATATATATTGAAAAATTATTAAATGAAGATTTTTATTTCATGTTCGTCACAACTGGATTGGAGAATTTTGCACACAGATGCTGTGCATCATGATTTTCATAATTTTTATCAGTAAATTTTTTATAGAATGTTATGTATGTCCTAGACAACATTCACAATGTGCTTATTATCTAAAAACTTCTTTGTTTCAGCAGATTCTTTATCAATCGTCGTGCGTGTAATGAGAAGCAAGGAAAATCGAGATTCAGTAGATTGTGCCACTAGTAGTCAGCCCCACTCAGACGTCCATAGACATTTCCACAAATCAGGTATTCGTACTACTCTATATCATACTAGTCTACTTCACTAATTAATAACAATTGACTGCGGATTTATGCGTTTATATCATATTAGAAACATTTAAAGGCATCATTAGACTGCGGATGTTCATGCAATTTTCAATTTTTTTAGACGAATTTTAAGAAAGTGGAATAAAATGGAATCTTAATTTCCGGTGGTAGTAGCCTTTGTAGATCTGAAATAAATTAAAATCGTACTAAACTCTGTCATATTTTATATCCTAGCATTTCTTGAAAATTTTCAAAAGCCATAATTGCATAAAGATCCGCAGTCATATTAGCTTCAACTTAATAATTGAAAGAAGGCAACAGTTTCGGTATGGCTGCATAAAGATCTGCAGTTTAATAACAATCTTCTAGATGAAAGATCCACTGTCTAACAATGAAAATAAAAATCGTAGGATGAAAAGAAATTTGGATATGTCGAATCGATCGCCGCAGGTCGATCCCGGGGAATCTCAGCGCGATCTTTAGGAGGCCCCGCGATCCGCGGCGACGTTTATGTTCCGTCGATGATCGGCCCGCGCTCGGAATAAGCCCGGAAAAGAGGAAAATCCCCGTCGGTGGCCGGGTCTCGTTGAAATCCGCCTACGTCTTCGCGCGGAACCCGTCCCGGAGGGCTGAGCCGGCGATAAGGAGTCGTAAAAAATAATGACCGGAAAATTAATCGAATTCGACGTCGACCCGTCGCCCCGCATTCTCCCGGCTCGTGAACCATAGCGCCGTTGCACCGATTCCATGGCAAATCTATCGCGCGATGGATGCCGTCGCGACGGAATAAAACTCGTCGCTTGATCCTCATAAAAGTTCCAGACGATCCTCTTCCTCTTCATCTTCCTCCTATTCGTCTTGCTTCTATTCCTCATCTTCCTGCTCATCCTCATGCTCCTGTCCATCACTTGGTTCTTTGTCTACCGTGGATCTTCTTAGACTGATCGCTTAGAACAGCTCAGAGCTAATGTTAATCCTATTGGGTGATACAATTTCTGGATTTCCCTTTGACATTTTTAATAATAATAATAATTCTATTTGATATTTTTCAGAAATATATTTATACATTTAAATATGCATTTACATTCGTAATACTATACATTTAAATGCGAGAATGCTCAGAATATTCTGGAACCTCGATTTTACCTAATTTCTTCATTTGTCTGAGTACCGACTGTCTGTACCTACTTAAGGAAATAGATTAATTTCAAATGGAGTGTTCAAATGAAACTCCATTTATTGTACAATTCATTGTAGGACTTTTTCAGCAGTGAAGTTAGTTTTAACTGTTTTATTATCTGGACAGCCATAGTGATCCAAGCATCTCAACATCTATATTAATTCGGATAATTGAGATTTAGAGTTGTTCTAGTTTAGAGACGTTCTGGTAGAAAGTGCTTCGTATTTCTCTTTTGGGTTTCATTGAAGAAAATGATCATTGGGGCAAGATGAAAAATCTGGGAGCTTTTTAGAGACCTGGAGTTCATTTCTTTAATGTTTCGTTTTTCGTCTTTCGAGATCGCTCAGCAGGGAGCTTTCTGCGAGGCTGGTGATCAGACCTTCGACTCTCTCTCGCGAAGCTTTGTTCTCCCTCCCCCACGGCCGAGGAGCAACGGGTATTATCATTATCGGACGAAGGGACCGTGGGACGTTGCAAGAAAGGGTTGAGTTTACACAAGAGTTAGCAACGATTCGACGCCAGCCGAGTGCTTACCGAATCACTTAAATGATTAAGGAAAAGGGTTGTTTGGACAGCGCCTCGAATCCCGGGCCATTTCATTCTTCAACGCCCGCTCGATCCTTCTTCTTCTCCTCCGTCGTCTTCTTCTTACTCTTCTCCTAGACGTCGACCTCCTCCGAGGATGTCGTCTTAGCGTAATCCGTTTTGTCAACGACTGTCGGCCCTCCGTGTCTCGTTACCTTTTCTCTTTTTTAGCTGCCGCTGCAGCACTACCAGAGCTGCCCCTTCGCTACGGTGTCCTGCAATCCTGCACGTATTCGTTCTATCTCCAGGAGAAGTCTCTCATTCGAACTTCGATAATTTATTGCTCCACTGTTTTATTCTCTAATCTAGTTTCATTGACTGTGATCATTTTAGACTGGCGGCAATAGTTGAGGAGCAAGAACAAATTCAATTTGACAGGCAATTATTACAAATTATTACAAATTATTACAAATTATTTATAAATAGACTGCGGATTTTATGCGTTTATGACAAGAATTGATGGGCGTCACCTCAAACAGACAGGGATCTTTATGCAAAATAGAATGTTTATGGGAATGAAGCTGAATGAAGATTTATGTCTTACGTAAATAATTTTAATCGATTGAAAGCAACGTTCCTATATTTCTACATTTTTTCAATATTCTTACTGTTTCATAAAAGCTGTCTCCTGGAACAAGCTCGTAGCTCCTTACAAACGCAGTGACCCTACCAAAAGCTCGGAGCACAAGTGCGCGATGAACGAAAAGGATGGTCGTCAAAATGGCGGCGTAGAATTTCCCGGAGCCGATTTCCTTTATCTGAAAGCCGGGCCCTCACCGGGGCGAAAGGATGTCAGGAGAGGGGCGGGTTGCGCGTACACGCGAGTAGTTACGGGGCCCGGGGCCCGCAACGACGGGCATTAAACCTATTAAGACGGCATAGCTCCGGCGTCAAGAGATGACAGTGATAAACTCGACCCTCTGACACCGCGGCCCTCTCTCTCTCCCTGGTACCTCTAGGAAGAATTAACGTTTTCCTCTTGGTCGTTTACTCCCGGTCTACCTCTCCTCGTTTTCTTCCGTTTCCTCTTCGTCTACGAGACCGTCTCCTCAAGAGCGACAAAGACAATGAAATACGAACCGTTCTTATACACTGGAGCTCAAAAGAGAGAGAGGAAGATTGGAAGGCAGAAGGGCAACGAAGGGCGAGCCTCTCGGTATCGTTACAGTTTATTATAATATAATTATGTATCCTGGAAGGGATGCATCGATGGCGGAACGGATAGAGGCCCTGGCTGGAAACGGCTGAGCAAATACGAAGTCACGAAGTCGTCCGGGATCATCTGATCGGGTGGGGATCACGGGTTCACCAATTCCTCCGTCCTCGGAGTCACGTTCCACAGGACGGGGCATCTCCTCAGAGGAAAGAGAGAGAGAAAGAGAGACCTGTGATCGCAGAGTCAGAGTCGAGGCTCTCTCGCAGGCGACGACCAGCCCGTGGGCTCGTGACAAAAACCTTCGATCGACCAAACCTCGTCGTCTTCGGGATCGGGGCGATGCGATCTCACCCCAATTAACGATCGCTCTTCCGAAGACGATGGATTTCCAGCAGTTCCTGGCCCTACCCACTTTCTACCCCTTCCCCGGGTCAATCGCAGACGCCATGACCTGGGACCTAACCCTGGGTCAGGCCTCTGATCCAGTTGTTTCTACGACTTGAAGGGTTCTGCTAGCTTTTTAGCTCCTGATCCTCAATTTCTGGTTATTTTTGAGTGGATTTTATGCAATTCTGGGTTTAGGATTTAGAGATCACTTTTGGTGATTATAGAGGATCTATCAATCGAGAATTGGAAATTTCACAACCCCTAACATGTTCACTAGACTGCGGATCCTTTATGCGAAATAAAAATATATTTCCTCAATTAAGTACGTGAAAAATAAAATATCAGACGATTCTAAGAATACGACAATATTATCTGTAACTTAGTAAAATTATTAAGAGCAGAAATGAACGAGCAGGAAATTTTTATTTTTCATACAGCTCCAGTCTAATGATTACTGTAGGTGTAGTTTGCTCGTCGCATAGTCGGACTTTGTTTGGGCTAAAATAATAGTGAATATTGAAGAGCAGTTTCAGGATGGTCCATGCTCTATCGGCAGAACGGATCTATCGGAGGATGATGGTTTTTCAAGGTATGCGCCCGCGGAGATGTTCTAATGCGAGCAAGTGCCCTGACCAAACCCTAAACACCAACTATTCGACGATCCCGAGCGCGCATCGGAAATTTATGCAGCCGTCAGAATATGGCTTCGCCACTGCCAAATATATGGTATAATAATTCTCGATATCAGGTGCCTTTAATCACCTTAAATCCACAGTCCAGACACACCCCGGCGTTCACTTAACTTCAGGGTTATCTTAATCTTTCGACAGCTGCCCAGCGCCTCCTCGATCGCTCTTCTCTCTTCACCCTCGATTCGATCGATTTTTACTCATCCTCTCTCCTCGGTCTCTGTCCACTTTCCCTCTCTCTCTCTTTCTCTTTTCTTCTCTGTCTTCGATTCTTGCCCGTTGGCTCTGCTACGACTCGTGAATTTCCGTCGAGCAAGATCTATCTTGCTAGCCTCTGGATCCAGAATCTGGATCAGTCAAACGAGTGTATAAAGTGATTCGATTACATTGCACCCCTTTAAGTAGTATAGACTGTTCATAAGACAGACCAAAAGTTTTCATTCTTACTACATTAAATTTTTAAGTGTTGGAGATCATGAAGTATATACTCTCCAACATATTTTCTCCTGTAATTATGTAGGACACTCTCAAGTAGTATAGACTGTTCGTAAGACAGCCACAATATTTGCATTCATTAAATTTGAATTTTGTAATTATATGTTATAGAAAACAGCCCCAAAATTTTCATTCATTACTACTTCAATTTTTTAAATGTTGAAGATCATGAAATACATACTTTCTTTTTAGGATACTCTTAAGTAGTATAGACTGTTCATAAGACAGCCACAATATTTACATTCATCAAATTTTAATTCTGTAATTATTGTATGTTAGAGAACGTGCAATTCCCCCTATATATCTTTACAATTACGTAGTACATTCTTAAGTAGTATAGACTGTTTATAAAACAGCCCCAAAATTTTCATTCATTACTATTTCAATTTTTTAAATGTTGAAGATTATGAAGTATATACTCTCCAACATATTTTTTCCTGTAATTACGTAGAACACTCTCAAGTAGTATAGACTGTTCGTAAGACAGCCACAATATTTACATTCACCAAAATTTTAATTCTGTAATTATTGTATGTTATAGAACGTGCACTTCCCAGACTATACGTCTTTTCTACAATTACCTAGTACATTCTTAAGTAGTATAGACTGTTTATAAAACAGCCCCAAAATTTTCATTCATTACTACTTCAATTTTTTAAATGTGATCATGAAACATATACTTTCCTACACATCTCTTCTATAATTAATTCCGCACTCTATTGTACACAGAGCGATTGTATACTTGCATCCTAGCTAGATTGTTAGACGTATGAATCACGATGCAAATGCGAGCGGATTCTGTATCGTGTCTTTCGCCCATAAATTCCAGAAAAATTTTTAATTCATCCCATGGACAAACGTGTATTAAAAGGTCGGTGTTCGTACAAACCGCGCGCGGAACGAGAGCGTATCGACTCGGATCGGAATCAAAGTCGAGGTTCCAGAAAGATAGACGACGGATAGTGAGATAATGGTCGGTGAAAAATCGTCGATTCCGCGATAGGGTGTCTCGATGACGAGCGATTCGTCAGCGGAACGCAAGCGCGGATCTACACGCGCGTCAAGACGATCCATCGCATCGCGGGTTGCATCGCGAGCTGCATCGCATCGCATCTGATCGCAACGATCGCGCGCGCGAGCGCACGAACGATGAAAACCCGAAGGCAATTAAAGGAGGAGCTAACAAGCTGGAATCACTATCGTTTCCTCTGCATCTACCCGCTGAAAGGATCCACCGTCGCGTAATAAGGTACGCGATACATTCAACGTCCGCCACTGCGTATCTTAAGTGCATACTTAGGCGGCGTAATGCGTGTACTGTATGACCGACAATTAGGTCTCTCTCTCCGGCTTTGAGCTGCTCGATTTCAAGGCCGATTTCAGACGAGCCTACCGCAGGACCGATGCACACGGCGCCCGGATCCTCCAGGAAATCGACGATCGTTTGTAGATCCTGTTCACTCAATTCTTCGGATTTTCCTCCCATTCTTCGCTGTCTTCTTCAGCATCAATTGTTCGGCTTACAGATGTTGTTATTTCATGTATGTGATCGACGATCCTTTATGCATCCCGTTCTATTGTCTCAGTGAAATTTCCCTTCGTCCTCCATTTTCTTCTTCAGGATGATAACTTTAAATTATAGGGGTTTTTGTATTTTCGTCTTTAAACCCTTGACGTATCATTTTCTTTACAGTTACAGTGAACGTCTTTATACCGAAAAATGTCGTAGAAGAAAACAGGAAATTTATATTTTTTGTATGGCTGCATTTATTTTAATACTTTTACAAAATATTGATTATTTCATTTAAAAAGTAATCATCATCCTATATCGGAATAAAATTGTGTTAATGAAATATCCACTAAAATTTATTTTAACAATTATTTAATGTGTAACGAATAATAATATAACTATTTGTGGATTTATCTTATTATTTGTGGATTTATTTCATTATTTGAGGATTTATCGTATTATTTCTTGAATTAAATATAATGTTAGATATAATTTAACTGAATCATTTTTAAATACATTTTAAAGGTCCATATGGATCGCACGATCTTCGATGTTTCTTCGACTGAATCTTGGGGTTAAGATCGATGTCTCTGTCGCTACCATTTGTCCCGATTAATCCTCATCTCCCCAGTCGCGATGTTTTATTAATCTCCCATTGTGCTTGGTCGAGTCCGTGGGATTCGTGAAATAATTGCTATTCTTTCGGGTCCCGTTTAATGATGTCTTGTAGGATGAGTGCAATTTATTATTTAACGAGTTAATTGAGAGAGTTATGTCTATTAATGCCCGGCAGAAAGTCCGGGGATGTCGGGGATGTTGAACCGCGGATTTCTATGCAGACACAAATTTTTAATAAGATCTTTGTGAATTTGTAGATCGTTAGATATTTGAGAAAATAATAGGGTGCAGAGAGTTCAGTCCAATTTATTATGTGTAGAAATTAATTCGATGCAGTGTTTTTTTTAATAAATTCACCATTCATTTATTATAAGAAAAATCATTACATGCAACCTTTATTACTGTCGACAGCTTTTTCCCATCTTTCAATCGTGCTTCCTACATTCGATAGAACCAGACAACAATAATTCTAGCAATAAAGTATAACGTAAAGTTTTCCTGAAAAACTAAATTTGCTTGGTACACACCAATCGAAAAGGAACTTTTGGGACAAACTAAAATAAATCTGCGAAACCAACTAATTTTCAAAGAACAAACTAGGAAGCTCGCAACAAACTATAAGCAAAGGTAGAGACGCAATACTGAATCTCCAATACCTAGAAGCTTCGGTGCGCGTTGTTCGCAGATAGAAACGAACGACGTCGGATAAACGACGAGTCGGGCCGTGTTCGGGCCGGGTCGGGTACCGAGTTTTCTTGAGCTATGCCTGACCCGCACGCCATATAAGGCAGTGCATTATTTTCCAATATTACGTGAACGTCGGCGGGGAAGACGAAGGACCGAAAAGAGGAAAGGAAGAGAGAAACAAAAATAGGAAAAACAAAGATGGGGGAACGGGAAAGGAGGGGGGGAGAAAGATACTCCATCGGATCACGCACGGTTGAATTTCCGAGTTGGGGGAAACGGGTACCGGGGGTCGGGTAGGTGGAGGCTAAACGGACCCGAGGGACACGTCGTCTCGGGCTTCGAAATTCCCTAATCGATCGTGCACTCCCGGACTCCGGAATCGGGATTGAAAGGTTCGCGTGCACCCGCCGAGACATAAAGAAGCAATTTTCGAAAGGTTTGTCCGGCCGGCGACGGATAATCTTTTAATTCGCTTCGAGGAAGCGGGCTGAGGCGGGTTTTCAGCCCGGGTTTCTATATACTTCTTCCCTTTCTCTCGCGGCTCGTACCGATCCTCCGTTGGCGAGATGGAAAGTAATTTTCGCGCAACAACGGACCCTGATATGCCAGTCCGATTCCCGCGGAATCAATGCACCAAAGAAGGGAGACTATGTAGTCTCTCCGAACTTGTTGAATTTTTTTTGGGGGATGTTGATGATTTTCTGTGGGGTCGAAAAGGATAATTAGTAGGTAGCTGATGTTTACGCAAAATGAAAATTGCCGGTGTTAAATGTAAGAAACGGAATCCTCGGACAGCGGAGTTAATATTTTTATATTAACACATTACCGACCGGTCATTATTGCATAATTTTGAAAAATCTATGGTACATGATAAACACTTTTTAATGGAACCTTCAATAGCAACAGCAATTTTCATTGTGATCTAACAAGTCCCCCTCAATAACGTTATCTAATAGTTCCATTTAAGATTGCAATGTAAAAGAAAATTTCTGTGCTTTCTTTTGGTACAGCACAATTATTGAAAATCCTATTAACACTAAACCTACCATCGCCGGTCGAAATGACCCGTTCCAGATTTTTTATCTAACGATTATTGATATAATAAAAATAATGTCATGAGAAACGATTGTATAGATATCTGTAGTGGAGCACATATTACAATAAGAACTACACAAAGTTTAAATAAAATCAATCCTGTCATTTTTTGTTAATAGGCTTCCGGTAGGTAAAGTGTTAATTGATAATGCTCAGGATCTTTCACAGTGTTATAAATAATTTAAAAAAATATATTTTTGAGGATATTGCTTCTAGGTGCATTAGTTTAACAGCTATTCAGTCATCGGTGGAGGGTTGAATGATTATAAACCTTTTCTTAATCATTTTAATAAATTGAAAATAATATAAAAACGTACCACAATTCATGTAGCATTTTTCCAGTTTTATATTTCTTCTATTCTTGTCAAAAATGCATAAATTCCTATATAATATCATAATATCTAATATATAATATTTAATTCCTAGTATAGCATAATATATAATAATTTACAGATGCAATTATTTCTTGAAAATGATCTAAACTAAGATCGAAACGTTGAAGTTAATGTGGTAATTTGTAAAATTGCTTTGAAATAACAATTGATCGAACCAGTGCGCCGATAGCATCAATATAATTTTTATAAATTCCTATCGCCTAACAAAATGGCTAAAAGTTTGAACTGGAAGAAATGAAATCAAAGGAGGGGATGAAGCATTAAAAAACAGTTGAAGTTTCGAACCTGCCGAAAAATCGCGTGCGTGACGAATCGGCTCGAAGTCGCGTCGAAAAGTAGGAAAAAGCAGGGGAAGCGTAACGGAGCGGAGCGGAACGGAGCCGGCATGGGCGCATGCCGTTGGAAAACAGCGATTCAGCCCAAATAACAATCGGGCTGGAAAAGCGGGAGCGCGGCAGCGGCGGCGGCGGCGGCGTCCGCGTCGGAAAAACGCGTTTATATTTCACCGGCTGCGAGAGTGAATTCCCTTTGTGACTGTAGGATGACAATTTCACGGCATTTAGCCGCGACAGGGCTCGCGTACGCGCGAAACAATGCAGAGCTCGCGAGCCGACGGGTTACCGTTCTCTCATTTTTCTATCTCTCTCTCTCTCATAACATTCTCTCACCCCTTCCCACCCGTTTCCCTCTCTGAATTTCGCCGTGTTTCTATACGCGACACTCCGCGTTCTCATCGTTTGTCTCTCTCTCTTTCTCTGTTTCTCTATTTCTCTCTTTCTCTGCGCCGTCACGGTGTTTTTTTAATCGGAAACAAAAGCGTTATTGCGGAAATTAAATGACACATCGTGCACGAGGCGGCGCAGCGAAGGGGTGAATTGCCGGCTTAAAAATGTAGCGGGGGTGGAGAACACCCCCCGCTCGACAAGAGGCAGCGTAATTTTTACCGGTTCGGTCAGGTGAAAGACCACGCGAAATCGTTTGACGGGGATCGATGGCCACGATCGATACGTCTAGCTTTCCATTGTACGTTTAACCCTCCGCTGTTTCCGCTCAGAGACGTCCGACGATTCAATGGAAACACGCCCGTCACAGCCATAAACCCTCGTCGGGGAGTATTAGCACACTTACCCCCGCCGCGGAATTATCGAATCGTCGCTAACTTCCATTTTACAATAACCAGGAATGAATGAATTATTGAATTAAATTGGCTTTTATTCTGTACTAGGTGCTCTAGAATTTATGCTACGGACAGGAGCAGATTTTACGTGGAAAATTTAGTGGAAAATGTGGAATAAAGTTTTCCATACGCGGTTTCGTTTCCGGGAAAATCGGGTCTGAAGGTTCATCAAATTCAAATAACTAGAATCCAGCCAGTCATAAACAGACACTTTCGAACGCGATTTTAAATTTCTCGAACTCCATTAAAAAATTGTATTCTATATTTCTGGCTCATTTTTACGTGTGTACTTTTGGTGTACTTCTACTAAGGAAATGTAGGTGGTGGATTTTAGAAATCATTTTTAAAAAGAAATTAATTGCTACCAGCGGTATTTCCAAATAAAATTTGTATTGCTATTAAAAAGTGTACAACTCTTAGCTATAAATAATTGACTATCAAATAATCAATGAATAAAATTCAGAAAACTTATTTTTGAATTAACCCCAAAAGAAATGAATCAGGGGGTAAGTTATGGATTTCCCAAATAAAATTGCTACTGTTATTAAACAAGTACAACCGTAATCTGTGAATCATTCATTCTATCAAATAATATATTGGGTTGGAACGAAAGTTCGTAGCGTTTATAAATTAAAATTGAAAGCAAAAATTCAGATATTTATTCAATAACATATTTTCCATTCTGTTCTATTACTTTTTGCCATTTTCGAGGTAACTTCTCGTGTTATTGAATAAACATATGAATAAATACCTTAATTTTATCTTGGATTCTTAATTTGAAAACGCTACTTCCTTTCCAACCCAATAGTTAAAGAATAAAATTCAGGTTGCAAGAGGGTAGTTCCACGGTGTCCCTCACCTTTTCGGCAGAGAGTATAACAGGTAGCATCGCGAAGGATGGTGTCAGAACCAGCGATTTTAATTGCGCATGCAAATTCATCGCTCGGACCACGTAGTCCCGAACGACGACGACAGAAAATCCGGCAGGGCCAATTCTATTGTCCGATCCTAGGATCCACTTAGGCGAAGTAATTGATAGATCCCTCGATGGCGGAGGAGGGATCGAGGAATGACAGGTTACGGGCCAGGATACGGGCCGTTCGCACGACCCTACTTCCCTGCCGTGTTATTAGTTAATTCTTACAATTACTCGTCGTCCCTGTGGTTATTCCATTACCGTGCAACTTCTCGTAGATCACCTGGACTTTTTCCTCCCTCCACTCTCGGAATAGGTTCCGTAGGACCCACCGGAGGCGCAACGACATCCTCCAGGTCCCCTTC